>CM053789.1:139055988-139655988 GCA_028749045.1 Cupressus sempervirens | reverse complement strand
CCCTAGTTGAACCCTTCAAATCCACCCCCCTCATAAAAATACCAGATACACCCTAAAGGCCACAATACTACATTGCTGAGGATTTTGAAGAAGAAAAGGGCAAACTGTGGGCCCTACATGTAGAGTTGGAAGTAAAATATGAAGATAAATTAAGAAAAGCTCTCACATATTTGGGGGACAAAGTTGAATGGCCACTAATTCATGATCAGTTACCTAGGGCAATCAGTATTTAGGAGGAGCTGAAAGCCAATGATGAGGCTTTGAAGCCTGTCGTGAATAAATGGGTGAGCAGGGAGAAAGAAATGACATTTTTGAGTTTCTCTGTCATAAAGAATTCTTATGGTCAAATTGAAAAAACCTTTGATATTGTTTCTAATCTTGCTAATTTTGACAATAAAAGGATTCATTTACAAAAAATAATAGTAGGCTACTTGAACAAGTACAAGAGCAAAAAATTTAGTTTGTTTCCTTGTTCCCTAGGTAAAAGAAATAATTTGAAAAACAAAGATGAATGGGCGAAGGAAGTGGATGATATTTTTTGTTTAAGGATGAATAGAATTGTAAATGAAACAGGGCATGCATGGTGGGCTACCACAACAGAAGAAATGGTAAAGGCCCAAATATTCTTTGATTCTTTAAAATAGGAATTTCTTGCTATTAATAATGAGGCTGAATATGTACTCAAGAGGCAGAGTGATATTTTGCAATTCAATTGGCAAGATGACACACTGTTTGACAAGTGGATAGCAGAAATAGCTCCTAGTGAAAAATTTGATGAAGATGAAACTAACAGTGATGAGGTGCAGGGTGAGGAGATCCAAATTATTGACACTATCACTACACAAGCCCAATGGGAAGAAGAAGACAAGAATAATCAGTCACTTTCAATTGCAGGCTCGAGCCCATAGGATGCTGATACAACCGAAGAAGAGAAAAAAGTAAAAGTTACTCCCACCATACAGGATAAAGACGATGAAAACCCACAGGTGGAGATTAATGTGCAATCATTAGAACAAACTGCATCATTGGCTAACTTGGCAGTTGCATACACAGAGGATTCAGAATAGCAGCCAAATCAACAACACTAGAGGATGTAATAGAAGTAGACCCACCAAAAGGAATGTTTGATGTAGAAGTCTTTCTATTACTCACATTTTGTCATTTTGTGATAGGTGTATGTAAATATTTCTTGTAAAGGACACCTATTATTTTCTCTTAGCCTGAAGCTTGTTGCATCTCACACTATATAAGTGAGATTCCAGGGCTAGAGAAGGGCTCAATTTCTAATGTTTTCTAGGTGATATACTTAGTTTATTTTCGGTCCAATATTTGAGCAAGTTTATGATGTATTTTCTCTGTTAGTTCTTGAGAATACATGAATATAGAATGATCTTTATGTTTCTTCCTAAAGTCATTCTAAGTTTACTGCAAATGTATACAATTTTAAAGGAAAATGAATGCAAATTATGAGCTATCCCCATATGAATTCTTTTTGAATTTTGTCTCCTTTTAGTTACATGGTCATCTTGATATTGTATGAGTAAAGGCTTGTGCAATTGAATGCAATCCAGTTAGGTTGTATATCTATTCACCACTGCTATTAGTGTGGCGCCCATTTGCCATTGCACCAAAAGCCATGACTGTTAGTGAACATGGAACACCACATAATTAACCACCTGTGGGCAGGGGAGCGCATCGCATCACCCAAAAATCTCCCCCTCAATGCGCATACCAGGTGCTTACGCAGGTCGGGAAGGCACCGAGGAGATTTGAACCCATGACCAGGCCAAAACCAGGCTCTGATACCAATTGTGGGGCCCATTTGCCGTTGCACCAAAAGCCATGACTGTTAGTGAACATGGAACACCACATAATTAACCACCTGTGGGCAGGGGAGCGCGTCGCATCACCCAACAATTAGTTCAATGGATTAAGTAAAAGCTTTGACGAATTTGATAAGGTTGTTATAGTAGTAGGAAGGATTTTGAATTATGAATTCTAATAAGAATTGTTGATAATATTTGTTGTAAGGCAACAAATTAGATTTAAGGATTTGTAGAAGACTCTAAACCCTAATGGATTTGGCACTGGTCAAAATGGTTTAGCTCGAAGAGAAATATGTCATAAATGGTTTTCAAATGCAAAATTTTAATCGATTTTACTTTTATTTCCTAAAGATCTTCAAAGCTGGCTAGTACTTGTTTACATGGAATATTTTAGCTTCAGTTAACCACTATTGTTGAGAACACGTGTAGACCTACAGAAGACTTTTGGCCAGATCTATTATATGGGATGTGTTTATCAAATTGTCAAGAATTATGCATGTATTTGAGGATCTGAGATGAGAATAAGAATGCAACTAAAATAATCCTCATACAGTGTTTCCCAGTCTTGAATCATCCCTGGGTATACCCACCCTAGTTTTGCAGAGCCTAAAGAGTAGAAAACCACCCTTGGATTTGTTGAAGTTGGGTCCAAATGGTTTGCACATATAAGTGTTAATAGGAATTAGCTAATCTTTAGATTGTGTGAGTGATGTCATTTTGGTATTGAGCATTTTGTTGCTTAGTAGTTTTTCAAAACACCAATAGGGAGGATGCCAATTGTGCTAACATCATATTGGTTTGTCCACATGCTTTCAACCTACCAATGAGTGTTTCTAATTCATTTTTCCCTCTTTCTATTTCATTCATTAATTTTTCTTGGGTGCCAGGAGGAGGTCTTCCAATCAAAAAAGGTTGCAAAATTTCTTCTTGTGGAGGGTTTTGATTTTCATCTCGTGGATGGTTTTTATTTGGATCTTCTAGAGCATTTTTATTTTGATTTTGTTGATTTGGTTGGGGATTTGGTAGTTCATTATTCACATATCCTAATAAGAAATCAATTACAATCTAAATAAATAAACAAATTTAAAGAAAAACTAAAAAAACCTACAAAACAATGTAAAAACTTACAAAACAATTCAAAAACATATAAAAGAATGCAAAAACAAGAGTAGAAAACACACTACGTGATCCTGATCTTGATCTTCGATGATAAGGAGACATTTTATGTTAGAAATGTTTTAGACTAACTGAGAGGGGGTGAATCAGTTATTCAAGGTCCAAATTGTCCAATTCAAACTTTTTCACGAGTGTAGTGATCCCATTCAATCATTCATTCATCAAGCTTTAACATTCCTATTCAGCAAGTTATTGTAAATCAACATGCAAGCATAACACATAAAAGATCAACACATAACACAGTGATTTACATGGAAACCCAATTTGGAAAAAACCATTAATAACATGTTATTCAATTCTCACTCTTTTGAAGTGATGCCCTATGAAAGGCCTGCCTTGTTAAAGGCTTACAAGTCACTATTAAATGTGACCTTGTTAGAGGATTTATCCACCCTATCAGAAGTGGGCCTAGTTAGAGGACTTTAGAACATTCACTTGGAATGCCACCCTATTAAAGGATTTACAAATGGATATTAAACCAACCTAAGTCCATAAGATTTCTATATCTAATAAAATTACTAGAGAGTATTGGAAAATATTTGACCTGATTACAACATACAACTTAACTTGTAGATCTAATATCACTCTTCAGCTCTTCACATTGCCTAGCCTTCAATCTCTACAACTCTATTAGCTTATCCTCCTTTCAAGCTTTGTCTCCTTGAGTCTCCATGCTTAATGTACCAGTGCAATCATGTCTTCTTGACCACTTATAGAAGCAGAGGCTCTATGCTCTGATCTTCCTTCTCCTAGAAGTCTTCTCCTTGACACCCTTCAAATCACTTTGTAACTTGGCACTCCAACAACAGTAGCAGCAACATTTGCTTCTTAGTCTGTGACTCCTTAAATAGAAGTCTTGGAGTTCCTTTCCCACTCGATTCTTCCCTCCTTTGATTTCAATTCATATGGATTAGGTAGGATTCATTGTATCTAACCCATATTTTGTTTCCTCTAGAAACTTCTTGAATAATCCTTTTGAATTTTCCCAAAAATAGTTTACATAGAATTCTATTCCACCAGCTCATCATCCTTATCCTCTAATTGGTCCAAAAAATTCAAGGCAACAACTATGTCAGCTCAAATTTGGAAAATCTTTGTCATTTAAAATAATGCAACAGCTTGGCACTATTGAAATATTGGTGCTCCATACATACTATGTTACTTGGCATCAACTATGTTTTTACTAATGCTCGGCACTTGATGTTCACTCGACACCAACTAAGATTTTTTGATGCTCGACACCTAATACTTTTCTTGGCACTTGAACTTCACTCAACACCTGAAGATCACTTGGCACACACTAGATTTTCCTTTTGCTCAGCTCCAACTGAGAATTTTCTCGGCTTCAACTAGCTTGCTTGGCACCCACTAGTGAACTTAGTTTAAGCTTGGAAGTGAACCTTGTTACAACTTATTCCTCCAATGTTTCTTAGTGTGACCAACCTATGTATTTTTGAATATGTTATTAATACATCATTTAACCATTGTCTTAACTAATCCTTGCACTTCATTACAACATCATAACTCAACCTTTCCCTTAGGTGCTCTTGTTATATCTTGGTGATCAAATCCTCTTCATTAATCAACTAAGTGATAGTACTTGGATCCTATAAGAAAATGTCATTCCTACAAGTAGCAAGTTTGACATCAATGACAAAACAATGATTGAAAACATTCTTTTAACAACAATCCTTCTTCTTTGCAACAATCTCCCTCTTTGATCTTCAACAATGAGCTTTTCAATCAAATTTTCAAAAATCTCTCTCTTTGGCATTATTGCAAACCAAACTAATCAACCATCAGACTTATTCAACCAAATTCAAACTAAAGTCAAATGCCAAAAGGTAAATTGTGTAGTCATCAATTTTCACATCTCCCTCTACTATTTTGATTGCTTCGTTACTTTGCTTCTTCCTCTGAGCTGTTATATCATCTTCCTTTTTTTTTCTCCCTCTTGTATGCATTGCTCATTTTCTACTATTTCTGTTTAGCTTCTTCATCTTCTCCTATCAACTATTGACTAGTTCTATTATTTCTCCCTCAATCTTCATTTGATCAATTTCTACACTTTCTCCCTCTTTCTTCATTCTTGATATATTCAACAATTGTTGACTAGTTTCTTGACATTTCTCCCTGTTTAACAACAATGCCAAAGACATATTATTTCAGCATATTAATATGCAAGTTTAGCTTTTGTAGGTTCATTCAATTTCTCCCTCTGTCACCTTGCTTGTGATTGATTTGTAACTTCTATACTTTGATTATTTCAAGCATGAATCCTGAAGTAAACATCTTTTGCATCAATGTGTAAGATATTCAACAATCAGCTCATTTGATGGAGGGTAGTCTTTCTTATTTTTAAGTAGCCTTGGTTAGGGATATTATCCCTAACTTACCTCTAGGATACTCAAAAAAAATTTTAGGTAGTGCTTTTGTGAAGATGTCAGCAATCTATTCCTTTGAGCTAACATATTCCATTCTCACTTATTTGTCTTCCACAAACTCTCTTACATAGTGATACTTGATTGCAATGTGCTTGGTTTTAGTATGCATTATAGGGTTCTTTGATATGTTGATAGAACTTGTATTATCACAATAAAGTATCATAGGCTCATTTACCTTTTCCTTCATACCTTGCAACAAATGTTTGATCCATACAATATTAGCGCAATTTATAGTAGTTGCAACATATTCAACTTCTGCAGTGGACTGTGAGGTACAACTTTTCTTTTTACTAGTCCATGTAATCAATCTTTTTCCCAAGAAAAGTGCTCCTCCATTGGTGCTTTTTCTATCATCAATATTACCTCCCCAATCTGCATTAGTGTAGGCTCTCGGTTCAAACTTTTCATTCCTCTTGTAGTACAAACCAAAGTTAGTAGTTCCTTTTAGATATCTCAATATTCTCTTCATTGCCATCAAGTGATTTTCTCTTGAATTTGCAAAAAATCTTGTCACTATTCCAATAGCTAATGCAATGTCTAGCCTACTATATACAACATATTGCAACTTTAAAATTATTGATCTATATATTATCTCATTCACTTCAGCTAATTCATCATTCTTGGATAACATATGTCCTGTTGCCATTGGTGTGCTAATTGGTTTTGATTCTTCTAATCCAAATGTCTTGAGTATCTCCTTGATGTATTTGGATTGGATCATAAATATGCCATGCTTCAATTGATGTACTTGAAATCCAACAAAGAATTTGATTTCTCCAAATATTGAAATCTCAAACTCATAATTTATTTGATTAGCAAAATCTTTGCATATAACATCTTTTCCACTAAATATTATGTCATCAACAAAGATTTTTGATATCAAAATGTCTTTACCTTTTTCTACCTTGATATATAAGTTGTTGTTTTCATTTGTTCTCTCAAATCTTGTTTTCACAAGATATTTGTGCAGTCTCTCATACCATGCTCTAGGTGCTTGCTTCAAACCGTAAACTTCTTTATACAGTTTGCAGACCATATCCTTGTTCTTGTCATCAATAAATCCCTTAGGTTGTTCTATGTAGACTTACTCTTCTAGTATACCATTCATAAAAGTAGACTTGACATCCATTTGGTAGACTTTGAAACCTTTGTATGCAACATATGCAAGTAATGTTCTTACTCCTTCCATCCTTGCAACAGGGGCAAATGTTTCCCCATAATCCAGTCCTTCTTCTTGTGCATAGCCTTTGCAAACTAATCTGGCTTTGTTTCTTGTTATCTCACCATTCTCATCAAGTTTATTCCTAAACACCCATTTGGTACCAATTATATTCTTATCAGCTAGTCTAGGAACTAGGGTCCATGTTTTGTTCTTCTCAATCTAATCTATCTCCTCTTCCATAGCTTTATACCAATCATCACCTTGTAGTGCATCATTCTTTGTTTTGAGTTCAACTTTTCTCAGCAAATATCATTTATTTCGGAGTCTATTCCTTGTCATTGGTCTTGCATCCTTGTCACCAATGATTTGATCTGTTGGGTGGATTCTTCTTACATACTTGGCTAACCTTGGTTCTATCCTTTCCATGTTTGATCCTTCAGCTTCAGAGTCATTTTCCTTTTCTACTTTATCTGGTACTTCATCATTTCTCTCATGTGCACTGGTTTCAGAGTTAGAATGTGCATTTTCTACATTCTACAACTCGGCTTCTGAATGTAGCTTAGCATTCACTAGGTGTGACTTGGCTGATATTGAAATTTGTTTCGAATTTCCAACTTGATTTGCAACATTTTATTCAATAGGAATTCCTTCATAGAAGTATACAAAGGATCCATAATCCTCTAATTTATTAGTTTCATCAACCTAAACTTCTGCATGCTCATCAAAATTTACATTTTCACTTTCTACAATTTTGTTAGTGTTAGTATTCAAACACTTATATGCTTTGCTTCTAGTGGAGTATCCAAAGAATATGCCTTCATCACTCTTTGCATCAAACTTTCCATTTCTAGTGTCTTTAAGAATATAGCATTTACAACCAAAGACATTGAAATGTTTTACATTAGGTTAGTGACCGTACTACAATTCAAAAAGTGTTGTATTTGTACCTTTCTTGACTTAGACTCTAGTCACGGTGTAAACAACAGTGCTTACAACTTCTCTCCAATACTTTAGAGAAAACTTTTTCTCCATCATCAAGGTTCTTGCATAGTCTATCACTAATCTATTCCTTCTTTTAGCAATACCATTTTGTGGGGGAGTTCTTGGTGTTGATGTTTGCCTTTTGATACCTTTATCATTGCAAAATATCTCAAATTCTTTTGATGTAAGCTCACCTCCTTTGTCTGATCTTAGAAACTTTAGACTCATTCCTATTTCCTTCTCAACTCTATCCAAATACCACTTAAACATTCAAAATTTTCCTTTGCTTCTAGAACATAGCAATCATCATCCTAGAATAGTCATCTACAAATAACACTATGTATTTGTCTCCTAGGTAGCTTTGCACTTCTATTGGACCACATAAATCTGTATGGACTAACTCTAGTACTTCTTTGAAAATGTATTTTTTTCTTTTAAAACTAGACTTAGTCATCTTCCCTAGTTGACATTGTTTACACATTGTGTTTTTAGGTTTCTTTAATTTGGACAAACCTTTGACCTTCTTCTTTTTGCTGATGCTAATCAGATTATCAAAGTTAACATGGCAGAACCTTTTATGCCACAACCACATATCATCAAATCTAACAAAAAGATAGGTAGCATCTTCCATATCTAGGTAAAATAGATTACTCCTAATTTGTTCACCTTTTCCTTTCAGATTTCTATCAGTGTCATAGATCTTGGCAGTTTTATTTTCAAACTCTACTTTGCAACCTACATTGCCTAATTGGGATATACTCAACAAGTTTTAGTTCAATCCTTCAACATAGTATGCATTATCACATGAAATTTTCTCTGTAAGTTTAATGGAACCTTTTCCTTTGATTTGACATGCAACATCATTAGCAAATCTAACACTAATTTCATCATATTGAGTAAGGTAATGAACTTACTTTTATCTTCTATCATGTGATGTGAGAATCCATTGTCTATAATCTACTTATCATTCTTGTTCACACAAGTTATCAATGCTATTGCTTCATCTTCATCTTTAACTGATTCATCCTTCATGGCCACATAGACTACTTCATCATCATTCTCATTAGAATCTTCTTCAACAATGTAGCATCTTTTTCCTTTTTCCTTGTAGTCTTTTCTATCATCTTCTCTCTTGTTCCTATACTTGTTTCCTTCTTTGTAGTTCTTCTTTCATGTACACGTTACAAAAATATGACCTACTTCATTACAATTCAAACATATGATAGGGAGCTTACCTTTGAATTTACCTTTGCCTCTATGGAATCTCCTAGCCAGTAGTGCTTCTAACTGTTCCACATCTTTTTCATCTGTACTACTATCACTGGATGCATTTTTTCCTTTTCTTCTTTTCTTTCTTGATGTCTCCTCCTTAGTGTCTTTTATTATCATCTTGGCCTTGAAAGTAGATTCAAGGTTCTCAGGTCTGTAGTTGTCAAAGTTTGACAATTCAAATGCAACAAGTCTTCCCACTATTCCTTCAAAGGTTAGTGTCTTTCCTTGTAGATGCCTTAGCTCTTGGATGGCTGAAACTTTAATAGCATAGATAGGGAGAAAAGTTCTTAAGTATTTTTTGTTAATAGTTTCTTCTTCCAATTGGCCATCTCGACTTATTGCACTTACCACTTTTTTCATTCTAGCAACATATTGAGCAACATTTTCACCTTTCTCAATTTTCATGTCATCAAACTTTCCTCTGAGACTTTCTCTCTTTGCTCCCTAAATATTCTAACACTACTACATTTAACATCATTTTTTGACCAAAAATTTTGACCATCAACTAAATAAATTTAGAGTGGTCAAAATGTAAAGGAAAAAATTTAATTTTTTTACATATAAGACCCGTGTTGGTCAAAATTTTGACCAACAAAGGGCTTATACATCTGCAAAGTTCAAATTTTTTTTTTCCCAATTACGTTTTTCGCACCCGATTTCATTTGACATTTTTGGAGCATTTTCGCATGGTTATCTCTACATTATCACATGGTTTTCTTTGAGCCTAGTTTTGTTTCAAGTTTTCTCCACCCACTTGATTAATGACGCCTGCTAGCCTTGGAATAATATGAAAGGGGGCCCTACATTTGCATCAATATAGGGGGGGTAGAATAGTAGTTCGAAACTCTCGATATTGTCTTTCTTTCATTCTTCCTGATGTGCTCGACTTCAAAAGCTGTTCCATTCATGACCTCCAATCACACCTGCATCTTCGATGGTTGAGGAGAGGGATTTCTCTTCGAGCATATTTCCATAGGTACATGTGTATTTTTGTTGTAGGTTTTTATGATAATATTGAAGATGGAAGTGAATACTATTACTATCATTATTATTTTTTATGCCAAAGTTTAGCCATTGTTGTGTAATATAAATGGGAGAGTCTCCGCTCAAGTGTTTTTTCTCAGTGATGTTTTGATGATAAGTGTTAGAAAGAGTCTAGTTGCAAAAAGAATGTAATGTACTTGTTGTTTCATTTTATTGAAAGTGTGTAGATGCAGATTTATCATTTGGAATGTTGGTCTATTGTAACAACTATTATACTTTTTGTTATATTAATGAAAGAAAAGAAAGGAAATGTATATGCAGAAGTTGTAGTTGTAAAAGCTTAGAAGAAATAATAATGACAAATTTTTTGTTTTATAAATATAGTTGTGTTGGTATCATATTTTTCTTGTATTTTTGTTTTAATAATACATAATTATATTTTATCATTTAGACAATAGTTTCATATTCAAAAAAAGAACAAAAAGAAAAAAAATTGAGTGTGTTTCTCTCTTCAACTCTAGAACATTCAACTTAAACATCAACACATAAAGATAATAATTTGAAATCCAGTGTGTTTAGTGGTTGGAGTTGTACCCTCAATACCTAGGCCATGTGGGTTATAAAACATGATATTCATGTGATTCTATGTTAGATGATGATGATGATAATGAATAATCACCATCTACTACTAGCTCATGTAGTGATAAAAGGTCTTCAATGCACCTCTAACTACAAGTATGCCATGGAAAACTTGTGATGGAGATGACTCCTCAAACTAATAGATTATCATGGAAATTTTTTGATGAAGATGACACCTACACATACTGGACTATCTTCAAAAACTTATGATGAAGATGGCACCTAAATTTACTAGACTATAATTGAATTGATGTACTTTGGATCCTTCATCGAAAGTCTCTGTCATTTTGTTAGAAGACGATTTATCTTCTAGTTCAACCAAAAGAATCTCTCTCCTATATTTCAAGATTACATTTAATTGTTGCATTGCAATTAGGTCTTCCTACAAGGGTTTCCATTTGGATGAATAAAAAACTTGTTGGTGTTTTAAAACTACTAAGAAACAAAATGCTTAATACCAAGATGACAATACTCACACAGTCTAAATACGAGCCAATTCTTATTATCAATTGTATGTGCACACCATTTGGGCCAAACTTCTACAAAACCAAGGGTGGTTTTCTACTTTGTTGACTCTACAAAACTAGGGTGGGTATACCCAGGGATGATACAAGACTGGGAAAACTTTATGAGAATTATCTTAGTTTCATTCTGATTCTCATCTCAAATTCTCCAATACATTTACAATTCTTGATACTTTAATAAACACATCCCATATAATAGATCTGGCCAAAAATCTTCTATAGTTCTGCAGATGTTCTCGACAATAATGGCTAACTAAAGCTAAAACATTCCATGCAAACAAGTAGAGTCCAACTTTGAAGATCTATAGGAAATAAAAGTAAAGTTGATTATAATTCTGCATTTTGACAATTATGTGTGACACATTTCTCTTTTAGCTGGATTAAATTTGATCAGTGCCTAATCGATTGGGGTTCAGAGTCTACTACAAATCTCTAGATCTAATTTGTTGCCTTACAAAATTTTTTATTAGCAATTCTTATCAGAAATCGTCATTCAAAATCCTTTCCACTACTGCAGCAACCTTATCAAATTCATCAAAGCTTTTACTTAATCCATTGAATTTATAGCCATGATAAATAGATATACAACCTAATTGAACTGCATTCAATTGCACAGGCCTTTACTTATACAACATCAAGATAACCAAGTAATCAAAAGGAGACAAAGTTCAAAAAGAACTGATATGGGGATAGTTCATAATTTGTATTCATTTTCCTTGAAAATTGTATTCAATTTACAATAGACTTAGAATGACCTTCAAAAAGAAAAATAGATCATTCTATATTCATGTATTCTCAAGATCTGACAAAGAAAATACATCACAAATTTTTTCTCAAAAATGGTGGACAAAAACAGACCAAGTGTATCACTTAGCAAATAGAATTTAGACCTTTTCTCTTGCCCTGGAATTTCACCTATATAGTGTGAAATGCAACAAGCTTCAAGCTAAGAGAAACTGATAGGTGTCTTTTACAAGGAATATCTACATACACCTATCACAAAATGACAAAACTATGGGTAACAGAAGATATCGAAATCAAATCATTCCTTTCGGTGGGTCAACTTCTATTACATGTTTTGATGTTGCTGAGTTTGCTATTGATCTGATTTATCTTCATATGTAGCTGCTAAATTAGCCAACAATGAAGCTTGTTCTGATGAGGGCACATTAACCTCCACCTGCAGGCTTCCACCACCTTCATTTTGCATGGTAAGGACAACTTCTACCTTTTCCTTTTCTTTAATTGTATTGGCATCTTGTGATCCCGGTTCTGCAACTAAAAGTGACAGGTTTTTCTTGTCTTCTTCTTCTAATTGGGTTTGATTAGTGATGGTATCAATGATTTGGAATTCCTCACCCTGCCCCTCATCACTGTCAGATTCATCTACATCAAATTGTTCACTAGAAGGGATTTCTACCATCCACCTGTCAAATAATGTGTCATCTGGCCAATTGAATTGCAAAATATCCTTATGTTTCTTTATTTTATAATCAACCTCATTATCAATATCAACAAATTCATGTTTTAAAGAATCAAAGAATATTTTGGCTTTCACCATTTTTTCTGTTGTGGTGGCCCACCGTGCATGCCCTATTTCATTTATGACTTGATTCATTCCTAAACAAAATAAATCATCAAGTTCCTTTGCCCATTCCTCTTTGCTTTTCAAACTATTTTTCTTATCTAGGGCACGAGGAAATAAATTGAATTTTTGGCTCTTATATTTGTTTAAGTAGCCTATTATTATCTTCTATAAATGTATCCTTTTGCTATCAAAATCAGCAAGATCAGAAAAAATGTCAAAGGTTTTATCAATCTGATCAAGAGAATTATTTATAATAGATAGACACAATAAGGTTATTGCTTTCTCCCTTCTCACCCATTTGTTCACAATAGACTTTAGAGCCTCATCATCTGCTTTTAATTCCTCCAAGATGTTAATCACCCTAGCCAATTGCTCATGGATTAGTGGCCATTCAACCTTGTCTCCTAGATATGTAAGAGTTGTTCTTAGTTTATCTTCATATTTAGATTCCAGCTCTACATGTAAGGCCCACAGTTTACTCTTTTCTTCTTCAAAATCCTCAATATGGTGGCCCTTGGGGTGTGTCTGGTATTTCAATGAGGGGGGTAGATTTGAAAGGTTCAACACGGGGGTGAGGGTATGTTATTTTAGGCCCGGTGGATTTTCCCAATAGCTTGTTCTCAAGCTCAACTCTCCTTTTTACCTCTTTATTGTAGGCATCCACAACTACCTCATATTTACTTTGTAATTAAAACATTTCTTTTTCCTCCCTTTTAGCAATAGCCAAGGAAAATTGAGAATAATCCACATTCATGTGGGCTACCTATACATGTGAGGTATCAACAACTCTTCTCACAATAATATTCCCTATCAGTCCTAAACCATCAGGCTGTGCTGATACAATCCTAGATCCTCTTCTTAATGACCACATAACAAGAGTAGCTTGATCATCACTAAAAGCAGTCCCTATAAATTCCTTTTTATTTGGGTCTTGTAACTCCAGTCTATTAGAAACATAGTTGAAAATCAATGCATTTTCAATATCCCAATTAGGCAACAATAGTATGTTAGAATTTTTTACCATTTTCCTTCCCTCCTTAGGGGTAATGTTCTAGAATTCTTGCATCATTTACTCCTTTATTTGGTTTTGGATGGAGGCTTCATCCATTTCTGGATGCTTTATTTTCATGTTCTTACATCTTTCCTCAAAATTGTGGATGTTTTCCCTCCAAGCAAATTGATGGAAAGCCCTAGACCTTACAAAACTGTCATCTGACAAAAATTGTTGGCTGGCTTGTTCCAAAACAGGGTCCAATTCCCTTCCCTTAAAATTAGCTACAGTCAACTCGAGGCTTGGCATAGGAGGTTCCTGGGGGTTCCCTTCATCGATCTCTGCTTGAGTGACAAAAACTCCCCCTTGTGATCCAATTTGTTCAATTTGCTCAATAGTGAGCTACTCCTCCCCGGTTCTCAAAGGGGTCTATGAAAGTGAATACTCCTCAACATGAGAATCCTCCTCTCTTATTATTTTCCTCCTCTTAGGGGAGGGCTCAGTAGGCCTCTCTTCCAAAACCCTACTAGTGGACTCAATTATTTGTTTTCCTTTGTCCACTGTATTCTTTTTATTTTGAATAATAGTATATCCCAACCTTTTTTGGATAGTTAATTGACCTGCCCTTATATTGGGAGTAAAACCCAATCTTCCCATTACTTCCTTGGCCTTATAGGTAGAACCTAATAAATAATTGCTTCTTTTCATTCATTGACTCTATTATTTTAGGAAAATTATTCATAAGTTTTCTCATCTTATCTACATTTGTAACTGCATCGTCCAAAGGACTATAATCTGGATCAAAACAATGAATGAAATCCAAAATTTTAGAAAAGACTTTTCACTTTTCTTTCCTAGTCTCTTGCTCTTGCAAGGAGTACTCATTCCTTATTAAGTCTTCAGGAAAATAAAATTCATGCTCAATTTTACCAAGATTAATTCTTTGCCTTAGAGCCAAATGATAAAATCCTTTAGAATCACAAAAACAAGGATGGGAAGTGGCCATCTTATAAGGATTCAAAATCTTGTACAGAGAAAGCCAACCTCCTTTTGTGATTACAAAATGATGAGCCACTATGCAAGTAGTAAAAATTGACCCCTTTTGTCTTTTCAATAGAAGGGCTTCCTCCACTCCTCCCAGCTGCCACAATATCTCAGCAACTCCTACCTTCAAAGGCACTTGGTAGGGTAGTACATGACGGCTTCCTTTAAAACCATATATTCTAAATACAGTAGAAATAGAATATGGAATGACATCTCCCTAATTATGTGAAACTTTCAAACCACTTGGGTTGTCCATTGGCCAAATGAGATTCATTAATGCTTTGGGGATTCTGGGATTGTCCCTTAATAGGAGGCATCTTAGCTTTGAAGCGAAATACCAATCAAACCTGACAAAATTGGCATTCTCTACATCCCAAGTCATATCTGCACTCCACAATCTAACTGGTAATGCTTCCCCGCTCTCTTCTCTATCTAATTCCATTTCTTTACTAAAATATATTACTCCCTTGAATAAGAACATGTGCATTAACAGAGAATAATGGCCAACAGTTTTTTCCACCTTACCCTTAGCAATTCCAATTAGTCCAATATGAATCTCCTCAGCTATGTAAGAAGAAAAATCAAAAATTATATCCACACCAAAAGAGAAAATCTGAGTAATCATATACATAAAATCCATAGGCATGAACTCTTCTTCATCTCTCCTAAAAAATTTACACAAGGACCTATAGATTTATATAGTTCTAGAATTGAAGTATGCCCTTTTGAAAGGCTCCTTGGAGGATGTTGTTATTGTTGGTAGTGTTCCAATTCTACCTATGTGTGCACTCAACGCTCCTTGCCTAACTGCATCTCTCTTAGACATATACTCATTTTCTAACCCTTTCAAATCAATGGGCACATGATAATTAGTGACAAGCCCTAAACTAAAAACTTCCCTAATCGCCTCTACACTGATTGTAATCAAGATTTCACCATCAGTTCTCCTCACTACCCTAAGGGCTTGGTCATAATTGTTAGCTACAGCTTCCAAAAGATCATAATCCATGAAAACACTGGGAACCACCATTTTCCCTCGACCAAAATTCCAGATGTTGGCATGTGGGGCAAAAAGGTTCCTCTCTGAAAATCTTTTTTTGAATAAAACAAGACTAGTCTGTGAAGTCGTTGCATCCCTAACCCAGTTTCCTTTGTCATACAACCCATTTGCTATTTTTAGCCTAGGGTTTAATGAAGTTAGCCTCTTAACTTCTACAGTTTCAATAGTGGAAGAAGGGAGCAGTTCAAGCAAATCATTGTGGACATTCCTATCCAAATAGTTCTCTTGACCAGAAAACACTTTCTGTTTTGGAGCCATTTTAACTAACTCTCAAAGGAATTGAAACAACAGGAGGATTATAATGCAAGTACTTACTTTGAATTTCTCTCTAGGTATTCTTAGTGTCACTGCAATCTTTCTGCGAACAAACTGCTTCACAATCTTACCGAATCCAGCATGATCTTCTCAACAACTGTTTCTACTTAGAAATGCTCTGAATCTTTGTTCAAGTATAGTGGAATTAAGAAAATCTTTTGTGTTATATTCTATTTTTCTTCACATGCGAAGCTTTCATCTCTCATAAATGCACAAGGTGGCATCACCTTCTATATTCAAATTTACACCGTGGATTTACGAAAAATCCTACGATCTAGGGATGCAAGAAAAGACGACTCATGTTCCTCTTGACAAGTTGGCAGTCAACCCAATGAAAATTTTCCATGTGTACCTTTCCTTCATTGTTGGCACCTCTAAACTAGACCCATAGAAATTTGAGGACACGTGTCACTTAGGTGCTATCTCACTATACATAAAGAGTGAGCACCTTGCCATAGCAAGATAGCGCCCGTCATTGATCTTGATTAGATCATGTGAATGACATTTGATGCATTGCTCAAAAGAAATATGGTGGGCCTCTTGTCGCCATGTCGCTATTCGTAACCTTCGTGCAACTCACCATAGCGAGATAGCGATGATCATGGATCTGAGATAGATCTAGCGATCAGTCTTTCATATATTTTGTGAATAGGGCATGGGTCCAATCATTGATGATGTGATGAAATCCTAGCTATATTACCTATTGCTTGGGGCCCATATTTGTTTATTTCTCAGTCGAGCGCTATGTCGCTAACGGCGAGAAGAAAAAGTTCCCAATAGTGACATAGCAAATCCCAGTTTCTTTTCTTTTCTCGACGTATACGTGTAGCCCATTAGATGCCAGTGTGTTCCAAAGCTTTATAATTGATATCTGATGGAGCACTTTCTGGGACCCACTTACTCTGAAAAGTTGTTGCAGTACTACTTTCTGTCTGGGTGCTATGTCACTAATGGAAAGAGACACCAATTCTTCAATAGTGACATAGCGATTTTTGGTGACTCATCAAAATTTAGGGTAAAAAAGATAAAGGTGAGTGAAGTCATAACTACCCTCATTAATGCATTCGACACATAATAAAATAGCATGTGCACCACGCAACCTGAAAAAACTTACGATCATCAAAAAATTTAAAAGTGACTGCTGGCCATTATTTTTGGTGAAGGCGTCATGTCACTAATGGAGAAGTGCCTAATTTCTCTGATAGCGACAAAGAAACTAATCGAAAAAGCTAAGATTTCTATTGACACCTTTTGTACCTCAATGTTGTAATTCCTTTTCAGGTTCTGACATGTCTATTGTAAACATGATGAAATATCTTTGAAGTAATACAATCTTTGGTCACCATATTTCCACGTGATGGTACTGCTTCTCAACATAGCAGTGGTTGCTATGTCACTAAGGGTAAAATAATTGTATCTTTTGATAGTGAGATATCGATTGCCGTAGATCTTTTAGCGATCGGGCAGTTAGAAACACAAAAGAAAAGATGTGACTCAAGGCGCAGAAAGTTTGAAAAGGATGGGAATCTTCGCATATTTTTAGTTTCGCGCTCGAAAAATTTAAAAGAAAACAAGACCTAGGTTTCGACAAAAAATTGCTTCAAAGACCTACAAAATATGACTTGGCTAGAAACCCTATTCACCATAGGTGGATCCTAATCTGAATTCTTCTATACCTTGGACAAAGGAATTTGATTATGCAAAAATTCAGAATATCATGGAAAATTTGTGACGAAGATGCCACCTGCAAGTATTAGACTGTCATAGAAAAATTGTGATGAAGATGACATTAAAAACTATTAGACTATCATGTGTACAAGTCACAAAATGATTCCAACATATGAAATTAAGTGTACTACATAGGATAGTGATGACTGAATTTCCATGCCCTCCAAATTTGGTGGTTGTAACATTTATACCAATTTCATTTGTGGGATACACACTCTTGATAAGTTAGTTAGCCTTGCAACTAAGGTCGATGGGGAATGTTGACACATGCAACCTGAGCATGAGTTTGAATTTGGTATTTCCTTGGAGATATATACTTATTTGCCAAATAGAAGGTATCATCTCCATTTTGTCTATCATGATAAGTTGTCACAGGTTTTTTGAATGAATTTATTTTCTTATGTGTATTTCTTCTCATAGAATGAACAAAAATTATTAATGCTCCACCAAAAGCCGTAGAAGGAACAACAATCTAAAGTTTGGGCTTGTCGCTGCTAGGATCTCCTCCCTTTCCAAAGAACCCCAAATAGCAAAAAAAAACAAAGAAATTCAAGACTATTTAAGCTTTACCCAATAATAATGTCCTAGGAGTCCAAGAACAACATTTGACTACAAGGGTGGTGACGAGAAGTGTGGGGCAGCATCCCTTCAAACCATATAAATTCTTCTACAGTTCATGTTTTGAATGCCATAAAAACTGAGAATTAACATTAGAATCCATGGTTTGAATAATATAAAGTCTTAGAATCAATCAATACAAAATCCATGGTTTGATTGCTATGAAAACTTAGGACCAATACTAAATTTCATGCTTTGAATGCAATAAAGACTCAGAGTAGTCATATAATGTTTTGTAACTCAACATTGCACTCTTCCCTGGAACATTCAATATAAAACCCTAGGTCACATTGCACTCTTCCCTGGAACATCCAATATAAAATTCAAAACTCATAAACAAAAAATCAATCAATTTCATTTCTAGGGCTTTTATAATTCCTCAATAAACTTTGACTCATGAGGCTTCCCCAATATGTCACTTTAATGACTTATATAACTGTTTTTTGTGTTTGAATTAAGTTATGTCATTATTAAAGGCATGCTTTTCCATTAAATATAATGGCTCTTCAATAATACTTTATGAAGATAAGTAATAAATTTACAATATAAACATTATAAATAGCTTTATTACTGTTACTATAATTTTAATATCTCATTGATTACTCATCATCTCTTTGTCTCATCTGAACCAGTAGGTCAACCATTGCTTCCATCGCACAACCAACTTCCTTACTAAAAATATTAATGGTTCTCTCTATTAACTCCTAACCTACTATAACTAGTAATTCCCTGAATATTTGATAAAATCAGTAGTGCCAAGGGTTGTCACTGCGTTGAGATCGATCCAGGTGCCTTTCCAAATGTAGAAATGTTGGATACATAACTTACTATAAATTGTTAGTGTACCTAATTGAAACAAACGAGGAGCAATCGTAAACACCTCTGTACTATAGAAGGGAAAGATCCTCTTGTTTTGCTAGATGGGGCCCTCTAGCCATCAGCCTTAACCTATGAGGGCCAATAATAGGTCAATCCAAACTTAAATCATGGCAAGCTAAAATGAGGAAATTACACTTTATAACCAATCCTACTTGTCAAAAAACACATAGGACACTTCAAAAAACATTTTGACGAGCCCTCTTAACTTCAAAAAGCTCTATTCATCTTTAGAGATCCCATTTTTCATCACCAAATCCCCATTAAATGATCTCTAGCTTCTCATGGAGTTCCTATATTAGAAGCTTCATACATAGTATCACTTCCATCATCTGCAATAGCTGGTGATAATCCAGATGTAACCAATGCACAATTGCCAACTAAAGAAATACAAGAGCCAATGTTGAGATCTAACTCCACAATAATAGCTAATGAGTTTCCATGTTTTTTTATCAATGGGTTAATCCATTGAATTATTAGAAAATTTATGAGTCAATAAAAAAAATCATCAAATCAAGCTCGGTGTTATTCTCAATTATAACAACAACCATTTAGGCCAACTGTTCGTAAACTACATATTGATATTTGGTTGAAACTCAATAGTTTGGATGGTGAATCTAATAATTTTCTTATGGTTGTAGAAGAAGAAATCATTTTTAGCATATCCTTGCTCAAAATAGTTTCCACAAAAATTAAGATCCACCATATATTCGACACTTCAAAATAGAAAACAATCAAATGATGCTAGTTGTGCACACCATGTTTACTTTGGTTCTAATTATCTTCCTACCAAATAATAGTATAGGGCTTTTCTATAAAACAATGCTACTAGCTGCCACATTTCTAAAATGATCAACTGCATGCCACTATCGACTATACTCTTGCACCTATGCTTGGTGCAAGCACTAGTATATATATATAGTACTTAAGATACCACTGAATATCTAAATCATTATTTTTCAAAGAAGCTGTAAGGCATAATTCAAGTGAATTTAAATACTCCAAGCAATTCCTGAGTGCGGATGTTTCAATTCCTTAGTGTCAAAACTTGAATATATTTCATGCTTATCATTTCCTTTAGCAATTCTTACGTAAAACATCATTAAAATAATTGTTCCCTTTGACAACATCAAAGAGTGTATATATACAATATTTTTGAAGTTGTTTTGTGCTAAATGAACCTTTTGTGATCAAGTCTTGTAAATATCTTGGTTGGTACAACTGCAGATTTCTTACTGGCTTTGTACTAGTACCCAAGATTAACATTGATGAAATTAGTAGAATTCCAAGTTTTGCTCTTGTATTCCTATTAATTGTACTTGATTTTTGAATATGTTAAAGAAGAAACAAATGCCAGTTAATTTACAGACTATAACTGACCTGAATTTCTTGATGTATTTTTTAAATGTTGAGATGCATATACTAAGAATTTTTTGTTGATGCAGGCCAAGCCATAGCTAACAAACAGGTCAAAACTTCCAACTATTATGGATCCTATGATTAAAGAGTTGTTGAACTTGAAATATCTTCAACAAGAAAGTTGCATGCAAAATATTTCTTTTGAAGGGAATTGACATTATTTTTTAAAATACATTCAGTTTATACAATTTTACTCATGTTTTGGTGGATAAAAACTTAACGTTCTTCCACATTTCTAGCCCATTTTATTGCATATCTGAAATAAGACATAATCTTGCCATTTTCCAATAGCTAAATGTCTTTAACTATGATTGGAATTTTCCATAAAATGTACTTTAGGTTAGATTGTTAGCTAGTTTTGGTTAATCGCCATTTGAAAATTAGAGGTGCTAATCCTTTCATTGAAGATAAAATTTATAGTGCACTACATATCATCACACTTACCCAAAAAAGTTGAGCCAAATATTCGATTATCTAGATTGAAAGTCATTGCCGACTTCATAATCTTAGCAAGAAGAACACCATAAGTGCTTGTGAACCAAGTATTTAAGATGAAGCAAGAAGGAAAGAAAAATGAAAAATGTGTTGAGTCAAGAGATAGACATTGGAAAGAAAGCCATTGATTATAAAAAGTATTAAGATCAAGTTTTAAAATAATATTTTAATTGACAAGCACAAAGCAAGATTAGTAGCTAAAGAGAAACAAATTTTCCTTGTACATCTGTGCACTATCTCCATGATTCCATGTTTGGTCCTTAGCCTCTTAGCAATAACCACATGATCAATGATTGCGAAATAGTGCCAACATACTATAAGGAAAGGCCCTTTCTAGATCATATTTCAATGCAACAATTTATCAAATGATGGCGCTTTGAGGGGACAATGATCATCTTCAACTGTGTGACTTTAGCTCATTGCTTCAAATTTGTTAGAGGATATAGAAAATTATTGACTGTAAAAAATAGGTAAGTTCTTAGAAAAAAAACCCATACTCATTGTAAATAGCAGGTATGGACTTAATGCATATTTCATGAGTTCTGGTTCATAAAAACCCATACTCATTAGCTTGAATTGTTTGTTTAATACCCAATGCATTGAGGTGATGCTTACAATTTGAATTCATAACAACCATTTCTCATCAACTTAAATTGTTTGTTTAGTACCCATTACATTTACGTGACACTTACAAGGTTGAAGTATTGCAACTTCCTAGAAGGTCTGCCTACTCAATTCCATGATGATCCAACTTTCCTTGATCCTTGGGAGAATGATGCAGGAGCATCAAGGTCAAGGTTGAAGGCATGAGAAGACGTTAAGGTCTCAAGATAACCAACATGACCATGTTAGAATAGTTGATGTAATAAGACCCTATGAAGGTCCTTTTTGATATGTTTGTAATCATTTTAGTTACATTTGAAAACATTAATTAACAAAAACCATATGTGCAGATATAAACATTAATCACAACATGTCCAATTTATTTGTAGGTATATTTTCCTATGAAGAAAGACCACGCCTGACAATACGAATCTAGAAGAAAATAATGAGACAATGGCTGCATTGTGGGCTCAATTCCGAAGAAAACTTGATAAATGTTATTGTCCTTGCAAAAAGTGTAAGGGTTTAAAGAATCAAAGAATTCTAATCACAACAGCCTAGAGTCATTGTAGGCAATATGGTGATGTTGAAGGGGGCCATGATTTTCATCCATTGCTAAATGTGGATTTCCTACTGGAGGAACATGGAGGTGTGAATATCCAAGCTGAGGATAATGCTCCAATGGAAGAAGATGATAATGTGCCAAAGGACATGATTGAAGAAGATGTAATTGGGGCAAGTGATGAAGAGGCTCACAATGATGGTACTACTGAATCTAATAATAATGATGAAGATGGTCTTGATATACCTTTACTTAAGAAGGCACACGAGCCCTTATACCCAGACTCCCAAACAACTCTACTATCAGCTATTGTGTTGTTGGTGAACTTAAAGGTTATGAATAGCATATCCAATGTAGCAATGTCATGTATGCTAAGGTATGTCATTTTTGTCATCTTCAAGGTTAGCATACAATTACTATTCATTAAGTTAACAATGCATATTTGTTGTTGTAGGTTGATTAGTGAGTTTTTGTTACCACCATCAAACATTTTGCCTCGTTCGTACCGAGAATTATCTAACATTATGGATCAGATTGGAATGAAGTATCAGACAATACATGCATGTCCCAATGATCACATTCTATATCATAAATAACATGAATTTGCAACAGAATGTCCTGATTGTCATGTTAGTAGATATTGGCCAGATCAAATAACAAAAAAAGTGCCTCAAAGGTTCATCGATACATTCCCATTATTCCATGTCTGGAACGGTTATTCAGGTGCGCTAGCTTGGCACAATTTATGGATTACCATGCACGCAATAGAAGTCAAGATGATAATATGTGAATGCCTGCCGATGGTTCTGCATTAAAGAGATAGAAGAAACATGGTCACACTTTAAAGAAGAACCTCGTAATCTAAAACTTTCATTGGTGGCAGATGGTGTCAATCCATATGGAGATATGAGATTTGTTTACTCAGTATGGCCTACTTTTGTTATTAACAATAACATTCCTCCTTAGATGTCCATATAGAGGGAGCACATAATGTTGTCAATGATTGTGCCAAGTATTTTTTTTTTAATAGTTATCTAAATTAATTTATAAATAGTGCATGAAAATGGTTATAATAATTACGTAATGTTTATGTTCATTCAATTGCTAGGTAAATACCAAGTTAAAGATATGAATGTGTATATTGAGCCCCTAATTGATGAGTTGTTGAAGTTATGGAATGGCATCACTATTTATGACATCTCTAGACCGATAGGACATCAACAATTTCAATTCCATGCAATGCTTGTATGGGCAATACATGATGCCCCTGGGCTAACTCATTTTTATGGTATGTTATATTGTTAAGATCACATATTTTTGGTCTATTATAGTGCTTACACATTACTATCAAATGCTTCAGTTGCGCATGATAATTGTACATGATCCAATTATACATGATCTTTTAGGTCTTCAGACAAAGGGAAAATTTGCATGTCTAGTTTGTGGTCCAAAGATGAAATGTCATCATTCGAGAAGTTTAGGAAAGTAGGTGTTTGATGAGTTTAGACACTTTCTCCACAATAATCATAGGTGTCAAATTGCTGAAAAACATCTTTTCAATGGTAAAGAAGAGACATCATCAAGGCTACAAAGAATGACACCTCATTTATGGAAGTCGAAATACAATCGACCAAATCGTCGAGGTAATGTCCAATTTGTCATCCAAAGTTTACAATTTTTATTTTGATATTGTCTTATATTTACTAATGCTATAACTAATGCTCGTGAAGGTCGTCAAGGCATCAATGACCAACTTCCTAGAGGAATGAAAAGTTATCCTACTCAATTTAGTAGGTTACCATACTACAAAGATCTCTGAATCGCACATTTGTTTGATGCTATGCATATTGGAAAGAATGTAACAGAGACACTATGAAAAATGTTGGATGGAAGGCGTGATAGAGAAGAAATTGCTAAAATTTGTATTGACATTCATGAATCTAATCATGCACTAAAAGTTTTCATTGAATCAAATAGGAATGGAGATCACATAAATACAAGTGCCCTTCCTTGGTTATTAACGGAGCAACAAAGTGATGCATTAAAAGAAGTCATAAAAAAAACAAAATTTCCAACAGGATTTGCTGCAAATATAAGCACTCTTCTATCAAAGAAAGGTGATTTTGGGCCAGGGTTGAAAACACATGATTGGCATACCTTCCTCAAGGTAAGTCATGTTTTCTATTTACAGTATATTTGTAAGATTGAATGTAGTACCAGTTGCATTATTTAATAATATATTGAAATGATAATTTTTTAATGATTGCAGTTTGTCCTACCTCTATCCCTTCCACAATAGTTTGACGACAGTATTAAACAAGTTATATATGATCTTGGAAAATACATGAGGTTAGAAAAGTGTTTTTTCTTAGATTTGCAGCTTTTTATCTGAAATCTATTGTATAATTTTATTTTAAATCTCCTCTATGTGTTTTTGCGTGTTGAATCTCATTTAGGTGGTTATCATCTAAAGAAATTGATAAAAAAGACATAAAATATTGGAAGAGAAAAATTTCACAGCTTATGTGTGAAATGCAAAAGTGTTTACCTCCAACATTTTTCAATGCTCAAGAACACTACCTCATACATCAAGTTGAGGAGATTGAATTACGTGGATCTGTACAAGCTAGATCAATGTCGATGGTTGAGAGGCATTTGAAATTTATGAAGGGCTTGGTTAAAAAAAGAGCATGTCTTGAGGATTCT
The DNA here is from genome assembly GCA_028749045.1 of Cupressus sempervirens. Classification (NCBI taxonomy): domain Eukaryota; kingdom Viridiplantae; phylum Streptophyta; class Pinopsida; order Cupressales; family Cupressaceae; genus Cupressus; species Cupressus sempervirens. Next base: position 139,630,975 of record CM053789.1, on the reverse strand, counting down.
ATGATAGAGGGATATATGATATACCAGACCATGGTGTATATCAGTGAATATCTTCCAATATTTGTAGCAGTTATCCATCTAGGTCGCATTTGGGATCCCAACTGTAATGACAAATTCAAAGGGGAGTACCTGACGGGGAAAGGTATATTGAGGAGGGTGAGAGGTAATTATAAGTTTTTTTTTTGTAATTTAACAATTCTTATCCATCATCAATATATATAAGTTGTTTCTAATTGGTGTAATTGTCTTCGTTATAGTTGGTCGTGAGTGGGATGCACTACACTTGTATATTGCAAACAATATTGATTGGATGATAGTGTGGATTGAACAATCTCAAGAAAATGGTCACTCATTAACATGGGATTGTGTTGCATCGTTGGTTAAAGAAGCTCATCGTAATGGAGATCCTAATGTTACGCCAATGGTACTTGATCTAATATATGGCTTAAGAGATACAAAGGTATGCATAAGATTACTAATCATGAGACATAAGTTTAATATCAACTCATAGATCAATGAGAAGATTCTTGACATGTTTGACAGCACAAAGCTATGTACTACCATGGCTATAAATTCTGCACAGAAAAGTTAGATGAAACGAAGAAAATGTGTGATTCTGGGATAAGTGTTGTCTTTGCGGTCACCAATATTTCATCTAGAACTGACATACATCCTCAAAAATCTAAAAATTGATACTATGGCATTTTGGATGATATACTTGAGTGCGACTTTAATTCATTCAAAATAGTTCTATTTGTTTTCAAATGGTTTAAGTTACTGTTGAATCGAAATGATCCCGATAGGACTGTTATTGAACACGACAGTGGATTTAATATGATTAATACAAGGTCATTTGAGCCAGTCAGAGATGAGCCCTATGTTCTTCCAAGTCAATGAAAGCAAGTGTTTTACTTTGGTGTTCCAGACAAACTAAGTTAGTCATTTTTTGTTAGACATGACCCAAAAGGAAGACCGGTAAAGTATAATGTGATCGAAGAAGAAGATATTGAAGAAGCACAAGAGGAAGCAAATGATTATCAGGAACAACAGTTACCCAGTGATGAAGAAGAAGAAGATGGTGATGATTTTGGTCATGGTAACGATAATGGTCATAATTATGATGATGATGTTGATGATGATCATGATCATGGTGAGGAAGATGGTGATAATCATGGCGATGATGGTCATGATGATGATAGTGATCAAGAGGATGATGATGGTGATGAAGATGGTGGTGGTGACGACGACGATCAAAGTGACGAGTATGATGATGGTGATGATGATGACGATGACATGGATGATGATCATGATGACCAATGAAATCTTTAGGTATGATCAATGTCAACTATGATGGGGTCTTGTATGACCAAATATTTCTTTCCAAACCATATGTGCATATATAAACATTAAGTAGAACATGCCAAATATTTTTTTAGATATAAACATTAGTTATGCTAAATTTTTAAATTAAGACAAATTATTTACATATACAATCTACTTTATTATTAATATTTTTTTTGGTAAGTCTATTACTTTAATTTCACTGCTGATTTCTAAGACTTACTAATTTTTTTCATAGGGCTGTCAGACACCTTTAGTAGAGGTAAACATTAATTATTGTAAATTTTAATGTTAATATAGAAACAAATGTCCTATTATTATGTTCTTTTCTTTATGGCTTTGGAGTTATTTGATGAAAGTATACGAATATTTGATGTCACAACTGATAGGAAAAAGCTACAATGATCACTAATCAAATGCAATTTGAAATATGGGCATCATATCTACATGACATTGGCCTTAGTACTGACCCTATATTCATCACCCAACAAATTACTCAAAGATACATTGATGAGCTTGTTCAAATTATCATCAAGGGTGATAGAAGTGAGGAGAAAGAGGCACTGAGAATAGAATTGGACTGTGGAATCCAATCTTTGAAAGTAAGCAGTAATTCGACTAAAGAAGTAATAGAAGTTCAATAGATACTAATATTTTATAGTATCTTATGGATCATGATCTAATTTTATGTGTTCTTGTATAGACATATGTGCCAGTTGCAACATCACATGCTAAACATGGTTAGGGTTGTTTCACAATACCTTCATGTAAGTAACACTTTGTTTGTTTTGATCAACATTATAACACTTACCTTTTTTTTTATCAACATTTCTTGCTAGTATCCCATTTGATCTTTATCTATTGCAAATGTCTTTGTTAACAATATTCTATTCTTTAGCTCATGATGAAGTGCGGACTCCTCCTTCGGTTGGTGGTCCACTATTGTCTGCTGCATTGTCGGCAACAAGGACCATGCGAACATCATCGTCTATGCCCAGTAGAACTGGTAAAACCTTGTTTTGCTATATTTTGTAATGTCTTTCTACAAGTTCATGAACAATGAAGTAGCACATTAGTGCTTAAATGATGTCTACAAAAGCTTGCATACACACAAACACATGCATACACACCACACATACATACATACATACATACATACATACATACATATATATATAGCCACACATAGAGAGACATGCACATAGGCAGGGAGGTAGACCAACAAAGAGCAGTACTAAAATTGTCATTTAATTGTTATGATGTTTCAGTTGATAGAGCAACAGAGAGCAGTACTACTGAAGCTGATCCATTTCTTGGAGTAGTTCGTGTGATTAGTACTAGTTCATATGAAGGGACATTGTTGTTGAATAAGAAAACTATGTTTCCATTAAGAGAACGAAAGCTTCTAGGTGCTTTAAAATTGATATTTTTTAAAGTGTAAATTTAGTTTACTTTTACATTACTCATTTTGGACTGATAAATCCTTTATGTTTTTGTATGTATTAATGCTTTCTTTGAACATCTTTTTCATATGACATTGAGACTATTTGGACCCACCATACGTAAAAGGTATGTAGTTTCATATCATTGCTACATAATTTTTATTTTCTTCTATTTATTGTAATATATTAAAGTTATTGATCTAACAATCTATTTGTTTTTAAAAAGGTGAAATTTACAAGCTAGGGAATTAAAAAATTAGCTGATTACATCCATTGAGGAGAAATTTGGGAAAAACATTTTTGACACTGGCCTACTTCTGAAAAGAGCAGCAAAGCATATAAAGACTATGAGAGATCAATATAGAAGGGGTCTTAAGGATAACCCAAAGTACGACCGTCCTCCTATGGTTCCACCAATGGAGTGGAATGAAATAATAGAAGATGCAAAGGAGAAAAGGCTATGTGAAGATGGAGATAATGAAGCAGCACAGGGCAAAAAGAGGTATGTCATTATAGTATTAATTACATTGTAATCATGCACTAATTATTGATATTTGTAAATATATAATCTAAGATGTTTGAAATTGTTCATAGATTGCAGGACACATCTGTGGCTACAAAAGAGAGAATAGAAAAGGTTGGCCAACACAAACTTGGCTCTGGTGGCTATATGAAACTGCAGTCTCGACTTGTAAGTAGAGCAATGAATTTTTTTTTTTTTTTTAATATAATGTTGCAAACAATTTTTTTTTTTAATGAAACCATACATGGAAAACTAACGTTATCAAGCAAAACTCATAGGGCATAGATTTCAATGTGGAGGTCATAGATGAAGATAGAAAAATTGCCTTAAAGGAAGGCTATAAAGTTGTGGTTACACACCTACATGAAGAATCTGTAAGCCTTGACCAAGAATCCAATGCACCAAATGATATCTCATAGGTAAATTGGTCAGATGAAAAGTAAATGAAATTAAATAGTTGAGAAGATTCTTTTTTGGTATTAGTTTTAAACATAAATTGACTACATAACAATGTGCATAACATTTTACTGTAGCCTTCATATCCTACCACAAAACCTGCTCCAGACGAAGGCCATGATGTGCATTATAGTGGTGGAGGTATTAATTTTCTATTGTAAATTAATTATGCAATTATGAATACAATTTAACATCTTCAATTGGAATTTGACGTGTATCCTTTTTTTGAATATTTCAGAGCATGTTGAACATCATGCTGAAGGACTGGACCATGTTCCAAGTGTTCAACATGTTGATGCAGTGGTAGATCAAAATGTTAATGTACATGATGTGGCATTGTCAGGTAAGAAAAATGCATTTTATGTTGTACGCGTACTTAATTACAAACTTGTAACAGTTAGAAAAAGAAAAATAGTATGCCAATTTATCGCATTCACTTGTTCTTGCAACAGAGCCCCCTTTAGTGCAACAACTTCTTGCTCCTCCAAAGAGAAGGATCCATCGTAATTTGACATTACACGTGCCAGAAGAGGAGGAGAATGAAGAAGATATGGATGTCCCTATGAGCGCTTTTCTTAAGAGAGCTCAAAAAAACAAAAAAAAAAGAAATGATGTTTTAAAAATCTTCTTTGATAAACCTTGTTGGCTAATGAAAGAAATTTGTTTTAAGTAATTATGTATGAATGATGCATATTAATAAAGATTTTTATTTTATGTTAATGAATATTATTATGTGTTAATGAAGTTTTGATTAGTATTGTGTATTAATGATTTTTATATCATATTAATGAATGTTATGTGATTGTATTGATTGAATGTTATAGTTCATAAATGGATGAATGAATGAATGAAGTATGTAATTAGATGATAATGGGTACTTTAGATTGATGTTAGGGGGAGGGGGGTGATGATAGATGAGCTTCCACCTTCACGTGATTGGCCTTGTTAAGTAGAGAATATTATAGTATTCTTGAAACCAAGTGAAGCTCAAATTTGTTAAGTCTTCAAACACACATCCCAATTCTCTTTAACGAGACTAAAGTTTTTTTGCTTGTAATAGTCTCATTGTAGTCATCTTTTGGTTCCTTGAACATATAGTTCTTGCTTAGTTTAAATACCAATTATTAGATATTTGTCCACATTGGAGTTAGTTTGGCATAGAAACTTGCATATTTTATTATATATATTTAGTCAACTGAAAGCAATGTAGAAAGCATTCACATAGTTGATGTCTAACAAAAGAAGACAAGATGCATATACTATTTAGCATGGAAATCCTTGTAGGTGAATTGTGTGTGTATGTACACACACACACACACACACACACACATGTATGTATGTATATAACTTCAAACAAATGTGTAGACTCAATTAGCAAGAGACACCAACCTCAAATGTAGATTCTAATGTAGATTCTCTCCTACAACCTGTAGTCACTGTTATTGGTGGGAGACAATGAGGTTGTGATAAGTTATTTGTACTATATTAACCAAATGCAGGAGAGTGGGAAAACTTGGTGCAAGTGTAGTGTTGGATGGTAATTGCTAATGGAGTTTTAGCTTGGATTAGACACCAGTCTAATAGACAGTGGATCATTTCATGTTTGAAGATGTTTGGGGGGTGAATCCTTCATGTTTGGGGGGTGTCTTTGTTACCAAAAATGAGACAGTAGAGCACTGCTAGTGTTATGATGGGAAAATTATGTCTTTCAATGTGATAGACTATTTCTAAGTCATCTGTGTTGTTTCTTCTTATTGTCAAGCAGTCTTTGTTTTCCTTGAGACCATGAACAAAATTAGCTACCATTTTTGCTAATGATAAAATTTTGACTTGAACAATGATAAAGTTTATTAGTAATCATTATAGTGGAACAACTTTTGACTTGTTAAAATATTTTAGTCGAAGGTGTTGGAATTGATAGTGAACCCCAAGCTCCTAGAAATCACCTGCAATCTAAATGCATGTTACATCTGTGTCTGAGAGAGAATATGATCCAAAAAGAATGCCTACTTTGGTGATTTGGCTATTATTGCAGCACTATAAAGTGTCTTATAGTTTTTCTCATTTTCTTAAATAATAGGCAATTAGTTCATGATTTCATCATATCTTATAGTGGAACAACTCGAAGAATCTTGGGTAAATTGCTTGCTATAAGACTTTCTTTTATAGGACACTCAATAATGTGGGCTAAGTGGTGGGCACAAAGAGGAACAAGAAAGGATCTGTACAAGTGCATGGTGCAGTAGAATTCAAAAATGAAATTATCTTAGTTTCATTATGATTCTCCTCTGTTACCCTCACATACATACACAACTCACTTCAATTATTCAATGCTCTGAAACTCATACACATCCCTTATCAGTAGATCTAGTCATAATTCTCCTAAAATATACAAATATTCCTAGAAATAGTAGCTACCTAAGACTCAGGAATTAGATATAAATGAGTTGAGACCAGCATTTATAATTCTTGAACAGGATTGAAAATAATTTTGATTTTGTAAGATGATTTGATATGCAGCAACAGAATTCATCCTTGTTTACTTTTGATTTATAGGACTAGTGCCTTATCCATTGGGCAAGAAATTTGTTGAGATAATGGGTGTTGCACACATTGCATAATATTGTTATTTTATTATTTTATTTTTATTATGTAATGTTGTACCTAGATGGACGTGCAACATGTAAAGATTCCCATGGAATATTCTTGATGAGTTGTATTGTAACATTGTGAAAATATTTAATGTAATTATTTAATATTGGGAAAAGAATTAAATGCCCAATATTAAATGTGGGGTCAGTGGGTTAGGTAGTACATGGTTTTAGCACATGGTTTATGTAATACCACTTGGTGGTTTTGTGGGACTTGCTACTATATAAGTAGCCACAAGGGTAGTTGTTGTAGAGAGAGAGGAAGAGTGACAAGGAGAAGACAAAAGGCAAGAGTCAAGCAGGACAAGGCTTGACAGGTTAGCCAAGGGAGCATTTGTGAAGGTTGAAAGCATGGCATGGGATGTGTGGATTCATGCTTGTTCACATAGTTTGCTCGGTTGTGGCTATGGCCATGAAGGCTTCCATGGTTGTATGACAATGGTATTTTTTGTTGAATAATACATGATGATGGATGCTTTTGGAGGCTGGGTTTTTCCCTCAATGAGGGTTTCCTAGGGTATATCTTGTGTCACAATTTTGTGGGTATGTTTTCTATTCTCTTGCATATGGATTTTAATTCCGTGTTTATTTTAGATCTATTATGGGTTATGTGGAAATGGTTACATTCTTTATTGCCAAGTTTTCTTACAAGTGGTATCAGAGCTATGGTTTTATTACTGTAACCCTAGATTGAATCCATGGGAATGCATGAGAGGATAAAAGAAAGGGAAAGATATATGAATGATTTATTGTAGATCTAAGGGCTTTGGATTTTCTATTATGATGGGATGTTAAAAGATTTGGGCATGTGAAATTATTGGACAAAAGGATTTTTTTTTTGGATGTCTCATTTTAAATGAGGGTTTTGGGGGGTAGCATGCAGAAATGACCTCCTGGGTAAAATTAGACCTCACCATTGGATCCGAGTCGACATTTCCATAAAATTTGATATATAATATGTCCTAGTTTGGCCATGTTCACAGAAAATGAAAGAGTTTTTTGGTTTCAGCCCATGATGGCCGTCAAATTAAATCCCATCAGAATTTTTGTCACTGAAAAAAGAATGAAAAATCGTACTGAAAATGGTAAAAAGACTATCTTATTAAAATGGCCATAACTTTCTCTCAGAATATCGGATTTCAGAGTTCTTATAGGCGTTGGAAAGCTAATTCAAAGTACTACAACATGATATAGGTTTGGTTCTATGATTTTGAGATTTTGTCAGGGTTTAAGAGCCCTAAAGTCAGATGTTATTTATTTTGAGCATGGATTAGGGCATAACTTGGGCATACGGAGTCAAATTTTGGACTTCGAGTAGTCAACGGAAAGATCTTGGAGAGCTCTACACATTGGTTCAAATTTGGTGCAGGTTTGACATGATTTATTTATTGATATATTGATCTGAACAGTTTATAAATATATTTTGACTATGGTAACATTGTGAGTTTATGGCATTGGAGATTTAAGTTTTGATGTCATTGTATACTCAGTTCATATTTCAGATTGGTCTCATGATGATATGGTTATCAGTGTTTGGTTTGGATATGTATGATGGCTTGTTGGGTTTACAAGTTGTGTAGTGTTGTTAGCGGTCTATACTTACAGGTTGCATTTATAGCTTGGTTATGGGTTGTCTTTGCCCATTGATCTTTCATTATTGATGCATATTCAAATTGGTGGCTTGGATTTGGGTTGTCTATGCCCTAAGTCACATGATTTTATCTTCATGTAGAAGGGATGACATGTTGTTACCAGGTACAGTCATGGTGGAGGATTGTGGTTGACTATGCTGACAGGCTGGACACTTTGAGAGCCAGATGCTCGGTTCATGGATGTGATCATGGTGTCATGAATTTTGGCATGACATGATTGGTTATACAGGTACATCCTTGATGTTCATTAGCTTGGATTTTCTGATTTGGTTATGGTGGTATATCTTCTTGGTTGAGGATCATGGTTATTTGGTTTCTTTTGAGGAGCTCATGATGTGCACTTTGAGTTCTATGATAGTTTGATGCCTTGGTTGATTCTCATGGTTAGAGGATGGGTTTTCATCATGATGTCATGGATAGCTTGGATACACAGTTTAGCGGGAGCTTGTGACAGTGATGGAGTGACAGTGCAGGATTAGTTCCTGGTTTGGTTTGGATCTTCAAGTAGAAGATGGATTTTATGATGCCATAGGTGACTTGGTACCACGGTTGAGTGGGAGTTGTTGGCATTGATATATTTATTGAGTGTTTGTAGATGTTGGAGGTTTGTCTTAGATCCTGTTGCTACAGAAAAGTCTTTGACATTTGCATGGCGCACTTGTTATCTTCATGGTGTTTGAAGATGGTTAGATCTTGAGGACTCATGGAGTTTTTGGTTATCTTCATGGTCTGTGGAGATGGTTCTTCCTAGTATGTGGAGATGGTTTCTTCATGGTGTGTGGAGATGGTTGGATCTTGAGGACTCACAGGGTTCTTGGCAAAGGTGTGGTTTATGCTTTTATTTGATATGTTATCCTTGGTGTGAGGATGGTTTCATTATTATGTCATGGTATACTCTTGATAAACGTTTAGAGTTGTGACATGTTATGGTGTGTTCATGTGGAGCATGTTATCTCTTTAGTTGAGATGGTAAGATCATGTTGTCATGTTTATGTTCATGAGGCCATGGTTGGAACTTTGACATTGATCTTGGTTTAGTTTCTTGGTATTGAGTACACTAATCATAAGCTGGATACTTCATGATATTGCTATGTTGCATTTGGAGTTGGCATCGATTGATTGGTTACAGGTGCTCATGGATACTTAGAGACGGCGGTGACGCTAATTTCTCTTAGATTAGAGAAGTATTTGTTGGGACAGTTGATGGTTTCAACAGGAAGTCCGAGGGGTAGTCACCTTATATGGACTTGAGAGGAGATTGTTCTTAGATGAGTCTTGGTTGGAGACTTGGGTATCTTGATGAGCATTCTCATTCCCCACTCTTGGTCTACTCGGCGGTTTGCTACTTGAGAGGTATAGCCCATTGTTTGTCTCAGTTGCATTATATTTATTCTTGTCTTTCATGAAAATGGATCTTGAGCTATGGTACATGAGTTAGTTTTGGAGGGTTCATTTGAGAGATGGTTTAGCATTGGTTATCTCCATGTGCATATGTTGTTATGCTGCTTGAGTTTGGGAGATGGTTTTATATTGGGCATATTCCTTGGATTAGGAATGGTTATTCCTTGGTTTAGGAATGTTTTTATTGATTTTGATCTTCTTGTGAGAGGCTTACATCCATGATTAGTTATATGGTATGGTTTGGGTGTTGTTGAGGCTTCTTGTTGGGGTTTTATGAAGGAGATCATAATTGCACAATTTACATCTAGAGGTGTGTGTAGAAGGACATAATACATGTTATGATTTGCATGGTTTCTCCGGTCTTGGTTATCTTCTTGGATGTTCAGTTTTGCCTACATTGAATTTGAGATTGGTTAGAGATTGTGATCATTGGTTTGTGCTCATGTATGTCATGTGAGAGATGACATGGTTATTTCTTTATCTCTTTCCTCTGTTGGTTGTAGAGAACTTGGGAGAGCATTGGAGACTTGTTATGAGAGTTGTTCTTGCAAGATATCAGTTTATGTATTGTGGATGTCCTTGATACTACATGGATTCACTTCTTTGAGATGTGTTGAGTGGATTGGTTATAGATTTGACATTATCTTTTGTAGTGGGAGCTTCTTGGTATATATGTGGCAAGTATTGCTCTTGAGGCTTGTGATTGCAGGTTATAGATTGGATATGTCGCTGATATGAGATTCACTTGTTATACCTTTGAGGTATGGATAGTTGGATGGGTTTGGCACTTTGTTGTGGGTGCTATTTCAGCTATGGATATTTTGACAACTATGGATACATGTGATTACCTTTGGATCAGGTTTTTGTGCTTGGAATTTTAGTTGGTACAGGATTTTATGATCTTCTAATGCGACAGGTTGGGTGGTTTTCTCTTTGGATGGCTTCTATGTATGTCCAGTGGGAGTGGCATAATATGAGGTGAGATCATTCATGTTTGAGATGCTGGATACTTTGATTTTGTCACGGGTACCAGGATGGAGCAATCGGTGTATTTTGCTCCATGATGGTGGATGTGCTGGGAGGGATTGTTCCCTTGTTCATTTATGTGGCTACAGATTGACCTTATGCAATGTATACAACAAGTGGGAGATTGTTGAGATAATGGGTGTTGCACACATTGCATAATATTGTTATTTTATTATTTTAATTTTATTATGTAATGTTGTACCTAGATGGACGTGCAACATGTAAAGATTTCCATGGAATATTCTTGATGAGTTGTATTGTAACATTGTGAAAATATTTAATGTAATTATTTAATATTGAAAAAAGAATTAAATGCCCAATATTAAATGTGGGGCAAGTGGGTTAGGTAGCACATGGTTTTAGCACATGGTTTATGTAATACCACTTGGTGGTTTTGTGGGACTTGCTACTATATAAGTAGCCACAAGGGTAGTTGTTGTAGAGAGAGAGGAAGAGTGACAAGCAGAGGACAAAAGGCAAGAGTCGAGCAGGACAAGGCTTGACAGGTTAGCCAAGGGAGCATTTGTGAAGGTTGAAAGCATGGCATGGGATGTGTGGATTCATGCTTGTTCACATAGTTTGCTCGGTTGTGGATATGGACATGAAGGCTTCCATGGTTGTATGGCAATGGTATTTTTTGCTGAATAATACATGATGATGGATGCTTTTGGAGGCTGGGTTTTTCCCTCAATGAGGGTTTCCCAGGGTATATCTTTTGTCACAATTTTGTGGGTATGTTTTCTATTCTCTTGCATGTGGATTTTAATTTCGTGTTTATTTTAGATCTATTATGGGTTATGTGGAAATGGTTACATTCTTTATTGCCAGGTTTCCTTACAAAATTGACTATTGGCGGGAGATCTAATTCAAATAACTTGTATAAGAATTAATCAACTACAATCACCCATCTCTGTTCTTATGCAATATCCCTTTTATGAACTCATAAACCCTACTGATTTACTAAAGCATTTATATAATTGCTTGAATTACAAGAAACAATAAAACGAGCATACAACCGATCCAGACTGCATTCAGCCAAATAACCCTTATTTATATGACTTCAAAGTAAACAAACCCATAAACTGAGACAGAAATTGATGATCCATAGATATAGTGTAAATACCCCTTTGTATTATCCTTTTCATATGACTAATACAATAACCAATAGAAAACCAATTGAATGCCCAGAATAGATTGCCATTTTTTTAATTTCAATTTACTTATCAAAAAGTACAATGGAAGCAAACTTAAAACCTCTGCATACTATTGGACCGACTGAATATGTACTCTTCTTGAAAGAAACAAAAAATTACACAAGACTCAGACCATCACAATGCCTTGAAAACTCATTTATATAGCATGAGTTGCAACAAGCAAAGGGAAATTGTGATCTGAAAAGTGTCCAAGGAACAAAGCATCATACAAAAGACAAAAAAAATCACAACAAAATGCCAAGCATATCAAAAAATCCTTCAGGTAGGCCCATTCTAGTTTCTATTGTGAATCATCAACTTCTAATTTGTCTCTCATTATTTTGGCTCCTCAGAATACGTGACTACCAAGCTGGCCAAAGAAGGATGATCTTGTCATACCTCCAAATTAGTTTTCTCCTGCGGGTTCTCACTGCTTTCACCCTGAGCAGGCATTATTACCTTTTCCCCTTCTTCTTTTTTTAGTTATGGTGTAGAGGTGTCAATAACTTGCACCTCGCCTTCTAGTTTCTCACCATCATCTAAACTGTCCTCCTCTAACTACTTGTCCAACAGAAGATCTGCCATCCAAGTGTCAAATTGTATATCATCCGGCCAGCTGAACTGTAGGATATCATTTTTCTTTTTTAAAATATAACCAGCCTCCTTTTCAAAACCAACAAATTCTTGCTTCAAAGAATTAAAAAAATTTGGACTTTAACCAATTCCTCTGTCGTGGTGGCCCACCAGGCATGCCCCTTTTCATTAATAACTTTATTTATCCTTGTGTAGAAAAGGTCATCCAATTCTTTAGTCCACTCTTCCTTATTTTTCAATTTCTTCTTTCTATCCAAGGCGTAAGGAAATAGATCAAATTTTTGATTCTTGTACTTATTCAAATAAGAAACAATTTTTAGTTGCAGAGCAACTCTCCTATTATCAAAATCTGATAGGTCATTAGCAATATCATACAATTTTTCAACATGGTCATGGGAAGACTTTATAACTGAATAACATAGAAGGGTGATTTCCTTTTCCCTTCTTCCCCATTTATTAACAATAGGCTTCAGGGTATCATCATGAGTTTTCAATTCCTCCCATATATCTATTACTTTTACCAACTGATCAAAGAATAAGGGCCGCTCAATTTTGTCCACTAAATACATTAGAGCCTTTCTAAGCTTATCCTCATACTATGTATTTAACTCTACATGTAAGGCCCATAGTTTGCTCTTCTCTTCTTCAAATTCCTTAGCTGTATAATATTCAGGCCTTTGAGGTGTCTCTGGTATCTCTACAAGGGGGGTGGATTTAAAAGGTTCCACTGGAGGACGGGGGTATGTTATTCTTGGCCTTGTGGATTTCCTCATTGCCTTGTTTTCAAGTTCAATTCTCCTTTTTACCTCCCTATTATAGGCCTCAAGAAGTGTTTCATATTTATTCTGTAACTCGGACATAACCTGTTCCTCCTTCTTAGTAGTAGCCAACACAAACTTAGAAGAATCGACATTCCAATATGCTGCCTGTACATGTGAAGTGTCAGCAATCATTCTTACAAGTATATTTCCCACCAATCCAAAATCATCTGATTGTGATGGTGTGCCTCTAGATCCCTTTCTCAATGACCAACTGACCAATGCAGCTTGATCTTCAATGAATGAAGTGCCTTGGAAGTCTCTTCTATTTGGGTCTTGCAACTCCAATCTACTTGAAATAGAATTGAAAATTAATGCATCTGCAATATCCCAATTGGGCAATAATAAAATGTTAGATGCCTTTATCATTTTCCTCCCCTCCTCAGGGCTTATATTCTATAATTCCTTCATCATTTCTTCTTTAATTTGGTTTTGCATGGAAGTTTCATCCATTTCTAGATGCTCTATTTTCATCTTTTTACATTTGTCCTCGAAAATGTTCATGTTTGTCCTCCATGCAAACCGTTGAAAAGCCCTTGATTTCACAAAACTGTCATCAGTCAAAAATTGATGACTTGCCTGCTCTAATATAGGGTCCAACTCCCTACCTCTGTAATTAGCTATTGTTAGATCTAAACTTGGAAGAGGAATTTCTGGAGGGTTATCCTCATCAAATTCTGCTTGAGTAATAAAAATATCTCCCTGTGATCCCATTTGTTCAACCTATTCACCAGTGAGCTGCTCTTCTCCAATCCTCAAAGGGGACTGGGTGGGTGAATATTCCTCATCTTGAGGCCTTTCTTCTGTCATTACCTTTTGCCTCTTAGGACTAGGCTCTTCAGGTCTCTCCTCTTGGGCTATACTGGTAGATCCTATTATTTGTTTGCCCTTTTCTATAGGAACCCTTTTATTCTGAATTATAGTATATCCAGGCCTCTTTTGTAAAATTATTTTATCAGTTCTCACATTTGGAGTGAAAGCCAACCTCCTCATGACCTCTCTGGCCTTATCAGGATATGAATCAGTAAAAAATTATTTCTTTTCATTCATGACCTCCATTATTTCAGGGAAGGTATTCATGAGCTTACTTATTTTGTCAGCCTCTGTAATAGCATTATCCAAATGATTATATTTATTATCAAAACAATGAATGAATTCTAAGACCTGGGAATAGACTCTCCATTTTTCCTTTTTAGTTTCTTGCTCCTGTAATAAGAATTCATTCGTTATAATATCCTCTGGATAATAAGAATCGTGCTTGACCAGTCTCAACTTGATTCTATGCCTCAACATCTGATTGAAAAATCCCTCAGAATCACAAAAATGGGGAGAGAGATAGCCATCATTTACTGCTCCAAAATTTTATGCAAAAAGATCCATCCCCCTTTTGTAATCACAAACTGATGGGCCACTGTGTAGGTAGGGAAAAGTGACCCTAATTGCGTTTTCAACAAAAAACATTTCTTCCACTCCCCCTAAGTGCCATAAAACTTCAGCCATTCCCTCCTTTAAAGGAACTTGGTAAGGCAAAACATGAGGGTTCCCCTTGAAATCATAGATTCTAAAAATAGTAGAAACCGGGTAGGGGATGATATCTCCCCAATTATGTGAAACTTTCAAGTCATGGGGGTTATCCATAGGCATGATGAGACTCATTAGTACCCTAGGGATTTTGGGATTGTCACTGAATATGAGGCATCTCAATTTAGCAGCAAAATATCTATTAAATCTGGCAAAACTAGCATTACTTGAATCCCAGGTCATATCTGCACTCCAAAACTGGACTGGTAGTATTTCCCCATTCTCCCCTCTATTTAGTTCCATCTCATTACCAAAATATGTCACTCCTTTGAAAAAAAACATATGCATTAATAGAGAGTAGTGACCAAAAAAAATTTCCACCTTGCCCTTCATAATCCCAACTAAACCAATGTGAATTTCTTCAACCAAAAAGGAAGCAAAATCAAAAATAACATCTACACCGAAGGAAGCAATCTGAACCATCATGTACATGAAACCAATGGGCATAAATTCTTGCTCATCTTCACCAAAAACTCGGCATAAGGTCCTGTATATCTCTACAGCCCTGGATGTGAAAAGACTCTTCTTAAAAGGCTCTCTAGAGGCTACAGTAATTAATGGCAAAGTTCCTATTGTTCCAATATGTGCCCTTAGTGCACCTCCCCTAATTACATCCTTCTTTGCTTTATATTCATTCTCTAATTCTAGCAGATTGATTTGCACATGGTAGTTTGATAATGGTTCTAGGTGAAAAACCTCTCTAATTTCTTCAGGAGTAATTGAGACTAGAGGCACACCATCCTTTCTTCTTACAACCCTAATGGCTTGGTCATAATTCTTAGCAATGGCTTCAAGAAAATCATAATCCATGAAAACACTTGGGACTATTAACTTTCCCAAATCAAAATTCCAGACATTAGCATGCGAGGCAAACAACTTTCTTTCTAAAAACCACTTTTTAAACAAGATAATGCCAGTTTGAGTAGTTGTTGCATCCCTAACCTAGTTCCCCTTGTCATATAGGTCATCACCAATTTTAAGCCTAGGGTTTAAGGAAATTAACTTTTTAACTTGTGCAGGCTGTACAGTAGATTCTAGGAGTAATTCTAATAAATCATCATGGACATTCCTATCTACATAATTAATTTTCCCAGAGAATGGTTTCTTAGGAGGTATTTTGACAGTATTGAGATTATTGGAATGCCATAGAGGTTATAATACGAGTCCTTACTTGAATTTCTGAACTTGTTCTTCTCTGAACTTCTAAAATTTCTCTCAAACGATAGAAGAATAGTTTCACATCTTTACCAGGCTTAACACGACACAATCAATCAAGCTCTTGTGCTCAAAAAATTTGCAATCTCTGTTCGCGTGGGACTGGAATTAATGAAAATCTCTATGTTATACTTTGTTTCTCCCACATGTGAAGTTTTCACTTATCATAAATGCGCCAAATAGAAAAACAGAGTGGCGTCACACTTTCTTTTCTAAACTTGTGCCATTGATCCTTGAAAAATCCTACGATCTGGGAATGACAACTAAGCTGACTCAGCTTTCTTCTTAACACATTGGCAGTCAAGCCAATAAAACACCTCCACCTCTACCTTTCCTTCAAGGCTAGCGCTTCAAACTGGGCCCATGCATGACTACGCACATGTGTCATCAACTCGCTAACTCGTTATACATAATTCTCGAGCAACTTTCCATAGTGAGCTAGTGATGATCACTGATCTTACTTTAATCCTGTGGTAGACAATTGAAACAACCTTTAAGAACACGATGGTGGGTCCATTGCTCATTAACTCACTATACCTAATTTTTGCACATCTTTTTATAGTGAGTCAACGAGCATTGTCGATCCAGACTTGATCTTGTGGACAGCAATTTTACTTCAATGGTAGTGGGCCACACTTGCTAACTTGCTATACTTAACTTTTGAGCACTTCTTCATAGCGAGTCAATGCCACCCTTTGATCCTGGCTCGATCTCACGATCAAAAATCTTCGTACCTAGTACATGGGAAGTTGGTCCATGATATCGCTATCCATGATATGGGCCCTACAGATTTCTACCAAGCATTGGTCGAAAGTTTGACCAATGAATGGTAGAAAATGCGCTGACAACGCCAACATTTTTTGACCACCATATTCGTCGAAGTTTCGACCAACCTACTAGATGGTCAAATTTTTGACCAAAAAGTTTTCAACCAGTGCCATCTAGTTTTCTACAATGCATTGGTTGAAATTTTGACCAATGCCCTGCAGATTTCTACCAAGCATTGGTCGAAAGTTCAACCAATGGATGGCAGAAAATGGCTCAACAACCTAGACATTTTTTGACCAATGTATTGGTCAAAATTTTGACCATCCAGTAGGTTTGTCAAATTTTGAACTGAAAAATTATCGACCAATTCGTTGGTCGAATTTGGTCAAAGATTGGTCAAAAGGGTCAAAATTTCAACCAATAAAGGTCAAAAAATGAGCCCAAATGTACTAGTGTAATCTCCTCCATAGATATCTGATAGGGCTTTCCACATCTTGAATGCAGTGTCACAATCTTTGATGTCATCATATTCAACATAGCTGAGTGCAGAGGCAATCTCCAACATTACATGATTGTGCTCCTTCCTTTTGCTCAAATCATCTGTAGTAAGAGTTCTGGCTTGATTTACATATTCTATTGCAATTGATATTTGTGCATAGTAGCCTATTGATCCAAGGTGCAATTTCATCAAACTTTTCCATGCAGTGAAGTTATCTTTGTTGAGCTTGGGAACTTCTCTCTTGGACATCTTGATCTTCCTGCTTGTAGTACCTTGAAACTAAATCAGCATATGGCTATGATACCAATTGTTAGACATACTTTAGAATAATTGAGAGGGGGGGTGAATCAGTTATTCAAGTTCCAAATTGTCCAATTCAAACTTTTTCACAAGTGTAGTCATCCCATTTAATCATTCATTCATCAAACTTTAACATTCCTATTCAGCAAGTTACTGTAAATCAACATGCAAGCATAACACATAAAAGATCAACACATAAAACAGTTATTTATGTGAAAACCCAAGTTGGGAAAAACCACCAGTAACATGCTACTTAATTCTTACTCTTCTGAAGTGATGCCCTATGAAAGGCCTACCTTCTTAAAGGCTTACAACACACTATTAAATGTGACCTTGTTAGAAGTGGGCCTGGTTAGAGGACTTTACAAAATTCACTTGGAATACCACCCTGTTAAAGGATTTACAAATGGCTGTTAAACTAACCTAAGTCCATAGGATTTCCATATCTAATACATTTTCTAGAGAGTATTATAAAATCTTTGACCTGACTATAACATACAACTTAACTTGCAGATCTCAGATCACTCTTCAGCTCTTCACATTGCCTGGCTTTCAATCTTTGCAACTCTATCAGTTTTCCCTCCTTTCAAGCTTTGTCTCCTTGAGTATCCATGCTCAATGTACTAGTGAAATCATCTCTTCTTGACCACTTGTAGAAGTAGAGGTTATATGCTCTATTCTTCCTTCTCCTAGATGTCTTCTCCTTGACACCCTTCAAATCACTTCGCAACTTGGCACTCCAGTAGTAGCAACAACACTTACTTCTTGGTCAGTGACTCCTTAAAAGAAGTCTTGGATTTCTTTTCCTACTCAATTCTTCCCTCCTTTGATTTCAATTCATATGGATTAGGTAGGATTCATTGTATCTAACCCATATTTCATTTTCTCTAGAAACTTCTTGAATAATCTTTTTGAATTCGCCCAAAAATAGTTTACCTAGAATTCTTCGCCACTAGCTCATCATCCTTATCCTCTAACTAATTCACAAAGTTCAAGGCAACAACTATGTTGGCTTAGATTTGGTGAATCTTTGTCATTTAAAATAAAGTAGTAGCTCAGCACTATTGAAATACTAGTGCTCAACACATACTGTATTACTTGACATCAACTACATTTTTACTAATGTTCAGCACTTGAAATTCACTCGGCACCAAATAAGATTTTATGATGCTTGGCACCTGATACTTTGCTCAGCACTTGAACTTCACTCAACACCTGAAGATCACTTGGCACACACTAGATTTTTTTTGCTCAGCTCTAGTTGAGAATTTTCTCAGCTTCAACTAGCTTGCTCGACACCCACTAATGAACTTAGTTTAAGCTTCGCAATCAACCTTGTTACAACTTATTCCTCTAATGTTTCTAAGTGTGACCAACATCTGTATTTTTTAATATGTTATCAATACATCATTTAACCATTGTCTTAATTGATCCTTGCACTTTATTACAACATCATAACTCAACCTTTCCCTTAGGTGCTCTTGTTATATCTTGGTGATCAAATCCTCTTCATCAATCAACTAAGTGATAGAACTCAAGTCTTATAAGAAAATATCATTGCTACAAGTAGTAGGTTTGACATCAATGAGAAAACAATGATTGAAAACATTCTTTTAATAACAATCTTCCTTCTTTCCAACAATCTCCCTCTTTGATCTTCAACAATGAGCTTTTCAATCAGATTTCCAACATTTTGAGGAGATGGGTGATAAAAAATTGCAATGTTTCCAATCCGCATGTGTGTTGTTGAGGAGAAACCATGTGAAAACCAAAAACAATAAAATGGGCCCCAAGTTTGCAGCCCATATTTAAAAGTTTTTAGTTTTCCAAAGCGCGTGTGTGCATTAGCATGCATGCGGTTTGCAAAATTCAAAAAAACCTGTTATATGTCATGTTTTTGGCACCACAACTTGGTGCACTTACCCATTATACTACACACTTATACCTATAAGTAGTGAGGCATGTGTCTTGGTCATGTTGCATATCCCTTTCTGCCTTTGATATTGATTGCTTCTTCCTCTCAATAACTCCATTATGTTGTGGATTGTATGGAACAATCCACTCTCTCTTGATTCATTTCTTGGTACAAAACTCCTGGAAGTCATTTCCTTTGTACATTCCCTCATTCTAACCAAGGAACCTTTATCTTTCTTTGTATCAAGTTCTACATGAGAGCCTTAAACTCTTGGAAGTGATTGAAAACCTCATGCTTTGTCTTCAAGAAGTATATTGATGTCTTCTTAGACAAATCATCAATACAAGTAACATAGAACTCATATCATGTGAGAGACTTCTTTGACATTGGTCCTCATACATCTAAATGTGCTAGATCAAGAACACTCTCAGATCTTAGTGTCACTCCTTGGAAAATATTCTTTCACAAACTTCTCCAAAACACATCCCTTGCACACATCATCATGCTCTATGTTCACCTTTGTAACACTAGTCACTATCTTAGGAAGCAATTTAAGTGCTCCATGATTAATACAATCCATCATCTTATGCCACATCACTCCAAGATCTTTGGGACTACTGTTGCTCATGAGTGCCTTAGGTTTATCAAACTATAGCCTATAAAGACAACTTCTCCTAACGCCAATAGCTATGGGTGATTTCCAATCCTTATGCTTAATCAACACATGTGCCCTTCTAAAGAGTACATTATACCCTTTATCCTTACGCTTGATCAACACATGTGTCCCTCAAAAGGGTACATTATACCCTTTATCCTTAAAGATAAATAATAAAATCAGATTCATACCTAACCCTAACACATAAAGCACATCATGAAGTGGAATTATCTTTCCATTCTCTCTATGAAATTCAACATTCCTTTTCCTAATTGGGTTATGTTAAATACAAGTTCTCTATAGAAATATGGATACTTGTTTTCTTCTCATAATTGGAGAATTACTCTCCAACTCCTCTCATATGAAATGAAACCCCACTATTTATACACCAAACACATTGTGAGGTTGAGCTAACCATACAAGCTATGAGTGCAAACTCATCTTCTATTCCACTAGATAGCTCTTTTTCATGTTTTGAAGCTACCACCTTCTTCTTTCCCTTCTTCTTTTATAGACAATCATTGACATAGTAGCCAAATTGATAACAACCAAAGCACTTGATCTTAGATATGTCCCTCTTCTTCTTCTTCTTCTTTTTACTTTGTGAATTTGGTCATTTGCTAGACCCCTTCT
This sequence comes from Cupressus sempervirens, assembly GCA_028749045.1. Taxonomy (NCBI): domain Eukaryota; kingdom Viridiplantae; phylum Streptophyta; class Pinopsida; order Cupressales; family Cupressaceae; genus Cupressus; species Cupressus sempervirens. Next base: position 139,610,312 of record CM053789.1, on the reverse strand, counting down.
TTGTTTTCCATTTCTTGCTAAGGTGATGTTTTCTTGTTCCACCTTAGTTTTTAGACTCTTGTTGGCCCCATAGACAAGGTTTAGTCTAAAATCCTCTTGAGTGAAAGCAATCCATAGTCAATCCCAACTTGATAAGGTGGCTCATCCACTAAAAACTTGAACAAAGACATCCCATTGCTTAGCAAACCCATTTAGGGCTATTCAAACTAGCTCATCATCATTTGGGTTATCTCCAACAACTGCTAACTCATCCTTGACAACTCTAAGTCTAGTGAAGTAACTTGTGATGTCTTCACCCTTGTTTATCTAGGTATTCTTCAACTTTTCCCCAAGAATCATTTCCCTATTGGTGGTAGCATTTGGGTACAAATTCATAATGGCATCCCACATTTTTGTTGTTGTATCTAGCTTTGAGATGTGTGAAACAATATGGTCCTTGATTCCATCAAGGATTATCCTCCTTGCCTTGGCATCATCCTTATATGATGTAAGATGTGTTGCATTTGTAGATACAACTACAACAATAGTAACATAATTCTTGATACCATTCTCTTCCAACAATAAAGAAAGTCTAACCTTCCAAACACCAAAGTTTGAGGCACCATCCAATCGGTATTGATTTCTCAAACTTGTTGAAGCCATCTCAAGGGATAAAATAAATAATAATTCTAAAGAGGTCACACTAGGTTTTATAAACCCTTGGTTTTCTTTTCTAGTGAAAATATTTTCTACCCTCAATATTTCTTTGATATCATGTGAAAATTATTATTGTAGACACTAATTATTAATCTCCAAGATCTTATAAAGATTATTTAATTGTCAAAAATTAGTTCACAACTAATATTGAAAATAAGACAACTACAACTTCGCCAATAAAAAATCAAAAAGAAATATGCAACACAATAGCACGATATTTTGGACAACTCATCCTTGGGAATACACTTAAGGGAAAATCAGTTCTACAGATGAGAAATATGTTAAACTTTGGCATATTAAGAGTTAAAAAATTCATTGCCTATTGTTGGCAAAACTTTGACGTTCTCCCAATTCCTCTTCCTGATATCCCCCCACTTCTATCATTGCATTCTTGCTCACACTACAAGATTATTTTCTATCATTACAAACATATATCAAGCTCGTGTTCTCCAATTGCACCTTGACCTACTTTTATACTACTCTCGTTGGAAAGCCAATGGCCCAGATTGATTCTCAATCAATGGTTGAGATTGAAAATAACCCAACAACCAATAACAAAATTGGGTTCTAGCTGCTTCCAAAAGTGGTCAATTAATTAATAGATAATTGTCCCTACTCTTACAATTTTTTTAGAAAAATGATTGCTTTAAGTTAAACTCAAGCATATGGACGAAGTTTTCTGGGCTATCAAAACTAACACTTAGAATTCCAATATAGTACTGATATCTCACATAATTAATTCTTGAAGCATATCCAACCTTCTTATTAATATAGGTCATAAAGTGATTAAGAACAATACTAAGATCCTACATATGATGGTGGATAAATTTGAGAACATCCATTAAGATAGGTTTATGGTCGATTTAGAACTTGATGACAAAAAAGTGTAGAATAAGAAGACTAGTGTTAGAAAATAAGAAGAGGAAATATGAATGGAAAGGCTAATAAGCCCCCTCATGATATCATGAATTGAAAGAATATTGTGTACAATGTCACCCAGCTAGAGATTGAAGTTATGATGACCTTCAAGAATTTTTCTTAAGGGTTTTTAGTCTTTCACCTGTTATGTGTTTATTGTAGTTTCTTAGCTATGTTTTTTTACCATTTGGTTGATGTCAACTCTCCCTCTATTGTATTTCAAGGTACTTTTTATTTTATGGATTCTTATTTTAATACCTATGTTTAGATACAGTTTTTAAAGAATGGTTTTGGGTCTCTTCAAAATATTTTTGTTCCAGGATAAAAGAACCTTCAAAACCACAATGGAAGTCCATGACCCACTACTTGGGATTCAATCACTAAATGAAATACTAGAGATTAGAGCATGTAAATCTCCATCTTGATAAATTTAAGAACTTTTTATTAAAGAACAATCCTATTGACATATTTTATATCCACTCCTATATCAATTCATTTGGAATTTTATTATATTCATTATAGACTGTGCGTTTTTCCATGAACCGTTGAATACTTATTTTGTGATGGATGTTGGAGTAGATCTCTATATTTTTTTTATTAGAGTTCACTTTTCCAAATTTTGACTCTATATCTAAACCTATAGATTGACATGAATTTGTTGGAAATATAAGAGGAGTAACTAAGAGGGGAGGGGTGAATTATTTACCACTAAAATAAATCCCAAATCCCTTAGATGTCAACACAAAATATAAACTTCATTGAAAATATTGATGCTCGATAACACACACAGGCACTCAGTTTACACTAGTAAATGTTGTAACTTGGCAATGCAAAATCTTAAGATATTATTTGTGATTAACCTTACTTGACTTAGTTGCATACACATAAAATAAATAGGATAAACACAAGTGACACCAAGATTTAATGTGGAAACCCAATTTGGGAAAAATCATCAATTACAGCTAGTTACTAATTTTCACTCTTCTGAATTGAGCCGTGTTATGAGCCAACCTTGTTAAAGGTTACAAAATACATTGTTAGGTGTGACCTTGTTAGAGGGTTTAATCACCTTATTAGGTGTGGCCTTGTTAGAGGTCTTTAGACACTTCAATCTAGAATGCCACCTTATTAGAGGATTTACAAATAGTTGTTAATCTAACTCTATTAAGAGATTTAGATAATTGCTACAATGGTTAGAAAGTAACAATGAGATGACCTAATTTTTGATGTAAATGAACTTCTAATTATAGATCTCAATTCTGGCTAGTATATTTGATCCTTTCGATCAAATGTATCTTTTCAGCTCCACAAGGATATTCGTCTTATCCTTCAAATTCACTTCAACTAACCATCTTCTATTCTTCCATTCACTTGCACACATTCAACCCTCAACTTGACCTTATATTTATACCTTACGCATTATCAAGTTGGCTTGAATATAACTTAGAATAATTAATATTCATCTCCTCAATTACCTAGAACTAACAAATAAATCTATTGAACTCAATATGCCAAAAAAAGAAAATCCTTTGTTAGCTGACCCTGGTCGGTAGACACTAACTCAAAAATGATTTTCCTATGTTAGCCAAGTGAACTTGGTTAATACTGCATCTTCAAAAAGGTCCTTTAGACACTAACTCAAAAATGATTTTCCTGTGTTAGCCAAGTGAACTTGGTTAACACTGCATCTTCAAAAAGGTCCTTTAGTCCTTGGTTAACACTACATCTTCAATTAACACTGGTTCCATCCAACTTTTCCTTTGTTACTCTAGCGAACTTGGTTGACACTATCTTTTGAACTTGGAAAACACTAGAATGCTTGACAAACATAAGAAACTATTTTCATCACCTGAGTGAGCTTGGTATACACTAACTAGAAAACATATAACATTTTGTGTAACATCAAAGACAATACACAATTAATTAGTTGTTTTCAACAATCTCCCTCTTTAGCATTGATGAAAAAATAACATGTCATCATACAATGAAATTTTTAGAGCAAAATAAATTAAGGAAAATATTCTTAGTTTCATTCTAATTCTCATTCTTGAGAACTCCCTCTATCAATGTGAACTCTATTAATCTCAGATTGGTTTTGACATATGAGTGACAATATACTTAAGTCATTTTGTTAGTTCATGTCGAACAAGTAATGTATGCCAAGCATAAGTTCCCAGATTGTATTTTTTGAGTAAGAGATATATAGTATGTGTCAAGTAACTAGTAATTGTTGAGTCACTCAAGTGTTTGGAAGATAGTATATGTTGAGTCATTTAGATGCCGAGTGATTAATGGATGCCAATTCATTTAGAGACTAAGTTACAACATTGAAGAGATACTGGATGCTGAGCATCAGACACTTCAAGTTTCGAGTAAATAGTTTGGACATAGTTGTTTGTAATGACACAAACTGCTATGTAAATCATTTTTTAGCCAACTTAATTTTTTTTTTTTTGATTCTAGATGATAAGGATGAATCTATATCGAGGATTCCTATGCAGTACATGCAACCAATCAGTTGAAGGGAAGTTTTAAGTAGAAAAATGGGTGAATCACAATCATTGATTCATACCTAACCCTAGGTCACCTAGGTCTTCTTAAGGAGGAAAAACCATAAACATTTTATGTGGGTGGAAGGAGCGAAGAGAGAAGTTTGCATGTAGAAACAAAGCATTCATGGAGGCTAAGGAGTTGCGAATTGAGATACATTGTAGAATTAGTTAGTGGAGAATAGAAGAAAGGAGTTAGAGGACATAAGTGATACATCTGATTAGTGAGGATTAAGTACACATCAGGAAAGAGGGGATCTATTATTTAGCAGTAGAGTGCTAACCGCATGATCATTTCTATGATATTCTAGCAGATGAATCAATTAAATCTCTTAATAGAGTAGTCCTAATAGGTTGTTGTAAATCCTTTAATAGGGTGTTTACTTCATTGTGAGTTTTAAGTTTTTTAACTAGGCACGCTTCTAACATGGTTTTGAAATCCTTTAATAGGGTAAGAGCTAACAATCGTGTAAGCCTTTAATAGGGCAGACCTTTCACATGGTAGATCATAGTTTATGATGAAACATTGTAGCTTTCATTGGATAAACTTTATTACTGTAGTAGTGGAGATTTGTGGATGTCATCCTCACCCTAGTTTTACTTTCTCATTGGAGGGTTTCTAGGTAACCAAATATCTTGTGTCATACATGTGTTGAATGTTATTTTCTTTCTAAATATGTTTAGCTAGGTATTTTAGTTTACATGCAAATTGTGAGATGGATGTGTGGTGAATAAATTTATGGTTGAAGTTTAGAAGGGTTGATTCATGCTCCCCCCTCCCCCCTTCAGACTTTAATTTCCCTAATGTATTTCCAAAAAACTCCCTCTACCTTTAGTTTCTCCCTCTATTAGCAAACTCTATCTTTTTGATATCAGACCAAGTTCTTCCTCTTTGATATTTATGCAAATAATTCTCCCTCATCATATAACTCTCCTTTTATAATTTTTTTGTGAATATAACAACAAAGTTTCCCTCTTTGACATCTCATGCCAAAGACAATATTTAGTCACTAATACACATGGCATCATTTTGCAACGGCTATGTGTCGCAATTATGACAAAAATGTGTCGCCACTGTGACAATCATAGACATCGCTATTTTTTAGTCACAAATTATGACGTCTATCCTAATCTATCGCAATTGCAACGCCTATTCGTTGCTATGTAACCACTTTATTGTGACATCAACCCCATCTCAATTCTTGTGGCTAACGTCACAATTGCAATGGAAACCTTGGCAATTGCAATGATAGTTGGGCATTGTTGCTATAGCAACCTCATCGCAATGCTTGTGGCTGACGTCACAATTGCGATGGACACCTTGGCAATTGCAATGATAGTTGGGCATCACTGCTACAGAAACCCTGTCGCAATGCTTGTGGATGATGTCACAATTATGACAAACACCCTTGCAATTGCAATGGTAGTTGGGCATCACTGCTACAACAACCCCATCGCAATTTGTGTGGCTAACGTCGCAATAGCAACAAAGACAAAGTAAAACAAAAACAAAAATTGCTGGTTTCTAGCTATGTCAAACCAAATCAAACCTCCTAAACCTTGCGTAACTTCATTTGGTAACATCTTATATTTGAGCAGGATGGTGTCTTATTGGTGCTCCTTCCATTATTTCATGATATATTATTTTCAAGCCATCCAATCGGCTATAGGACAAAGATGATTCTTGAACAATCAAATTAGCAATACAGTCAATCTGCATTGTATTTGGACACTTGGTTTGAGGTTCATCTTATCGATTCATGTTCATCACAGGATCTTTATCTGATTAGACCTCGATAGAAAATATTGAGATTTCTTGAGCCCCAAGCCGAAATCATGTAGGCTTCAATCTCCACATATCATAAAGACTATATATAGAGTTGAGCATCCTGTAGCTGGAAGCTTCACCTGCATCAGCTCTCGGATGGTGTAAGAATGCTCAGCTCTATATATAGGCTTTATTATATGTGGAGATTGAATCTTGCACGATTTGAGCTTGGGGCTGAAAAAATCTCAATGTTTTCTATTGAGGTCTAATTAGATAAAGATCCTATGGTGAATAGGAATTGATGAGATGAACCTCAAACCAAGTGTCCAAATGCAATGCAGATCAACCATATTGCTAATTCAATTTTTTAGGAATCATCTTTGTCCTATAGCTGATTGGATGGCTTGATAATAATATATCATTAAATAATGGAAGGAGCACCAATAAGACACCAGCCTACTCAAATATAAGATGTGACCAAATGAAGTTACGTAGGGTTTAAGAGTCTTGATTTGGTTTGATGTTGGAGGTAGTTGAGAATGAGATAGCTGGAAGCTTCACCTCCCTTGTCTCCTCCCTTTGCCTCACTCCTTCTCAGGCCTAAATATGTCATACTTATATTTCTTAAATCATTGAGTACTGACAATTTTGCTAAAATTGATTCCTTACATTTCTCTTTTCAGAAGCTTTCTTAAAAAGAGAAACTATGATAGAAACAATCTCTTGAACATGCACACACTTTTTCGGCTATGGTGGACTAGGAATGTGCAATATATATTTTGTGCACTACAATATCATGTAGTGAAACCGATTATACAAATATAAAAGTAGTGAAACCATGGAAGCAAAAGCCAGTAAAATTGGGAAGGTTCAATGAAAAAAAATATTATGAAGAAAGATTGCAATGATGTGGCATTATATTGAATACATTGATATATGTAATTGGATCAAAAATATCTCTGGATATTAATGCCAGTAAAGCAACATCATAATTTTCTGAGATGTGTGTATTGATCTCATCATTCTTTATTTAATTAATGTTACTTGAATGATTTGAACAAAAACTTACACAGAATAATAAAGCTACTTTTATTTTTAATCTATGTCACTTAGGTAGAAGAAAAACATAACAACTTTCTTTTTTAATATGTATAGCATACCTGAAATGCACCCGTAAAGTCCCATCTCAGTTGATTTGTTGTGAATCTTGGGATGACAATAGAAATTACTGGCATAGTAGGCTTGTAATTCACAATCAACCTGGGGCAAATAAAACATAAATATTGTGTTAAGAATCAGAATGCGTAGATGTCTTATCTGTATATTAGAAAATCAAATTTAGATATAGAACAAACCTTAATTGCATCATGACATTTATTTGAAAGTTCCAACTATTTCTGCTGCCCTTCTATTGAGACCTTTCTACATTCTTCCTATCAAAAACAAAGCCCAGCCATCAAACTATCATGATCATATTTTAAAAATTTACTATTTAGCTTTTGACTTCACATTTCAAAAGTTAAATTACAACAACAAAAAAACAAAAATCCGTTTTGTGAATTTCATCAACACCCCTGAATCTAGAGGGGCATGCTTGGGAAGTAATTTGTTCCCTATCACCTTAGAATTGAAATAAGAAACTAGTTTGTGTTCAAAAGAAACATTGAGACCATAAATAGACATAATGACAAAATAACACAAAATTCAGATATTATAACTTATTATCACAGTTTGAAATAGCAAAATTTCATAACAAAAAATGATTAGGGAGCTCCATGAAAGTTGGCTTACATGTGCTTTTTAAAAAATGTAATTTCATATTAGCCCTTTGCAACTTTCACTAAAATAAATACACAAAACATATCGAGATACAACCATAGCTAACTTCAGTAAATAAACAAGAAACAATGTTTAGGAAAGCCATGAACAGTAATAGCTCTTTTAAGTAAAAGTTGCAAGAAACATCTTATATAAAACACCCTACTAGGAAGCTGTGGTGAAATTTAGGAAAAAAAAAGAGGATACAATTCATAACTTTTTTGAATGCTGAGGATACAAATCCAGTTAGGATAGGCTTGAACGGGAAGATAGTCAGATCAAAAAGATTAAACATTGAATCCATATTGGAATATCTTGGACTCTCTTGGCACAAGCAGAAACTATGCTTAGTGAACTAATAGAGGGCCCATTCGATATAAAATTTAGAGAGTATGAGTGGGAAGATTTGGAACTTGGAGGTAAGCTTTGTATCTGACCAGGAACTCATGGATACAATTGATTTGAAGCCCAAGAGTTAGATATATTTGTCAGAAAATCTATCTAATATGATCAAATCCTAATTCCCTTTGCTTAAAATAACCTCTTCCAAGCAATGACATATTCAGATAACACAGTCCCAAGATAGTGTTGATCAAGGGTTTCCCTAGTTAATTATGATAATCGTATCATTGGTGATAACACAGTCCCAAGACAGTGTTGAGATCCAAGGATGCAATAAAAAAGCTATAAGTTTAGAACTTCATGATAGTTCAAAGCATGAAGCCTTAGATGCATAGGATGATATTCTAAACATAGGAAAAAATAGAGAAATATTTAGTATCTTATTGAGCTTCACTTTATTTCGAGAATAGTTTGATATTCTCTACTAAACAGGGCCAACCACATGAAGGTGGAAGCTCATTTGGCCCCACCCCCCTGCCCCTAACATCACTCTACTTTCCCTGTTAACATCTAACATTCATCCATTAATAAAATGTAACATTCAATCAATATCACATGATAACATTCATTAACACATTAGATTTGTTAACATGCGACATTCATCAATATTCTGCATTAACACATAATTCATGAACATTCATTAGCACATAATTAAATTCATTGAGACATAAAATTCAATCATTATCAATTAAGGTATGTAGATGAAAATCATTTCTTTTTTTTTCTTTCTATTTCTTTTTTCTATGTAACCTCTAAGAGGAGCATCAGTGTCATCATCAATTCCCCCCTCATCAGTTGTTCTATTCTCTATTCTTGATGATCTCAAATTCCTATGCTATTGCAAAGAGGGGTCCTCTACAATAACAAATAAAAGAGTTAAATTAAAAATAATTTATTATAATTTTTACAAGTATTTAATTATTTTAAATAACATAATTGTGGCACTCTTTACTTGATCTGACCACATCATTTTGTCTGGACTCAATGTCAACACGCTCATGAACATCGACCCCTCAATCCTCTATAGCTGCTTTATAAAATGTTATGTTAATCCAAAAACCAATTGCAATTAAATATAAATTTTTTAATAGAAAATGTATACTTCCACCACTGGGATGCACATCATGCGAACCTTTAGCATCCACAGATTGTGTAGAAGGATTGTCAAGCTGAATTCCAACATCCTATGCATTGTTATCATTGCTTTCTTAAAATAGATATACTCACTTTATATTGGAACTTAACATCAAATAGAATAATTGGTAAAGTATTCAATTTGAAATAAATTTCATTTATCTTATTTACCTATGGCTCAGATGCATCATTATTAGAACCTTCCACACTAATTTCAGCTTGTAGCCATTCAGCCACAACTCTATAGCCTTGTTGGAAGCCAATTCTCTTATCCTCTTCTATGAGACATCTCTTGAACTTTGAGCCCTACATTTTTGCGTCGCATGGTGAATTTTACTTGCATTGTTTCATCAACCAATGGAGGGTAGTTAAAATATCAAAAGGAAATACAAAAGTTTCCAAAACACTTGGTGTCAAGGTTGGGTGTATGAGGCCTTGAATGGTACAAGGGAGAAGTAACTAGTATGCAGCCTTATGTGATGAGTTGGGTCCATGAATTAAAGGAGTAGTTTTAACAATAGATTAGTTCCTTGTTTGAAGTTGAATCAAGCCTTGAATGTTCTTATGGAGAACAGAGGATTGGGGTGATAACTTGAATTTCTTAGTTGTTCCAAGGTGCTAGGAGTTTGTTGGTGCTTCCAAAGCATGTTACTCTACATCATATATTGGTGTAGAGGAACACTGAAATCCAAGTTGAGGATCAAGAGCATAGACAAGCTAGCCTATCCTAGCATTTCCCATCACAATATATAAAAAATTTGATACAATTTTTCATTTACTAATACTTAGAACTCGTGCTTAAAGTTTTGAAAAACCACCAGAGTTGAGCTTGTGTGTCCCGTGCTTTTCTAGTCTTGCCTTTGTTGCCTTTGATGTGTTAGGAAATCTATGAAAATTTTGAAATATGTTAGATAGTATAAATATAGAAATTAATTAGTACATAATTACATTCTCAACAATATCACATACCTTGATGTACTCTTTACTAGTGTGATATTATTTTTCTTGTCAGCTTTATACTTTCAATCCAAAATCAGAGCCTGCCACTCAACCTCAGGAACATAGGGTGGACACTCGTACCTAGGGTTATCTTGTAATTTTTTTCTATATTGGTCCCTAATATACTTCAAACATGAACTAGCTTTTTCAAGGAGCTTGTTTCTCTCGAATGCACGAGGTCCAAAGAGTTGGGTCATGCTCTCTATAAGATCATCCTTCAACTTTTTGTCTTGTTTATTCCACCTTTTAAGTAAAAAGAAACATGTTAGACTCATAAATGAAGTGAAGATACCTTTAATATAGTTTAAGAAATGGATGAAAAGTAAAACTGTTCTAGTAATGATATGAAATCAAAATAGTGGTTTGGGGTTTTAGTTGGGATATGATGTTCCACCAGGTATGCAGGGTGGGCCCGAATATTCGCAAACACTCATCACCAAGTTTTTTCCAAAAACCATCATTCCCTACAAAATAATCATGGGATCATTAGTCATTGAAGAGTGACCAAAAACTAAATTACTATTATATCACTATAGAATAATAATAACTTTAAAGTACCTAAAACTTTGGCTACTTTTAATGTAATGCCTTCATCATCGCTGACGATCAATATGACATCCTTCACCGTTCTCGTACTAGGACCATAGGAACATCCGGGAAGTGATGTTGTAGCTCCTATTGAAAAAAGTTTCATCAGTTTCATAAGTCCTTGTCATGAAGTATAAAAGAACAAATGATAATTGATGTTAAAAAGTTGTAAAAAAAATTGTTTGTTGTTGTCATAAGACAGTTATGAAGGGCAATTGGCATCCAAGGAGTCTTTGTGTAGTTTGATGAGTCAATTAGATGGGAAAAATGCTTGAAAAGAAATGTCTTTATAAGACACAAGTGTTGTACTCGAGAAAAGGGGTGTGTGTGTATGAAGAAGAGATATAAATAAAAGAATTATGCACTTCACTATCACAGGGACAATTTTCTAATTTGCAAGATTCAGACTGGTAACTCAATAAGGTTCTTGCCATTTAAAAGTTACTATTTTGCTTCTTGAAGAGATTGTCATGTTTGGTTAACTTTGTGCAAGGGTTTTGTAAGTTATTCTCAAGAAAAACTACTTTTTAGATCTCTACTGTCACAGGAAATGTGACAGTCTATCACTATTTTGAAGTAATTTGGGAAAATGTGCCTCTCCCACTTTTTGTGATTAAAATGTAACTTGTGGAAGAGGTACTAAGGCTTGTAAATATGATGACTTTAACATCATTTAGATGCAGGTGACAGTGAACAAAGAAAGGAATGGCAGGGTGACTGTTGAACCAAATAGTGAAGGTGCATTTCCAAGGCACCACATGGTGAATATGATGATCTAAGGGTTGGAATGACTAAATACTACTTGAAAACATCTAAGAGGGTTTTTTTTAAAGTTTTTGAGCCATTAGAAAGATTTTACAAGTTGATTTAGGGTCTTTTCTAGGAAGCCCTAGGCTAGAAACCCTTAAAGCGAGGGTTTGATGGAAAAGTATCTAGAAATGCATGGAGGGTTAAACAAGTTGAGGAATCCTACTATTTATTAGATGCCTTAAGGTTGTGTAAAGTTTTTGGAGGTTGATAATAACCACAAAATATAGTTGCTTTGTTAGGCAAGGGCTAATTAGGCCTAATTAATTGTAGAGATGACCATAGAAGGGTTCATCAGTCACAAGTCGAAAGGTTGATATTTGTAGGGGTTTAAGAACTCATTAAAGGGTATTTGAAGAGTTGGAGAAGTTACCATGGTGTTTGATAAATTTGGAAGAAAAACGCAAATTGCTTGTAAGACAGGGCTAATAGGACAATCCTACAAAAGGCAGTTTTGAAGATTGGTATAGAGGTGATGCTTGGTAGGGGTTGCAACTCCTTACTTATGTTGCTTGAAGGTTATTGATGCATTGGAAGGATCAGGAGAATCCTTGAAGATAGAGATTAAGTTTTGATTCCATGAAGGGTGAATTAGGAGTGTTCCCAATGAAAGGGAAGTTGAAAAATGGACAAAGTGAATTGAAAGTTGTTCAAAATGAATCAAGGTAGTGAACCTTTTACAGAGGAGTGTTTGGTTGATATCCTAAATTCAGGGACTTCTTATTGATCCTTGAGTTGAAATCTAGTTCCTCGAGTGGATTCCAAGACATTGTTGAATCCTTGAGGAACTTATGAAGGGTGACTATCAGCAAGACGACAAATCAGATATAGATCAGACCTAATAATTACAACATAGTTTTGGCAATGGATATATATATATATATATATATGTATATATATACATATATATATACATATATATGTATATATACATATGTATATATATATATACATATATATATATATACACATATACATATATATGTATATATATATGTATATATATACATATATACATATATATATATATATATATGTATATATATATGTATATATATACATATATACATATATATATACATATATATGTATATATACATATATACATATATATATACATATATATGTATATATGTATGTATGTATATATATGTATATATACATACATATATATACATACATACATATATACATATATACATATATGTATATATGTATATATGTATATACATGTATATGTATATATACATATATATACATATATATGTATATATATATACATATATATGTATGTATGTATATATATATATATGTATGTATATATATATATATATGTATGTATATAGATATATATATGTATGTATATATATATATGTATGTATATATATATATATATGTATATATATATATGTGTGTGTGTATATATATATATATATATATATATATATATATATATATATATATATATATATATATATATATATATTGAAGATGATGAAAGCATTGATTAATACTAAGGAAGATCAAAGCAAGACAACTCCATTTATCATGAAGTAACTCATACACATTAGAAATAGAATCATACTTGATGTAAGTTTATAAGGCTCATCTGAAATATCAACTACATCACTGTAGATTTATCATCCCATTAACCATTCTATGAAATCAAGGACATTATATTAGACAATTATTTCATCAATAAAAGAAATATTTATTCACATCTCATTGCATGATCAAGCACATGAATATGGTGCAGGGCACCTAACCTAGGAGGCAGGGGAACAAGTAGGGAACAAGTACCTAGGAGGCAAGACACCTACCCACTCCATGGAAGGGTGGATTCAAGAAATTTAGGAATTTTTAACAAGGTTTGGTCCATACTTTAGTAAGTTGGCCCATGTTTGGTAATATTTTGTAATAAAGGCACATGTAAGGCCCATTAGCACTTTTGTGTGGTTATAAACTGAGTGACTCAAATGGGACCAAAAAGCCTTAGAATAGGGTGTTTGAGTCAATATAGGCCTAGAGAAATGACCATGCACTTGTTAAGTTCATTAGACTTACCGATTTGCAAAAAATGCAAAAAATGTCGAAAAGTTGCTGACAACTTTTAAAATGCTGATCGGTAATTACAAAAAGTTGTTGTTTGTTTGTTTCATGATTGGAAATGACTATTTGGTTGTTCCAACAGTCATATAGGCCTACAAATATGTCATTTGAGGTCTCAGTTGGAGGGAGAGATAAGGTTGTAGCAGATGCTTGGAGAAAATGAATAAAAACCTCTAATTTACTTTTAAAATTGATGTTACAGTGGGTTGTATGATTTCGTATAGTGCTTTCATGATTTCTCTGCAAGTGGATTAGTGGTGGATGTGTGTTCAAAATGTTTTTGCTTTGATTTGATTCAATTTGCACTTGTGGTTTGTGAGTTATTAGCATTTTTGTCCTGAGAGGTCTGAATAGCCCTATTTTCTAGGGCCTTGTACAAATGCAGCCCTAACTTGCAAATACACTGGTGGCAATCTTTGAAACTGAAGGATATGCAAGTTAAGGGACTTGTCTACATGATTCTAGGAGTTGGAGGCGTGGTGAGTAGGGCAAGTATTTTTCCAAGCTGGCCCTAGGTCATTCAAGACCATGTGCTTGACTGGTTTTTGTTGTTATTGTAGTGATAGTCATGTTTGGAGGCACTTCTGATCAATGTGAGTGCTGAAGTTAGATGCATTGAATGTGTTTAGGATTTCCATAAGTGATTGGGGTCTTGGGAACCCACCTAGTCCATCCTTTCTTGAATCCCTAGCCTAACTTGATCGACTGGGCCTAGGTACCAAGTAGCATTTTGGAGGGTGTTGGAGCAAGATCATCCTAGAAGCTTTTGGGATTGTAACAACTGTCTTAAAAGGTGCCTAAAATAGTGGAGAAGTCCCTATGCCATAGAGGGATAGTTGGTGAAAATACAAGAAAACAGATTGGAAAGGATACAAGGATTGTAGGCCTAGAAGTGCAAAGGATTGTTGTGGATTTGGTAGAGTCCAAAAAAACTGAGGATTGTGGTTGGACTGAAGGTCATGGTTGGTGTCACCATTGCTTGTGTCAGTGAGTGAAGTTTTTGAAGTGGATTTCCCCATTTGGGCTCAACAGTTGTGTATACCTGGTGTGCGTAAGGGGACTTATACCAAGTCCTAGATCCAAAAATTAGATTGTTAAAGCTTTCTAAAGGCTAGTAGAAGAAGTGGCTGCTAGACTCTACATCAGAATATAATTGTCATTTAATATACTACAAGAGAAGATGATCTTCAATATTACAATCTTTCATAACTAGAGAGAGCTAATTGAATTTTGACCTATAACATAACCTTATATATCCAAGCTATGAATGGAGTCAAGTTCTTATGGTTTGGAATCATAAAATTGTGAAAAAATTTAAAAGTTGAGTGACTACAAAGGGGGGGTCATCACAATCTACATCGTAAACACATAACAAAAGAGAGAAAAAGAGGGATTTGCGTACCAGCAGATGGTGCAATAGTCGATGCCTGTAAGTTGCATGTTGTCGACTCAACAGTCGAAAAGAGATTTGTGGTTGTCTTGGATGGAGGCGATGTCATCATAAGATACAATTTATTTTAAGCTGAAGAATAAAATTGTTAGAGCATGCATAAATATAGAACATGTGGACTAGCATGGACAAGATTGTTAGAGCATTAAAAAAAGGATTGTTCGAGCATGTATTGTCAATGATTATGATCATTCCTATATATATTTAGTGGAAAACACAAGTGGGGAATGGAACATGTGATCTACCTGAAGCACCTGCAGTACCCTCATCATGGGAATGGGGCTTGAAATCACGCAAAAAACTCTGTAAAGATGACGCATCCATATTTTAATTAATGCCATAAAAGAGCATAACATAAAAACCATTATTGAACGCTTGTTATAATTAAAATTTTGATTATTACTTACTTTTAAGGTTTCAGAGGTGTGCAACAATTCAGATCCCCTATCTTTTATTTCCTGAGTAGTAGGCTTTATGGTTGCCAAACATATAATTTATCTGCCAATTTTCTTTAGCACCTTTTTAATCGAACTGATTGGGTCATCGATCTCTGCTAAATCAATATAGAAATTAAAAAAATAACATTTTGCTTCTATCTAGTTTGCACAATTACAATGAGTTTTACCTACTCATGTGTAGATGAGCCAAGAAAATCGCTAGCATCCCCTCCGGGTAGTTGCTCCATATTGTGCCCCTATGTCAAACATCAAGTATAAAAATGTTAGCCAAAAATTTATTGACTAAATGGTATGTTGGAGTCATTGATTAGAAGTGGTTTAATAGTATGTACCTCCCCCATGATAGTAGCCTCATTTGTATCTATGCGGTTCAAATTGTAATCAATAAGAAGCTCTTCCCCTGCATGTATTGATTTTATTGCATAGATGAATACACGATTTCCCTTGCGCACCTAAAATATGCAATTGGGTTAGTTTATAGTTGACCCAGGTCATGTACTATTTATAAAACCCACAATATTCCCTATTGCTTTTGGCCTTCCATCAATGTATATAGCCACACTTTTACTTTGATTATTGTCTTGATGTTGTATATAATTTGCCGAGAGGGCATACCTATGCATACTTTTTTTATATTGAACAATATGCATCCAACTTTTGTAATCATAACATGGTCCAAAATACTCCATCAATTCAAAAACTTTATTGTAAGACACCTTTATGCCATCCATAGAAAATAGGCCCAAACCATGTAATGATGATGGTGCTATATTATATATCCTCTCGTTAACACAAAAATTAGTTTTTATTGGAGGAAGTTCCTTGGGTACCCAATGTTTCTGTAGATGTTGGTACCTCAAGGGCACCTCGATGTTGCCTTCTATCTCATCATCATAAGAACATGACCCCCCTTGATCAAGGAAAAATTTCATGCATTTATTGAATTTTCTTCTAGTCCTTTGACCTCTAGTTAATCTCCCTATTCTAGATAAACTGCATGTCTCACTTTCCTCTTCTATTCCTATATTTCCCTCACTCGAGGAAGACACTTCTGAAAAATACCTATTCGTTGGTACCTGCAAATGGGAGAGATCTTAGAAGACATCAATCTTACTATTGATAAGTGTATTAAATAGATTGTCTATAAGGAGTATTGACTTATACATGTCGATCCATGAGACTGTGCAGGATGCTCCTGAAAGGGGTTCAATTTCTTGCAAATGTAATTCAATTATCGTGAGCATAATCAAATCATAATCATAATCACATCCATCATAAGCATCACATAAAAATTAAAAACATTAAAAGGTACACAATATAACACTTAAATCAAGCTCACATTATAAGCCTACTAGGGAAGTAGGCCTAGTGAAGGGCTAAAATTGGGTTTTTGTATCAGCTGATGAGTTGAGGGCTTAGTCACCTTGAGGACATGCTATTTGAAGTTGTTTGATGTGTGTGGAGGTGGAGGAAACACCTAGTTAAGGTGAAGTCAAGTTTGGCACCTATTGAGGCATTGTGAGCATTTGATAGTTTGTTGATTAGATTGCTTGGATGAATCCATTGTAAGGAAACTTAGGTGTGGAAATAGGTTCCTACACTAATCTCATAAGGAAAGTATGATGCAAATCCTATTAAAATCTTCTTCACTTACAGATTCAATATCATCTAAACAACAATATTGCAGCCAACCATGCATACAGAAAATAGATAGAGAAAGGAACACATAACACAAGGATTTTTCGATGGGGAAAAACCTTTCGGTAAAACAACCCCACCTCTTCAGAACTTGCACAATGTATTATCTTCAACATGAGGTTACAATAAACTTGCAATGCAAGTTCAACATCAACAACTGAAGACTCCAGTAGCTACTCACAGTACCATCAATACACCCTTTTCGCATCGCATCTCTTCGCAACCCTAAAAATGCTTATAACATGTGCTTCACTTTAGGGCTACTCTCAAAGGTAAACCGTATTAGGGTTTTACCATTCTCCGAGAAAATAGGAACCCCAAACTCCACTATTGGGGTAGAGTGTACAGTACTCAAATATCTTAGTTGCCACATGTCTTCACCTATCATTGAATCTTCCTAACATAGCTCTTACGTGTCATAGGAATCCGTCATAACCGTTTTAGTCATGATCTCCTTACACACAATTAAAGATGTCGACACATCAACATTATTTGCAAGAAATACATTTTACAAAACAAATAATAAGAATAGGAATTATACAAGGTTGAGACACCTTGTTCCTAACATTCTCCCACTTGTCGAACACCTTGTAAGTGCAATAGGAACATAACAGGAACTATTTGCTATAGGCCGAAAGGCCCATAGACTCCGAACACCATCTGAACTTCTTAATGCCCACTGGTTTCGTTAATGCATCTGCAACATTCTTCACAGTATCTACCTTTTCCAAATTTACCTTTCCATCGTTAACCATATCTCTCACAAAGTGATACTGCACATCAATGTGTTTCGTTCTGGCATGGAAAGTTGGATTCTTCGCAAGGAAAATAACACTCTGACTATCACACCAAATAGTAATATGTTCTACATCAACACCAACATTAGAACACAATCTCTTAAGCCAAATGGCTTCCTTACAAGCATGAGTAGCAGCCATGTACTCAGCTTCTATAGTGGACAAAGCAACCACAGGTTGTCGCTTGCTCATCCAACTGATGGCACCACCAAACATAGTGAGCACATAAGCACTGGTGGATCTCCTATGGTCAATATCACCTACCCAATCTGAATCCACAAACCCATGAATACAAACTGAATGCGAAGATCCAAAAGAGTTACCATGATAACATATGGAGTAATCTGATGTACCCCTCAAATATCGGAATACTCACTTAACTGCATCCCAATGTATCCATCCAGGATTAGCCATAAATCAACTCAGGACTCTCACTGCTTGGGCAATGTCTGGTCTAGTACAGACCATAGCATATATAAGACTGCCAACTGCACTAGCATAAGGTACTCTACTCATATCCTCCACCTCACTAGGAGATTTTGGACAATCATCTACAGATAACTTTGTTCACACAAGAATAGGAACACATAGTGGTCTACAATCTGCCATGCTGAACCTGTCCAACACATACTTCACATACTTACTCTGACTCAACCAAAGTTTTTGTTAGACCTATCTCTACTGATTTCCATACCCAAGATGTACCTAGCTGCCTCAAGATCTTTCATCTCAAACTATGCTGACAATTGAGATTTAAAATAAAAAATCATGCCCTTACCCTTCCCAAACAGTAACATATCATCAACATATAATGCAACAATAAGAAGGTGATCATTTTCAATTCTGAAATAAACACAATGATCTGATTTCGATCTTACAAATCCAATTGACAACACAAAGGCATCAAACTTAAGGTACCACATCCTAGGAGATTGCTTCAAACCATATAGAGATTTCTTTAATCTGCAAACTAAGTATTCTTTACCTTTAACAATGTAGTTCTCAGGCTATGACATATAAATCTCTTCCTCCAAATCACCATGAAGGAAAGCTATCTTCACATCCATCTGTTCTATCTCTAAATCATATGATGCAGCAAGAGATAACAGAAATCTAATGGATGTCAACTTTGCAACAGGAGAGAATATTTCACCATAATCTATTCCCTCTACCTGTGAATACCCCTTTGCAACCAATCTAGCTTTGTACCTTTCAACACTGCCATCTGCACAAAATTTCTTCTTGAACACCCATTTATAGCCAACAGATTTTCTCCCTTTAGGCAAATGTACAAGGTCCCATGTTTTGTTTTTCTCTAATGAAGCCATCTCATCATCCATAGCCTCAATCCAGGAACCTGCATCTTCCATTCCCAAAGCCTCTTTCACAGATCTAGGCTCATCAGTGTTAGTAATCAAAGCAAAAGCACAACTAGAATCTAACATAGAATAACCAAACCTTTCTGGTTGCTTTCTTTCTCTCGTGGATCTCCTCAAGGGCTGAGGTTGAGGTTGTTCTTCCTCTTCTTCTAAACTATCAGAGCTGCAAGAGCTCTCCTCATCATTAGACCCAACATGGTCTCTCTGTTCAGTCTTCTCAGGGGTAGGAGGCAACTGAACAACATCTTTTTCTTTTCTTTTTCATCTAGTTGTAGCACAATAGGAGAAGATGTTAGCTCTCTAAAAATAACATTTCTACTATACAACACCTTACTAGTCACAGGATCCCAAAGCTTGTATCCTTTCACACCAGCACTGTACCTAATGAAAATACATTTAACAACTTTGTTTTCCAACTTAGATCTTTTCTCCATTGGAACATGTGCATAAGCTCCACAACCAAAAACATGAAGATGTCTAACTGAAGGCTTCTTACCAGACCACACCTCCATGGGTGTCTTACCAACAAGGGCTGATGTAGGAGATCTGTTAACAAGATAACAAGCAGTGGCCATAGCTTCAGCCCAAAACCTTTGTTCTAAACTAGCTCCACTAAGCATACTCCTAGCCTTCTCCATCAGTGTCCTGTTAATTCTCTCTGCAACTCCATTTTGTTGTGGGGTATACGAAGTTGTCTTATGCCTCTCAATACCTTGTTCTTTACAGAACTGTTCAAACTCTGCTGAGCAAAACTCACCACCATTGTCAGTTCTCACACACTTAATCTACTTACTAGTCTGATTCTCTACAAGGGCTTTAAATTCCTTGAATCGACTAAAGACTTGTGTCTTACTGTTAAGGAAATAAATTCATGTCCTTCTACTGTAATCATCTATGAAAGATACAAAAAATACATACTTGGAGATTGAAGGAACTTTTACAAGACCAAATACATCAGAATGAATAAGATCCAAAACATCAGAAGATTTGCGAGAACTAGACTAAAACTGAGCATGATTTTGTTTACCATATACACAATGTTCACAGAAGTCAAACTTGAGATTGCAATCATTTAACCCCTCAACGAGATTTTTATTTTTCAGGGTTCTGAGACCCTTCTCACTAATGTGACAAAATCTCAAATGCCACAATATTGTCTTTTCTGTAGGAATCTTTCCTTCCAAAGTGTTTGCAGCCTTAGGTACACTTGTTGCACTACCATCAGAACCACTAACCACAATCTTCTTTACTGCTCATTCAGATGGTGGGGATGAAGTGATATCTGCTCTCTTCTTTGAAATAGAAGAACTATTACACTAAGAAATGTGTGCATCAAGCTGAAACAAAGTACCTCTCCTAGTACCTTTAGCAAGCACCATAGCTCCTCTCATCATCTTACATCCATCTTTAGAAAAAAAAACTTGCACACCTACATCATTCAGCATACTTACAGATAATAGGTTTCATGCCAAACCTGGAATGTGCATAACTCCATTGATTCCCTTTAGTCATCCATCAGGAAATTTGATAGTGACCCTTCTGTGTCCAACTATCTTTAGGTGAGAATCATCACCCAAGTACACCTTTCCACCATCGAACTCTTCATATTTTGAGAACCAATTTTGATGAGAGGTCATGTGAAAAGATGCACTCGAGTCAACCAACCACACATCATCAGATGCATGGGTTGCCAAAGCTACAATGAATGCATCACCATCTTCTTGAGATTTTTCAGAACCAGAATCTGAGGCTTTCTTCTTCTTCTTAGGCTCTTTAAAATCTTTACGAAAGTGCCCAGTCTTATCATAGTTCCAACATTTTGCCTTGAACTTATTAGAAGTCTTTGACTTCCCATGGGATTTGGATCTACCCTTATTGTCAGACTTATTGTCATTTTTCTTTCCTCTTTCCATGGATCTCCCATGAACAACAAGGGCTTCTTTTTCTGAAACGGAAGCCTTTCTCCACATCTCCTCTGATAGCAGCCAGACACCACATCATCCACTTTGAAAGTGACTAATGTTCTTTCAAGAGCCATCACAAGATGGTCCCATGAATTCGGTAAAGAACACAAAAGTGTGTAGCAACAATCCTCCTCCTCTAACTTGACACCAGCTGATGTCAACTATATAGCCAATAGATTAAATGCATTTAAATGATCCATTAAGAATCCACCTTCCTCCATTCGCAGAGAATAAAACTTCTTCCTTAGGAACAACTTGTTCACCAAGGATTTGGCCTGATACACTGCCCCAAGTCTCTCCCACAAACTATATGCGATTTTCTCATCTAGAACATTCAGAAGGACTGCATCGGTTAAACAGAGTCTTATGAGACCCTTAGCTTTACGGTCTTTGATATCCCAATCTACTTGAGCTATAGTTGTTGGTCTTGTAGCACTTGTAGTCGCTTCCCATAGGTCACGATCTTCCAACATGTCTTCATCTTCCAACATGTCTTCCATCTTGAGTTTCCACAACTCAAAATTAGTGCCATTAAATTTCTCCACCTCCATTCTTCCATATGATGAACTCGCCATCTCAATCTGCAAATAAGATTCAGGATGCTCTGCACAAGACTCCCACTCAACTTGAGATTAGCTCAAAAAACCCTACCCAACAACTAGGATCAAAAGTTGATCAAGCTTTGATACCACTTGTAAGGAAACTTAGGTGCGGAAACAGCTTCCTACACTAATCTCATAAGGAAAGTATGATGCAAATCCTATTAAAATCTTCTTCACTTATAGATTCAATATCATGTAAACAACAATATTATAGCCAACCATGCATACAGAAAATAGACAGAGAAAGGAACACATAACACAAAGATTTGTCGGTGGGGAAAAACCTTTCAGTAAAACAACCCCACCCCTTCAGAACCTGCACAATGTATTATCTTCAACATGAGGTTACAATACACTTGCAATGCAAGTTCAACATCAACAATCGAAGACTCCAGTAGCTACTCACAGTACCAACAATACACCCTTTTCGCATTGCATCTCTTCGCAACCCTAAAAATGCTTATAACATGCGCTTCACTTTAGGGATACTCTCAAAGGTAAACCGTATTAGGGTTTTACCATTCTCCGAGAAAATAGGAACCCCAAACCCCACTATTGGGGTAGAGTGTACAGTACTCAAATATCTTAGTTGCCACATGTCTTCACCTGTCATTGAATCTTCCTAACATAGCACTTACGTGTCATAGGAATCCATCATAACTGTTTTAGTCATGATCTCCTTACACACAATTCAAGATGTCGACACATCAACATTATTTGCAAGAAATACATTTTACAAAACAAATAATAAGAATAGGAATTATACAAGGTTGAGACACCTTATTCCTAACATCCATTAGATGGATTGAGGGATGTTCATGGGATTATTCCAAAGATGTAGAAACTAAGGTGGCATAAGGATTTGGTGTGCACTCTAATAGGTTATGGAGTTGGCTTGGATCAAGGAGAGGGATCTTATGAAGATGCTTGGTTGGTGTTGTGAGAACACTATGGAAGTCCCTCTTGTTATGAATGATTGCAAGTCCACCTAGGGTCTCTGCATCACCTATGGAGGCAGAATTATTAACCAACAAATTGGGTAAGCACTTATATTATGTTTTCCCTATGAATTTTATTCTAGGTACAACTCCCTTTTATAGATATTTAATGAATTCCCTTTTATAAACTAAACACTTACAAATGCTTTTGACCTGAAAGAAAATAAGGCTCAATACATTCATGCATCAATATGTGTTTTAAATAGTTTTATTTAATTAATTTAGATTAGCAATATTCTATTTGTAGTTGAAACTTGTAGCTTTTAAATAGATATTGAATAAACTATGTAACCATATAAGAAAAATATATTTCTATCAAGAAATGAATATTAAATAGATTAAGGATTGATGGCATACCTCTAAATTTCATCATCATCATCATCCTCCTCGTCATCGTCATCATCATCATCATCATCCTCGTCATCATCATCATCATCATCCTCGCCATCATCATCGTCATCATCGTTGTTGTCATCATCAACATCATCATCATCAACATCAACATTATCTTCATCATCATCATCAGTAGCAGCATCATCGTCATCATCATCTTCTTCTTCTTCATAAAAATTTGTGTCAAGAACATCATCCAATAACTGTCGATCGTGATCACCATCTACATCATCTTCTACTTCTTCGGTATCTTCTTCTTCCATCGCATTATACTTTATTAGCCTTTCTCTTGGTTCATGTCTAACAACAAATGACCAACCTAGTTTATGTGGAACCTTTGAGTAAAATACCTACTCACATTGGCTTGGAAGAACATAGGGCTCATCCACAACTGGCTCAAATGACCTTATATTAACCATTGTAAATCCATTATCATGTTCAATAACAACTCTATCTGGATCATTTGGATTAAGTCGTAGCCTATACCATTTGACAACTAAGAGTATTAATTTGAAGGAACTAAAGTCACACTCAAGTATATCATCCACAATGCCATAGTATCTTTTTTTAGACTCTCGAGGATGTAAGTCATTTCTAGATGAAATATTAGTCACTTGAAAGACTGCAGTTATTCTTGAATCACAAGTTTTCTTTGTGTCATCCAACACTTTGAAGCAAAATTTTTGACCATTACAGAACATAGCCTTGTGGTGTTTAACTTGCAATAATATGTGAAACATGTCAAAATTATTATATCTTGAGTTGATAAACATATGGGTGATTAATAAATTTGTATGTACCTAGAAATCTCTTAAACCACGTGCTAAATCTATTTCCCTTTGCGTAACATTGGAATCTCCATTACGATGAGCTTCTTTAACCAATGAAGATACACCTTCCCATGTTAATGTGTGACCAGAATGTTGACATCGTTCAATCCATACCATCATCCAATCAAGTTTGTTTACAATATACAAATGTAGTGCATCCCACTCTCGAGCACCTGTACAAAAACAAAAACACAACTTACAACCAATTTATTTTGAAGATTGAGAAATAATTTATTACAATAACATCTTATAATTTATTACCTCTCACTTTCCTCAATGTACCTTTCCCCATCAAGTACTCCCCTTCTAATTCTTTAAAAGGCTCGAGATCCCAAATGTGATCTACATGGATATTTGATGCAAACTTAGCAAGATATTCAGTAATGTACACCATAGTTTGGTATACCATATATCCCTCTACCACAGAATGCTTAGGATGTGCTCTTTGTCGAACTGAAGCCTTCAAAGATTTCAAGTGCCTCTCAACCATCCACATTGACCTAGTGTGTACAGGTCCACACAATTCAATCTCCTCAACTAGGTGTATGAGGTAGTGTTCCTGTGTATTGAAAAAAGTTGGAGGTAGACACTTTTGCATTTCACATAGTAAATGAGGAATTCTTCTCTTCCAATAGTTTATATCTTCTTTATGGATTTCTTTAGATGACAACCACCTACATTAAGAGATTCAAGTCACAAAAAATATATAGATACGAGACTTTACAAAATAATATACAATAGATTACATAGCAAGAAAAAAATCGTGAATATAATAAATATTTACAAGAAATTGAACAGATATTATTGCTTACCTCATGTATTTTTCAAAATCGTATTTTACAAGATAGAGGAAGCACGTACTGCAGTAATTATAAACCAATCATTTCATTGTTTTCTAACATAACATAATGAATAGCACACGTAGTTTATGAATATATTGTAAATACAGAAGAACATAACTTACCTTGACGAAAGTATGTCAATCATGCATTTTGAGGCTTGGCCCAAATTCACTTTTTTTTTATATGAGATTGTTTATGTTCGCAGCAAATCCTATGAAAAATTGAATTTTTCGTATGACTTATTTTATGGCATCACTTTGATGCTCCGTTAATAACCAAGGCAGGGCACTTATACTAATCTGATCTATGTTGCTATTTGAGTGAATGAAATTCCTCAATGCATGATTGGATTCATGAATGTCATTACAAATTTTGACAATTTTTTCTTTGTCATGCCTTCCATCCAATATTTTCTACAATGTCTCTGTTATATTCTTTCCAATATGCATAGTATCAAACAAATGCACAATTTGTAAGTGCTCGTAGTAGGGCAACCTACTAAATTGTCTAGGATAGCTTTTTAGTCACTTTGGAAGGTTGTCAGTACTACCTTGATGACCTTCATGATCATTAATTACACAATTAGTAAACAAAAATCATGATATAAATATATAAATTAAAAACATAAACCATTCGGTGGAATGACATTACTTGGACGATTAATTCAATTATATTTCAACTTCCATAGGCAAGGTGTCATTCTTCGTGGCTTTGATGCCGTCTCTTCTTTCCCATTGAAAAGATGTTTTTCCGTACTTTGATATTTATGATTCCTGTGGAGGAAGTGTCTACACTCATCAAACACCTGCTTTCCTAAACTTTTTGAATGACGAGATTTCATCTTTGGACCACAAACTGGACATGCAAATTTTCCCTTTGTTTGAAGAACTACAAGATAATGATATAATTGAATTATTAAATATGTTGATTTTTATAATTAGAATTATCGTGCACAACTTGAATTCACTATAAATACCACAAAAATGTGTTAGCCCTCGGGCATCATGTATTGCCCATGCAAGTATTGCATGGAATTGAAATTGTCTTTGTCCTATTGGTCTAGACATGTCATACATAGTGACACCATTCCATAACTCCACCAACTCATCGATAAGAGGCTCAATATATACATTCATATCTTTTACTTGATATTTACCTACTTGAATGAACAATAACATTACATAATTATTGTGACCATTTTACTGCAATATTTGTAAGTACATGTAAATTAATAACTATCAAATGATAAGATACTTGGAACAATCATTGCCAACATAATGTGCTCCCTCTTTATTGACATCCACGAAGGAATGTTATTGTTGATAACAAAAACAAGCCACATTGAGTAAACAGATCTCATCTCTCCAAATGGATTGACACCGTCCGCTACTAATGAAAGCCTAAGATTATGAGGTTCTTCTTTGAAGTTTTGCCACTTTTCCTCTATGTGTATAAATGCCAAACCATCTGCAGGGATTCAAATAATGTCATCTCAACTTCTATTGCGTGCATGATAATCCATAAATTGAGCAAAGATACTACACCTAAATAATTGTCGCATCTGTGGAATAATGGGGATGTAATGAAGAACCTTTTGAGGTACCTTTTTTGTTAGTTGATCTGTTCGATATCTACTCATATGGCATATAGGGCATTGTGTTGCAAATGCATGTTCTTTATAATATATAATATGATCATTGGGACAAGCATGTATTGCTTCATACTCCATTCCAATATCTTTCATAATAGTAGATAATTCTCGATATGAGCGAGGTAGAATATTTTATGGTGGTAACAGAAACTAGCCTATCAATCTACAACAAAAAATATAAGTTGTTAATATAAACAATATTTGTGGTACATTATTCACCTTTTGTTAGCTATAAAGACATATATGACATACCTTAACATACGTGACATTGTTATGTTGGATAAACCATTCATAACCTTCAAGTTCAACAACAACAATACATCAAAGACAAGAGTTGTTTGGGAGTCTTTGTATAGGGGCTCGTATGCCTTCTCAAGTAGAGGTACATCGAGGCTATCATCATCATCATGATTAGATATGCTTGGACTAAATGTGTCATGGATCAATGTATTTATACCATCATCTTCAATTGTTTTTTTTGGCGCATGATCGTCATCTTCCATGGGATCATTATCTTCACCTTGGATATTCGCACCTCCATGTTCCTCCACTTCGAAAACCATATTCTTCGAATTGTTGTGGTTCATATCATGTACTTCCTTGGGGAGATCAACCTATATAAAATTGATTAACATAAATAAACCATGATCATCAACTCATCATCAAGTAATTTCATATGTATATAAATTTTTAAAATGATATAATGAACAACTTACTAGTGGATGATAGTCATGCTCCCCTTCAATGTGACCATTCTCCCTACAATATCTCTTAACTGTTTTGATTAGCAGTCTTCTACGGTTTAAGCCCTTACAAATTTTGCATGTACAATAACATTTTCCATCACATTTTCTTTTCAAGTTAGACCATAATCTAGCGATTGTCTCCCTATTTTGTTCTTCAGTTATATTATCTGACATGATCGTTCTTTGCATGAAGCAAAAATCGGGCTATGAAAACTTCCGTCTACAACTTTCACAAACTAAGAAAAAATGTCGAAAGTACACAAATCTTCTTAGACCTAGCTAAATACTTTAATATTTTAAAAATACTTTCTTTGACTTTATTCCTAAGACATTTAACCTAATCACCTTTTATAACATTCGGT
Organism: Cupressus sempervirens; assembly: GCA_028749045.1. Taxonomy (NCBI): domain Eukaryota; kingdom Viridiplantae; phylum Streptophyta; class Pinopsida; order Cupressales; family Cupressaceae; genus Cupressus; species Cupressus sempervirens. Next base: position 139,582,354 of record CM053789.1, on the reverse strand, counting down.
CAATTGCTCTAGGAAAATTTGTGGATAAGATTATTTGTAAAACTTTGACCAACTGCTTGAAGGTCTTATTTCAAGAGACTTTACAACATTAAACCACTAAAGGAAATTTCAAAACATATAAGCTAAAAGTCTAGTTAAAATATACATTAGATTAAAAAATATACAATTTTCATACCCGAGTGCATAGCTATAACTCGTGCAACGACCTTCTTGCTTAGCTGTAGAAGCTCTCTATCAATCAAATTATACAAGCTACAAGGCCTAACAACAATTTCAAAACATATAAGCTACAAGGAAAGACATATTACATGACATGACAAAAGGAACAAAATTTACAAGCTTTAGCAAGACATATTAAACGACATCATAATGCTAAAGAGATCACAATTATATGAGTCAAACATAGTCATAAAAAAACATGTAAATTAGTTATTATGTGCAATTAAAAGATATATAGTTAGATAGGGACATCCATAGGGCATATTGAAAATGGAGCAATGAGATCTGGTGGGGGTGAAATAGGTGGCCAAACACAAAGGAACAACACATCAGTGATAGATGTAGATTGAGATGCAGACGAGATGGATCAATGGTGGGCAGTGTCAGTGGGGTTGTGTTTTGGAGTTGGATTTGCTAGCATGATTGCAATGTTGTGCTTTCACCTAAAATCAAGGTACATGTGTTTTACTTTGATGGATAGTTTTATCCAATATCTTTTGGAATGCTGAATTCATGAAGGTTTTATGTTGGTCCTGATGTATTTGAATTTTTATATTTAACTTCTTACATACAGTTAGAAGTCCCACAAAGTAATGTTTATATGGGTTGAAGTCCTCTCCTTTATTTTATTGACAAAATTTCTCAAAATTAACTGTTGACATATTGCATTTGATTCCAGTTTTCCCTAAATGCTTGCAATTGAATATTAAAGATATAACATTTTGTTAACAATCAAGATAATTCTGTGCAATCATATTTTATTCAAGAAGCAACTTACCACTTTGAAAGGTGACCAATATTTGGTGGATCTACATAATAAAATATATAATTCTTGCATAATTTTGATAATGAGTAGAATGTATGTGAGAATTTCAAAATACATTTCAATTGCCCCAGATACATATTCTTGATAGAATCTTCTTAACAGTTTGCATTTCAAGAGTGCCAACATAAGAGCTTATTTGTACTGAATTAAATATGATTAATGTTGTTTGTTGATATTCTTTCTACTGAAAATTCTTTTGGAGCTTTGGTTAGCAATCTATAGCAATATATTACAAAGATTACAACAAGTAAAACATGGAGGCTCTTCAATATATTTCCAGTGACGTGAAATTTGCAACTGTCTTGTTAACTGGCTCTATTCTGCTATCTATATGTCTTGCCAATAATATTTTAGTATTTGTGGACTTTTCAAAGAATGCACTAAGTGATGTCACTCCTACAAATCTGGTCAAATGTTCTCAATTGAGAATTTTGAATTTAACTCAAAATTATTTCAAGGGTCGGGTGCTAGAAGAGTTAGGGAATCTTCCTCTACTTGAGACACCAAATCTGAGTAAAGAAAAAATTGCAAGCTATTATTCCTCCTCCTATTACAAATTGCACAAAACTTTAAGTATTTGACTTGAAAAACAAAATTCAGGGGTGTATCTCAATTTGGATTGGAGAACTAGTAGAGTTACGATTTCTCAACTTGTCTTTTAATGAGTTGTAAAACATTCTCTCACCAAAGTTGTTTATGTTCAAGAATCTTCAAATTCTAGATTAATCTCATAATAATTTATGAGGACCGATTCTTGAGAGTTCAGGGATGTTGAATGATATGACAAATGTGACACAAAGTGAAAAACATAGAGACAACATTTAGAGTTTCAGACTAGATTTCATGTTGGCTCCATGTTTCAAATAATGTTTATGAATCAAACAATATTTTGGATTAAATGACTAGCAACGCCATACCCTAAGATTATCAATGCCTTCCAAATTCATTGATTTTTTTTTACAAGAAGCTCCCAAGAAATATTCCTAAGGAAATGGAAGAGCTGAAGGGTATAATTGCTCTAAACATTACAGGATTGTTTTATACAATATATTTTTCAACATTGAATCCTTGAAGGATATATTTTGGATACCATCTCAAGTCTGATACCCTTGGACATCTTCACCTCTAATGACTTGGTGTGTGGAACAATTCCAGACACCAATTCCAATTATTGTCAAATTAGAAAGTTTGTTGGTTTGCTCTAATATTGCACCTTCCATATTGGATTTTCTAAAAATCAACTTACAAATAACATCTCTTGCAGTTGGATTCCGCAATTTGCGCAACTGCAATAGTATCTAGGGTTGAGGTCTTGTAATAATACAATAAAATGAAAAGATGAAACAAGGGAAGTGTGGATACTCACAAAATAATACAAAGTGAATGGGGTCAATCCCCATGTACAAGAAATTCGGAGTTGGCTAAAGTGTTTGAATGTGTATAAGAGAAGGGATCCAAAATACCAATTGCACATTTGTTATGTCATATTCCTTCGTAAGTCTTGTCCAATACCAAAGAACAAGAGGCCTTTCTGACGGATCCCTCATGACTTCGAAGAACTAGTAAAACAGGGCCTTCCTTTCATTAATGCTCACATAACCAGCATACTAAGAAAAACCTACGGGGGGTTGGCTTGGGAGGCTTTCCACTCTGTCTGCTTCTTTAGCAGCTCCATTGCTCCCCTTCACCAGAAAAACCAAAGCCAACTCAGGTCAGAATGTGAATAAGAGTCCGAAAATGGCCTCGCCTCAAACTTCATGCCCTAAATTATCCATCCATCCGACATTGCATTTGGTAGCGGAGAATAAGACAGTGGAAAGCCAAATGAGGTGATCTTGTATAAAAAATTACCCAAATGAGTAATGTTTTCTTTTTTTATTCTCTTATATCCTGTTAGCATCGCAATTGCGATGTTGTCGGGCTATAATTGAAAAAAAAAGCCAAAAACACATTGCATTTTCCTGCCGTTGCAAATTGACCCCTAATGTATTAGTGAGTAACAGTGAATGTCAATGTTTCTAATGTTCTGATTCATGTGCAATTTTCCTTTTTCAATACTACATCAATTGACTGATCTTCAACATGTACTAGTTCATGCATCACTAAACTTCATTTAGTGAGCTTCATATAGGGAAATAACCCCTAACTTACCCCTTAGATACAAAAATTCATCCTTAGGAAATGTCTTAGTGAATATGTTTGTAATTTATTCTTTAGTATTCACATATTCCAATCTTACCTCTTTTTATTGCACCAATTCTCTTAGAAAATGATGTTTATAGCAATGTGCTTGGTCTTCGCATGCATCATAGGATTCATTGATATATTGATTGCACTGGTGTTATCATAGAAGATAAGCATTGGATCCTTGATCTATACCTTCATACGTGCCAACAATTTCTTGAACCAAACAACATTGGAGCAATTAACTACTATTGCCACATAATCTACCTCTATTGTAGACTGATAAATACAATTCTTCTTTTTACTTGTCCAAGGCACTAGTCTTTTACCAAGAAAGAACACTCAACCATTGGTGCTCTTCCTGTCATCAACACTTCCTACCCAATCAACATCTTTGAAGGCTTTCAAATCTAAAGTGCCTCCTTTCTTGTATTGTAATCCATAGTCTTTAGTACCTTTTAGATACCTCATGATTCTCTTGATTGTCATCATGTGATTTTCTTTTGGATTTGCTGAGAATCTTGCCACCATAACAACTACTAATGCAATATCAGGCCTTGTGTGCACTACATATTGTAGTTTTCCAATAATTGATCTATATGTGGTCTAATCTACTTCCTTGTAATCATCACTCTTGGAAAGCTTATGTCTAGTAGACATTTGTGATTCAAATGGTCTTCAATCTTCCATTTCAAACTTATTTAGTATCTCCTAGATATATTTGGATTGAGTAATGTAGATACCATCTTTCTTTTGTTGAATCTGCAGTCCAACAAAGAATTTAATCTCTCCAAACATGGGCATCTCAAATTATTTTCTCATCTCTTATGAAAAGGCTTTGCACAAGTCATCATTTCCAGTAAACAATGTGTCATCTACAAAGATTTCATCCAATACAATCTTCTTGTCTGGTTGTTCTTTTATATGCAGGTTGCAATTATTCTTTGTTCTTTGAAAACCAATCTTTATCAAGTAGTTATGAAGTTTTCCATACCAAGCTTTGGGAGCTTGCTTGAGACCACACAATGCTTTGTGCAATTTACAAACCATATCCTTTTTTCTAGGATGTACAATACCTTCAAGTTGTTCTATGTAAACTTCCTCTTCAAGAATTCCATTCAAGAATGCAGATTTTACATCCATTTGATAAACTTCAAATCCTCTATGTGAAGCATAAGAAATTAAAGTTCTAACACCTTCTAATCTTGTAATAGGAGAAAACATATCGCCATAATCAATTCCTTCTACTTTAGAATAACCTTTACATAGTAACATTACTTCATTTTTGGAAACTTCTCCATCTTCATTCAACTTATTTTGAAAAACCCACTTTGTGTCAATTATATTCTTATCCTTGGGTCTAGGAACAAGATTCGGGGTCTTATTCCTCCCTATTTGTTCTATCTATTCATTCATAGCTTCAATCCAAATTTCATTATCCAAAGCATATTTAACTAATCTAGGTTCAAATTCATTAAGCAAGCATGTACCTTTTAATTCATTTCTTGTCATTGTACCATCTGACTTGTCTCCAATGATCTAATTAGGTGCATGGTGCCATTTAACATATCTTGCTAACATGGGTACCTTGGATTTAGAATGTGTTCCACTAGCCCTACCATGATCTTCTATATCAAGATCGGGTCCCACTATCTAAGATGCGGGTCCTTCAGACTCAGTTTTCTCTAGCTACAACTTGGTAGCCTCTGATTGTGACTCAAGTCCTTTAGATTGTGACTCAAATCGTACTGGTTGCAACTCAGGTGCTTCTAGAGATTTTACGGACTCAGGAGGTGAAGTCTCCTGACTTTCAATTAGATTTGGCAATGTATCAAGTTCATAGTAAATAAACCTTCTATAATCCTCAGGTTCTTTGTTGCTCTCATCTTCACTCTTTTCTACAAACACATCAATTCTCACATGTGCACTATCCATGATCTTATGAGTGGATAAATTCAAACATTTATATGCTTTACTTCTACTAGAGTATCCTAGGAATATACCTTCATTTCCTTTGACATCAAATTTACCTTCCCTAGTCTCTTTCAGAATATAACATTTACTACCAAATACTTTCAAGTAATTTACATTAGGTTTTTAGCCATACCATAGTTCATAAAGAGTTTGATTTGAGTCTTTCTTCATTTGTACTTGTTCAAGGTATGCACTGTAGTATTGATTGCTTCCTTCTAGTGTTTGATTGCAACAATCTTTTATATCATCAAATTTCTTGTATAATCCATGATGGATCTATTCCTCCTCTCAGTTATACCATTTTTTTGTGGTGTACTAGGTGCTGATACTTGTCTTTTTATTCCTCTTTTAGTGTAGAATTCATTGAATTCATTAGAGATGATTTCACCACCTCTATCTGACCTCAAACACTTTAGATTCTTTCCAGTTTCCTTTTCTACTCTTGCCAAATACCATTTAAACTTTTGAAAAGATTCTAACTTCTCTTTTAGATACATAATAGTCATCATTCTAGAATAATCATCAACAAAAAAGAATAAAATACTTATCTCCAATGTAGCTCTCTATTCCAATAGGTCCACATAAGTCTATATGAATTAGCTCCAAGACTTCTTCATAATGATAGTTCTTGCTTTTGAAACTTGTCTTGCCCATCTTACCAATTTGACAATTTTTGCATATGCCCATATCAAGTTTCCTCAAACTAGGAATACATCTCACTCTATTGTACTTTCTTATCTTGATAAGATTGTCAAAGTTCACATGACATAAACTTTTATGCCACAACCAACTTTCTTCTACTTGAGCAATGAAACGTGAACTTTCACTAAGATCTAGGTAGAATATATTACCTTTGGTTTGTTTGCCAAACCCAACTAGATTTATTTTTCCATCTAGTAGCTTTTCCTTCCCATTCATGAATTCTACCTTGAATCCAATGTTCTTCAACTGTGCCACACTTAGTATATTATACTTTAGTCCTTCAACTTAATAAGCATTATCACATCTAAGTTCATTGGTTAGTGAGATACAACCTTTTCCCTTTATGCAACATGGTTCATTGTTTCCAAATATCACACTTCCACCATCATAATGTTCCATATGTTCAAACTTTTTTTTTCACCAATCATATAATGTGAGCAATTACTTTCAATAATCTATGTATCATTTTTGCTAACATGAGAGATAAGTGCCATTTTATCTCCTTCATCATCAGATTCATCTTTTACAACAATATATACCATTTCGTCATTTTGACTACTATCTAAATCTTTAACCATAAAACATGATTTCTTACCTTTGTCCTTGTAGTCTTTGAAGTTCTTGAAATCCTTCTTTCTTTTGTACTTGTGCTTCTTTTCATCTTTGTCTTCTTTGTTTGGACATCTTGCAACAATGTGTTCAACTTCTTCAAAAGAGAAATAGATCAAAGGAATTTTACCTTTATACCTTCCTTTGCCTTTGGGATACCTTCTTGCAAGCAATGGTTCAATGGCTCAAAGATCACTGTTAGAACTTTCTTCCTCTTCACTTTTAGATTGTTTTCTTTTAGACCTTTTAGCTTTCTTCTTGAGTGATACCTTGGATTCAAATGTAGACTCAAGATTGCTAGAACTAGGAGTATAATTATCATAGTTATCTAGTTCAAACACAGTCAATCTTCCAACTAGAGCATCCAAAGTTATCTTGTTATTCAAGAATCACATCTTATCTCTTGAATAGAAGACACTCTGATTGCATAGATATGAAGAAGGATTTTGAGTACCTTGCTTACCACTGCCACATTTTTAATTGTTCCTCTAAAGGCTTTGAGAGCACTAACACTGGCTTTGATTCTCTCGACATATTTTGCAATGTTTACATCATCTCTCATCTTCATATGATCAAAACTTAACCTCTCAAGATTTCTACCTTGGCTATTTTCACATTATCATCACCTCCATAGATATCCTTCAGTTTGGTCCACACGTTGAATGAGCAGTAGCACATCCTTGACTTCATCAAAATTAGCATAGTTAAGAATTGATGCAATGTTAGTCATCATGATGTTATGATTTTTCTTTTCAGCAATCTATTCCATGATCAATGTTCCAATAGGATCCTTGTAAGAATTTTCCAAATATTTCAAACCTGAATTACCGATGGTTGCCATATGCAACCTCAGAAGTTCCTACCATGCCTCAAAGTTATATGTGTTAAGCTTGGGAATCTCCTTTCTGTAAGACATCTTGGTCTTTAGCTTAAGTCCTTGAAACCTTCTCTACAAGCATTAAGAAGCCCAGATACTAATTGTTGGAAATATAAGAGGAGTAATTGAGAGGGGAGGGGTGAATCAATTACCACTAAAATAAATATAAGATCCTTTAGATGTCAACACAAAATATAAACTTCACTGAAAATACTGATGCTTGACAAACACACAGGCACTCAATTTACACTAGTAAATGTTGTAACTCGACAAACACAAATCTAAAGATATTATTTGTGATTAACCTTTCTTAACTTAGTTGCATACACATAAAAGAAATAACATGAACACAAGTGACACCAAGATTTAACGTGGAAACCCAATTTGGGAAAAACCACCATTTGCAACTAGGTACTAATTTTCACTCTTTTAAAGTGAGCCATGTTATGAGCCAACCTTGTTAAAGGTTACACAACACACGGTTAGGTGTGATCCTGTTAGAGGATTTAATCACCCTGTTAGGAGTGGCCTTGTTAGAGGTCTTTAGACACTTCAATCTAGAATTGCTACCTTATTAGAGGATTCACAAATAGCTGTTATGCCAACTTTGTTAAGAGATTTAGATCACTGCTACAATGGTTAAAGAGCAACAAACAGATGACCTAATTTTTGATGCAACTGAATTGTTGATTACAAGATCTCAATTCTGGCTTGTATACTTGATCCTTTCTTATCAAATGTATCTTGTTAGCTCCACAAGAATATTATTTTTATCCTTCAAATTTGCTTCCTCTAAGCATCTTCTATTCTTCCATTCATTTGCAGACATTCAACTCTCAACTTGACATTATATTTATACCTTACACATTATCAAGTCAGTTTGAATACAACTTAGAATAATTAATATGAATCTTGGATAGAATCAACAAACAAATCTATTGAACTCAATATGCCAAAATAAGAAAATCCTTTGTTAGCTAACCCTTCTCGATAGACACTAACTCAAAAATGATTTTCCTATATTAACCGAGTGAACTCGGTTAACATTGCATCTTCACAAAGTTCCTTTTGTAATCAAGTGAGCTTAGTTAACATTGGTTCTATCCAATGTTTCTTTTCTTACTCGAGTGAACTACGTTGAAACTGGCTTCTGAACTTGGAAAACACTAGAATGTTCAACAAACATAGGAAACTGTCTTCATCACCCGAGTGAGCTAAGTATACATTGATTGGCAAAGATATGACATTTTGTGTAACATCAAAGACAATACATAATTAACCAATTGTTTTCAATAGAATTTGTGTGGTTAGAGTTGTATCAAGTTTCACCTTAGTCAAACACTAAGTTGGGGCTTAGGCCTACAATGATGATGAATTGAAATAAAATATAATTTAATATGTTTGAATGGAAACAATTATACCTTTAACTGATGATGCAATAGCAAGATCAAATCCATCGTAAAATCATAATCACAACATAATTGAATATTTTTGTGGAAGTTCTAGAAATGGGAAAAACTATCCATGGAGAAACTAATTCTAATGAAACAAATACCTATCACCAACTAAGGTAATTTTTCCAAAGGCTTGCTTTTGACTTTTCTCTAGATATGATTTGTCTCATTGCTAATGTAAAGTCACTACAGATACAATTAGGCTACAACATGCAATTACTATCTCAATAGATTCACACTTGTTTCATATATTAATTGCTTAAAAGTTTCATTCTACCATCAATTAAATTCTTCACTCTTCTTACATTACTTTCTACCTTCAAACTTATTATCCAAAGTAGAGTTCAAAAAGGATGACATTGAGATGGTCCTTTACTGGTGAAGGAATGAAACATGTACCCAACTCAACCAAAATAGTTTTGGAACTTTCACAAATATATTAAGCAATCTCCCAATTATTACAAGGTAGTTAGTCAAAAACCATACACCTCATACAACAAAATATTACTCTCATCCTAGCCTAAACACACTAATGTATATGATTATTACCTAAATCAAGATATATCATAAGTTTGATTGAGTAATAGAGTGAAAGATCGAGGATTGTCAGGTAATGCTAGTGTTAACCAAGCCATAGTAAAGTGCCAAGAAAATTTAGTGTTGGTTGAGCATAAGTATCAACCGAGTGATAGTTGGTGTCGGGCCTTATAGTGACCAAGTAAATCCAATGATCAACGAGTACCAAAACTTAGTTATGACCGAGTAACAATATTTTGACTGTGTAAGAATAATCAAGATTTTAACCTGATTCAATTGATTTCTTGGAACATGGAAACCATGTTAAAAATAAGATTGATGAGTTGGATCATTTAATTAAAGGTGAGGATTAGGTATAATACCTAATGAAAAAATTTGAAGAGAAGTTTCTCAAAATGAAGAGGATGGACAGATATAGTGAACCTGATGAACTAGATCATAAACCCTAAGATCTATGGTGATCATGAAAAATGGCATAGAGTCAAAGAGAAAGTGTGTGAGAGCGAAGCAAGAGAAAGAGAATGCTTGCACAGATGCTGCTAAAGTTGATAAGTGAGCTTAAGCAGAAGGCCTAAGTTTGTTGGAAGGAGAAGATTGACTACTTGAAGGGTTTCTAACTGAGTCAAGGACATAGATGACAAGGGGGAATTTATCAAAGAATCAACACATGAAATGAATAGTGATTTGAAACTGCAAATTGAGTTATAATCATATAAATCAAATCCTATTATTTTCTTTCTAATCATTGTACACAATTTGAATTGAAATCCTTTTAATAAAAGGTTGACCTAATAATCATTGAAGGACTTAACAATCTATGTAAATCTTTTAGCAAGGTGACATTCTAAATGGAATTATCAAAGTGCTCTAACAAGGCCACTCGTAACAAGATGATTAAATCCTCTAACTAGGTCACATTTAACAATGTGTATTGTAACCTTTAATAGGGTTGGCTCCTAACAGATCTCACTTCAAAATAGTGAAAAAGTGGTGACATGTTGCTGGTGGTTTTTCCCAAATTGGCTTTTTACATAAAAGCCTAGTGTCAAACTCATGTTGAATGTTTTATAGGGTTTTGAGTTTACATGTTTATGCTTAGTTAAGTCTGTTATAATAGGACAATGAACTACTGGTACATCTGTTTATTAGTATTCAGTAGAGATAAGAAAAACAGTGAATGTTTAATGTTTTGATTATTCAAATGGTACTTATGGACCTTGAGTAACTGATTCACCCCCCTCCCAGTTATTCTAAACATTCTAACACTAACTACTTCTCAGTTTTATAATTTTGCACTTAAGAAGATTTATATTCATTCCTTGCCTTTTTGGAGGATACTTTCTCATCTTAGTTGTAAACATTTTGCTAGAAGGTAGAACATTATGACTGCACTTGATTATGGAGATCCAAAACTGATATGGACACCCAATTGTTAGCTTGGAAAGTTTTACATCACAAGCCGCCCATTCAAGATAGACTAAAGTTCATCAAAGTTCAACCTACTAATTACCCCTTTTGTTCATGCATTAAAAATATGATTCATATATTTTAGGATTCCCTAGCTTCTAAAAAGAAATCAAATGCCATTTTCAAAAACCTTTTAGCTATTTTCCATCATACGAACTTGAGGGAGGCTCTACTTGGCCTTGGGTTACATGATGATATCATTGTTGATTCACTTATACTAGTAATTCTAAGACATGGATGGAAGTCTTGATGTTGTGCTATGTTCTCAAGTAATCATTCTCAAGAAATTGTTATTCTAGTGCTTTTAACACATTTTTTTAGGTTGCTTTTATGTACTGGCAAATTTAAGACTTGGTTAAAAAATATTTATTTGGTAACAATACAACTTCACCTAACTCAAAACGACTGCAATTACAAAATTTGTAATTTTTTATATAATTATATTCAACTACCTCTTGGTAACCTATTCTTTGTAAAAAAATTATTTGTTCAATATATAAAGATTTAAGATTATTTATCATTTATATATTTTATGTATATTAACTTTTTCTATGAAATTTAATATTTAATATATAAACTATTTATTTGATTTTTCAAATATAATATATTATAATTTAATTTTATCTTTAAAGCTTAATTTAAAAAAAATAAAACTAGAACTCAAAATAAAACTAGAATTCAAATTCTACATAGAAATTTCAAATCATTTGCACCTGCTTTGTAGATCTAAAGAGTATTATATTCAATGTCACTTTTAAAAAGTTCAAGTATTAAACCAAAAGTACCATCATAACTATTAGAAGAGGCAATACTACTAAGATCCTTTCTCCTAATCATATTCAATAAAAAAATTGTGAAGATTCAATTATTAATATTCAATAATATTAAAAATATTACACATCAAACCAATGTATATACTATCTGTTAATTTATTACTTTATTTCATAGAGCTCTTTTTAGTTGTTTTTGATATAAAAGCAATCAAGGAGGTTGGCCACTAACAAAAACCAAACACACCCTAGTGAAAGGTAATAGAGTTCATGTTATTAAAACTAAACAATTTAACAGATTAACAAAAGGCATTAGGTGGTGAGCCCATCGTACCACCCACAACCCAAACCCAAGTTCCACCAAAAAACCTATATAATTGTTCTACCTATATAAATTATTTATTTAATATGTTCAATATATTTTTTTATAGAGTTTAATGTATTTTAAAATAAATTTTATTTTAGTTATCTATTATATTTTTAAAATTATATAAGATTATAAAAAAAATCTCACATAAAAATTTCAAATCATTTGTACCTTCATGCCCTCCATGTAATTCTTAGGCTCTTCAATTCTATGGGAAGGGATCTCACCTTATCCTCACCTTAAAATTATAGGCCCCTTGTGAAGATGCAACTATTAATGTTCTATATAATAAAAAAATATTAGATATCAAATCAAGAGATGCTACATTTAACTACTTTATTCTATAGAATTATTTTTAATGTTTTTTTTAATTGAAACAAAGCAAATTTACAAAGAATAACAGCTACACAAGGTAGCTGGAAGAGAGATACAATTATTTTTAATGTTTATCTGATTAGACAATTTATTTATATTTATTGAATACCTTAAAATTTACAAAATATTTGTATTAGTGTTTTAAATCTAATCAAAAAAGTAGAAAAAAATTATCCAATCAATTACATTTTAACATCCACATAGAGTTCTAAAACTTGTACTTCTTAGAAGACTTGACATCTTTTTTGGATCCTCAGCTAATTCTGATTTGACTCTTTATGTTTATATTTGTAGAGTTAATAAAAAAGCATAAATCAGAACTACAAGACTGTCATTAAACAAAACACCAATTAAAAAAAGATCATGAGAGCAGAATTACAAGAATAACAATCATGCTCATTATATCAAATCCCGCTCTGACAGATTTATCTTTATATTTTGATCTTTCCAGGTTATACCAGATGGAATCCCATAAACTTTTCTCCTTTCATTGTCACTGCTGCTTCCCCGACATCTAAACAGAGAAAAAGCAAGAGCGACATATCTGTTGTTCTACCAAACTTTGCTTTTTCATCTACTTACTTCAATGGTGGGGCACAGTGGACCTTAAAATGGTCCACTCCGGTCCTCTATAATATCAAGTTAGACAGCATTATAAGATGTTACGCAGACAATTGTACATAGCGTCACACAATCATTAAAAGAAAACAATCCACAACTGTCTATTTGCTTTGAAAGTGAAAAGAAACAGGCACAACAGACATTTAATATACAAGCCGCTATGGAGAAGGGTACAAATTGGGGAAACGAGATTTGGGTATCCTGAATAAACAACAAATTTCTACCCAAAATACAAAATGGGGAACAAATATCAAAGAATGGAATTCACTGGAAGTTAAAGGCCAGAGGTGTTGTAACCCAAGGCAAGGGTAGAAAGATTAAATGGGTACATCATAGAAGAATTCCCAGTCCAAATCTGGTGCGAATACATAGCGTAAACTTTTTCAGTGGGATGAGTTCCATCCCAAAACACATGCTCGCTTGTATTGTTGCAAAACATCATTTGTGGCTTTGTCTTTCCACATCTCACTTGCACATTCAACATTCCTGATCCACAACATGCTGTTGTTGTATCCTTAAATCCTGCACCCACAAATTTGCCAGTAGTTAGAGCATGACATTAATTGATAAGTGATAACAATGAGTAAAATCTTAAAAGAAAGACATTTAAGGTTTTTTCTTACCATAGACTTCAGGATTTTGCATTATGTTCATAAAATAATTGAAGGTATTGAGTTGAATAATAGACACCCCGTCTAATTTTTGGTTGAGGTGAGCCACCAGTGCCTTGAAAGCAGTGTTATATGCAACAGCCAGCTGATTTGCTACATCCAGACATGCACCTTTAGCTATACTGTATCCAGCATATCTTGTATTAGGAGTACATCCCACAGCTGGAATGTTCAACACAAGGAATTTCCTTGCCCCGCTATGATAAAGCCTCTGTCAAATCACATATGAACAACATGGTCATTGACATGAATTTTCCACTGTAGTGTTCTTAGATTGATTATTTCTGTAATCAATTGTGTATTCTTTTTGTTCGAATGTTTCAAATCATTGTCCTCTTTCTTATAATGGATGGTTGACTGTAGTTTGAAACATCCATAATTAACAAAGACAGTATGATGTGTTAAAAATGTGTACCCAATCTTGTCTAAAAGCATAATAGCAACACAACATACACAATTGATTTCGACAGTAATGCTTTCATATTATAATGCTAGCAGTCTTTAAGGAATATATTACTTATGTCTAGATGAGAAGCAATCTATGACCTGCTAACATTATCATTGGATGAAGTCTCATTTGTAACTTCACTGTTACATAACCCTAAATCGAAAGGGCAAAACCCTTTTCAAATAAAAAATATGATTTGGAAATTGATAAATCTGCAACTTACTGCTATATACTGATCGAATTTGGCGAGCAACATCCTGACAAAGTGTTGAGGAGTGGTGGTATTTTGAAGAGTAGTGTTAAGAATGTAGGCCCCAACATCGTTGCCTCCAATTGAAATGCAATACAGAGACTTGCCAAAGTGCGATTTAGCTTGGGCAGATCCAGATGGGTTCTTTTTGGTTAGAATATAAGAATAGTGCTCAAATTGCTTCACTTGGTGACTCAGAGGGATAATGTTCTGCGGCATTACATTTAATTTCCTTAGAGAGCAGTAAAAAACAAATTATAAGTGGTTCATAAAATATAGTAAGGAAATTCATGGTTCATTCAGATAAATATTCAGACGATCTATTGTATCAATGTTTTAAATAAACCCAATTCATAATATCGATTAGAAACAACATATTGATTTGATTTGGGGAACAATCTCTCAAATTCATGTCAATCAGAAACCCATTTTCAACTTTTCAAGCAAAACTCTTTTTCCCATCGGCTAAATGAAACAATGGTTGCAGAAGTGAGAATAAAAGAATGGGAAGGAGAACAGACCGATTCAGCGCCTGTTGAATCAAGCAATCCGCTACCTGCTGATGCAAAATTTATCCCTTTGCTAAAATTGGCGTTTGGTTGCAGATATGGAGGAGGATATGGGAGACCCAAGTAAGTAGCTGCAGCCAAATCAATGAATCATATACAACTCGTTTATTCTGAGTAAAGCTGGATTGAAGTATCTAAAAGGAGAAAAAAACAGGGCAATTACGTTTGTAAGAAGAACATTAAATTATACAAACCCACGAAATCGAAGGCAGTGCGGCCATTAGTAAAGCGACCAGTTGGGGAGGGGAAAAAAGAAACGCCATACGGTGTGTAGTTTGCACGCAGTAGACAATGGGGAATATAGTTGTTATTCCCTGCGTCGGCTAACGAGTCTCCCAACACAAACATGGCCGCCATATATGGCTTTTTTTTAGCAGCTACAGAAGAAATGGTTATCCACAGCCCAACTAGTATACTCAGAATTGATTTCTCCATTCTTCCCCTAAATTCCATCATATCATGCTCGCCCGCTAAATCTCTAACTCGTTCGCCTATTTATTATCACAGGGGAGAGAAAAGTGGGTGGTACTGGCGATCAGAAGAATTAGGAATCCAAGTGAAAATATTTAGAGTTAAATCAAGCTTTTAGAGGAGGTTTCACCCTACGGAGAGGACAAGTAGAAGGTGAGATTACAGAGCTAAATCAGAGTGTCATGCGGGGTCCACTCCACTGCTAAAAAGCATTCCCATTGTCTAAAACCTCTGTTTTCTTCTTTCGCATCAATGTCACGTATTTGTTGGCAGAAGTGGTGCACATTTGAGTGCTCACATGAATGTGATGCCAGTGGCTTAAGGGCCCACAGTTTGAAGCTTGCCGAGGCATAAATGCTTTATAAACTTGAAACATTCTGTCATAAGCTTCTGATGCTTTTGTACCGATATGGGGCTTATTTTAATCTAGGCCTGGATTATTAAATTCTCTGTCAGTCAAAAAAAACAAACCGCCATAGGCTACATCTGTTTTTACACATTAAAAAACATAGATTGTAGAAAGGAATTAGTTCCTATAATTTCTTTTTTATAAAACAGCTTCTGTGGTTGATATTTTTATCATAAAAAATTCTAATGAATTGTAGAAATTTGATAACAGTATATTGTTCTTAAGATTAAGTTTTAAAATAGCTTCTATCCAACATAAAGGATGATCAAAATTGCATTTGTTTGAACATACAGAGTACCTGAAAATAAGGTCTGGTGGCAAAACGGGCATCTAGCTGGCTGGTTGTACCATTAACCATTTCAGCCTCTAAAGAACTGGTAATTTAGCACGTAAGATTTGTTTCAACTTTATTAAAATGATGCAGTTTGTTCAAAGATACTTAAAAAATCTAAAGTTAGGATGTAATGTTCTAGCAGAGGATTTGATGTACGCTCTAATGAAATTGTTTATAGCTTTGAGTCACAGTTACATTGACACTTTTTAGCTGTCCTTTTTGTATTTTTTTTTAAACAATATGCTTTTTTCAATTTAAAAAACAAAATGTAGTTTGATTTTTTTCAGTCTAAATAATACTTTTGAGGGTTGTTAATGTGTAACATTTGATATTTTTTGGTTGCTTAATATTTCAAAATGATTTGATATTTTTTAATATTGTATTAAGATTTTTTCTAAATGGAGCAGATGAGAATTCAATTGCGAATTGAATGTGCATCCGCGATGATCAGAGGATAGTAGCTAGAAGCGGTTGTGCGTGAGGATTTTGGGAGCTGGTAAAGCCTCCGCTGGGCTGTGCAAACATGGGGAAATCTTGCCATTTCTCTGCAATTTGGTGTGATCTTTTGCAACCTTGATATTTTGGATGAAATTTTGTTGAGCAAGGTTTGATTGCATTGTGGAAATTGTGGGAATCAGTTTTTCTAAGCTCTTATTCAACATCTATATTTCTAAGTTTGTTTGTTGGGCTCTTATGGCCACAAGCGGGGTCTCCAGGAGTCTCATTCTTGCTAGAACTAGTTGTGATGGATCTTCTCCTGGGGCTAGCTCACAGGAGAAGGAGCCATTTTATGTTAGCGAGTATCAAAAGTTAAATAAGGTTAATGGATGCTTTCCGCGTAGTCAAGATCAGTCTATGCTGGTTATTCCTCTAGAAGCAATAATCGAAGATGTGGACTATTTGGCCACACATGCATTGATATGCAAGTTTCTTGGTATCTGAATTTCCCTGTTGGCTCTGGAAGCCTGGATTCACCGTTCATGGCAAGCGGAAGGTGATATGGATATTATGCTAGCTAGTAATAGCTACTTTGTGGTGAATTTCTCCTGCATGTAAGATTAGAACTGGGTCTTTGAGGGAGGCCCATATTTTTATGATAATGTTGGTCTTTTTGTCAAACCCTGGCATACAGGGTTCAATTATGTTGAGGATCTTCCTTCAAGGGTTCCTGTTTGGGTCTATTTGTCGTAGCTTCCTTTGGAGTTCTGGTGTGAGGATATCCTGCAACAGATTGTTGCTATGCTTGGAAAGACGACTACTATAACACATCAATCACTGGACAAAAAGGTTATTTCTTATGCCTGTATTTGTGTTGAAATTGATTTAAATAATCCTTTGCCAGATTCTTTAGAAATTTGTCTAAGCTCTGCTTCTTGGATCCAACAGCTAGACTATGAATCTATTCCCTTCCGTTGCCACATTTGTCATGCATATGGGCATATACAACATAAATGCCCTCAAGCCTCCAAAGGCATTGGTACCCCTGGTGGGTTCTCTAGTCCAAGGATGGCCAATGATGGTAAGGGGAATGGTCATAATATTAGTACTAGAAAAGGCAATGTTTAGATCGATAGTACAGGAAAAGGGAAAGCTCAAATGAACACTTCAAGTCAAGGGCAAGGGCCATCCAGTACTACTGGTTCGGATAAGGATGGTTTTATCCTAGCTTGAAATTGTGTTAAGGGGCGGGGTCAGAAGTGATCTCATCTAGATCAGAAAGTGGACTCAGGGTTCAATCGTTTTGAGGTTCTTGACAATAGGGTCATAAAAGAAGGTATTCCTGCAAAGGCTCAGTGTGCAGCTATTGGCTCAGAGGGGAGGAGTTCTATTCTTAATGGCAACTAGAATGTTGTAGTTCAGCGGTTGCCAGAGACTTCTATTGGCCTTGAGTCTGGTGCCCTTGTGGTTTCTCCTGCTCCACAGGAAAATGATGTTCTTCTAGCAGATTTGGGTAAAGATGTGTTTGCTTCTGGTAAAGGAAAGGGATCTTCTCTTGCTTTGGGCCTGATGCAAAGACCATTTAAGAAAGTCTCTTTTGCTACTCCCTCAAGAGTTGGGCGAAAGCAGGATCAGGAAAAAAATAAACTTAGAAGAGCTTTACTGGTAGAGTCTGGGGCTGTCAAGACCTTGGATGAGCATTTTCCCCACTCTACTCAATGATTATTCTCTCATGGAATGTGAGGGGGTCGAATAGCATCCCCAGACAAAAAGCTATTCATGAGCTAATGGTTGAGCATTCTTTGGATATCCTTTGTATCTAGGAGACCAAGCTTTCAGTGGACTCCATGTTTAGATGTGCTCCTAACATTTGGTTTCTAGGCCAATATTAGTGTGTTGGTGTTTTGGGGAGCTCCGGTGGTCTTGCCATTTGCTGGGATCTAAGGAAAGTTACACCACTTTACTAGGTCTCTTGCCTCTTGCCTCTCTCAATGGTTGCTTCCTCTCTAGAAACTGGAGAGATGACTCTTGTTACTAATGTGTATGCTCCTATTGATCTCCCTAGAAAGATTAAGCTTTGGGATCATATTAGGCATGTCAAAAGCTATCATCCTTTCTTGCCTTGGATTGTGGCTAGAGACTTGAACTCTATTCTCAGTTTGGAGGAGAAGAGGGGTGGGCTGGCCCACTTGGGTCCTTCTTCTGAGCTTCTTTGACAAAATATTGATCTCTTACATCTCTCTAATTCCAAACCTCTCAATGGGCTCTTCACTTGGAACAATCAAAGGGCTAGTAATGATGCTATCTCAGAATGCTTGGACAGGTTCCTTGTTTCTTGTTTTTGGAATTATGGCTCTCTTTCACTTTCTTCTGAAATTCTTGATTGGAGAGGTTCTGACCATTGGCCTATTAAGCTCACAGTTAGTTATGTTGCTATCTCCAAGAAGCCTCCTTTTAAGTTCCAGCTGATGTGGCTTTGAGAACCTTCTCTTCATGACTTAATGGCTCACTGGTGGAGACAGGGAGGCCTTGCCTATGGCACTGCTATGTTCTCCTTCTCTAAAAAACTTCGATATGTTAAAAGGAAGTTGAAGCATTGGAATAAGAATTGTTTTGGTAATCTCCACATATGAAGAAGAGGGCTCAGGATCGTCTTGATGTTATTACCAGGCAGATTCGAGATTTGGGTTTTTCTAAAGTTCTTGGCATAGCAGAATCCTGAGCTTCAACTGATTTAGCTAAGTGGGATCTTAGAGAAGAAATGTATCGGAAGCAGAAGGCTTGAGTTGATTGGCTTCAGGAAGGGGACAAGAACACTATTTTTTTCCATACATCTGTGTAGGCTCAACATAATAGGAGTTACGTTTCTTCTCTTTTTACTGATGGAACACATCTGACCTCCTCTCAAGCTATTTCCAGGGAAGCTATTCAGTTTTACTTTGCTCTCTTTTCAGATGATTTACCTCCAGCAGAGATTGAGGAGACTACAATCCTATCTTGTATTCCCTCTGTTGTGCCTAGGGAGATGAATGACTCTCTTATTAGGCCTATTAGTATGTTTGACTTGGAGGGGGTGGTCTTTAGCTCACAAAAAGGAAAAGCTTCGAGGCCTGATGGCTTCCCTATTGAATTCTTTTAGGAATTTTGGGATATTATCAATCATGACCTTTTGAAAGTGGTTCAGGAGTCCTATTCCAACAAAGAAATGCTTTGGGCCTTGAATGCTACTTTCTTAGTCCTTATTATGAAGAAGGAAGAGGATAATCAATTGGACTTCTTTAGGCCCATTACTCTTTGTAATGTGGTCTATAAAATCATTACTAAGCTCCTAGTAGAGAGGCTTAAAGTTTGGCTTCCCATGGTTATCTCTCAGGAACAAGGGGGTTTTGTGGCAGGAAAACAAAATTTAGATGGGGTGGTTATTGCTTCTGAAGCTATTCACTCTATGTCTACTTCCAGGGAACATGCCATGTTCATTAAGCTTGATATGGCTAAGGCTTATGACAGATTCAATTGGGATTTCTTGTGAAAAGTTCTTCTAGCTTTTGGCTTTAGTCAGGAATGGGTTAGATGGGTTCTTAGCTGTGTTACTACTCCTTCCTTCTCGGTCCTTCTTAATGGTGAACCAACAGAGCTTTTTGGGGCATCTACAGGTCTTTGCTAGGGATACCCTCTCTCTCCTTATTTATTTATCATTATGGTTGAGGGACTTGACAGACTTATCAAGTTTCAGGTTTCCCAAAATCTAATTCAAGGATGGCAATGGGGAAATGGTTTGCCCACTCTTTCCCACCTCCAGTTTGTTGATGATATGGCCCTTGATAGGAGAGTCAGATTTGGGAAGCTAAAGCCTTTTAGCTCACCTTGGATACTTATTTTGTTGCCTCTAGGCAAAAAATTAATGACCACAAGTCCTCTATTTTTTTCTTCAACACTCTTGAGCCTATCCAATGGAGGATTGCTAATATCCAGAGATTTCAGATTAAGTCTCTCCCTCTGACTTACTTGGGGGTCCCTATTGTGGTGGGTAGACAGCCTAGGCTTTTTTGGCAAAGCTTGCTTGAGAAACTTCGACAAAAAGTCAATCATTGGACTCATAGGTGGCTCTCTACTACTGGCAGGGTGACACTCCTTCAATCAATCATTCAGGCCCTTCCCATATATAGAAGCATGGTTCAGGCTGCCTTGGTGTATTTTCTTAAGGAATTTGATGCTCTCTCTCGCCAATTTCTTTCGAGTGGTAATTTGAAAAATACCAAATGGAGTCTCATCAATTGGGATACCATTTGCAGGCCAAAAAAAGAAGGAGGCCTTAGCCTTCATTATGCTATCTTGTGGAGTCAAGCTCTTGCTACCAAGCTTTATTAGCGATGGTGTTCTAGTCAGTCTCAACTTTGGGCCTGTATCTTGTCACACAAGTATTTACCTGGTGTTGAATCTTAAGGTATTTCTAAGTTTTCTCTTGAGGGAAGAGGTTCTATGGTGTGTAATACCCTCAAGATTGGTGTTCACCTAGTGAAGAGAAGTTTATTTTGGATTTGTAACAGAGGCACTAAGGCTCTATTTTGGAGTGATTCTTGGAATGGCCATCCTCCTCTCTTATCCTCTCATCCACACTTGTAGTGTCTTTGTACTTTTTTCCTTTCTATTGGATGGAATAAGGTGGCTCATTATAAGGAGGCTTATAATCTGGGCCTTCTTGTGGGTTATAGATGGAAGAATTCTTCTGATTGGCCGCTAGGTGGATCTTTGGGAGATCAGTTGGAACTATCTCAAATATTGGCTTCTAGGGAGTGCAACTCTCTATAAGGCCCTGATGTTTTGGCTTGGGGAGGTGCTTCTTGTAGTAAGTATTCTATTTCTTCAGGGTACCTTGCGCTGATGAAGCAACTTTTTGGTGAGGTGGAGGTCTCTTGGTGGAAGAAAGTTTGGAATAGTTTTTCATGGCCTAAGTGTAACTCTTTCCTCTGGATTCTAGTTTACAATCATTGTCTTAGTTGGGAGAATCTCTGCAAGCAAGGCTTCCAGGGGCCTTCCATCTGTGTTTTATGCTGCAAAAGTGAAGAGACTATTTGTCACCTTTTTTTCTAGTGCCCCTTTGCCAAACCAATTTGGCACTTCTGGTGGAGTGTGTGGGGATGCACATGCTGGCATGTTTCCTCTCTGTCTAAATTGTAGGACCATTTGGGCCATCCCCCTTCCAAGACTTCTTTTCTTCAAGTTGCTTTGACTATTGGCCCTTCCTTTATATTATGGCATGTTTGGCTTGAGAGTAATAGGAGGATCTTTCATGATGTGCAACTTGAGATCAGACACTTGTGGGGAAAAATTGTTAATTCTCTTCATGAAACACTCCAAGCTAAATGCGACATTGGTGGAGGTTTGGATCCTAGAGATGCTGGTATTTACTCACACCTTTTCTTTCCTCTTTAGGGCAACACTCCCTCTTTCCCCCACAACCACTTTGGGAATAGAGTTAGGCAACACTCTCAGCGTGTTCATCGTGAGGGGCATTGGTCTCCTCCTAAGGTGGGCATTCTTAAAATCAACATTGATGGCTCTTCTTGGGGAAATCTTGGTCCGACTGGTATTGGGGGAGTTGGGCGTGATAGTTTTGGTGATATTCAGTTTATGTTTTCTATATACAAGGGCCATCATACTAATAACCTCATGGAAACCTTGGCTATCCTGGTTGCAGTGGAACAATGCTGTCAACATGGCTGAAAAAGAATTATTTGTTAGACTAATTCGCAAGTGGTTGTGAATTTATTGGATAGTCAGAACCTTGTGCATGTGGATTGGCATTTGGCTCTGGTTATTCAACAGATCATTTAGTTATGCAATTCTTTGGATTATGTGTCTTTTATGCATATCCCTCATGAGTGGAATGGTGTGGTTGATTGTTTGGCTAAATGGGCCTCGGAGCATGGACCAGATTGGAACATTATTGATCATATAATGCTTCCCCTTGATTTATCTCACATGCTGGTTCAACTTGTGGACCAAGATAAAGCTCTGTAGTTCTCTTTGTTTCTTCTGTTGTTCTGCTCTCTTTGGTATTCAATAAAATTTTTACCCTTCTTTTAGTTTTAAAAAAAAAAAGATTTTTTAAAAATATTTAATTGATAAAAAGTTTTCAAAGTATTATAATTTAAGTTTAGGTCTCTTTTTGAGTGATTCAAGTCTATAATTTTGACTCATTTTTTTTAATGTTTTCTTATGTTAATTATGGTGATAGATTGTTAAAGAATTTACCACACAATCAAATCCAGAAATTCTTGATAGTGATAATCATGATTGTGGACATCTCTTCTCTTTTAAATAAGTCTAAATCTAAACTAAATTTTAAAAGTAGTACCTTAGGGTTAATGTCTAGCAAAAGAGTTTTAGTTATAAAATAATAAATGGTATTGCAATACAAATTCATCTAGGTGCTCTCTTGGATTGAACTTTTAAGAGTTAATCTCATAGTGTAGTCATCAATATGGATAAAGCTATAAGTTGTTGAATTATGCCTCTCATACAAGTCATCAATAAGACATTGGAAATGTTTAAAATATTATATACTTAAACATATAACAAGATTTGAGAAAATATTATTAGCAACCCAAATTTGTAATACCATTTACATTTTGCTTGCTCAACTTTCTAATTACTAACTTGGAAATGTTCGTTGTAACTACAATTGTTAGAAAATTTTAAAATAGGTATTACCATTTCCACATTATGCATCATGGGTGATCAGTAGACAGAACAATATAATTAAAGAAGTCATTCTTGTAAAACTATAAATGACAAAGTTAACTATAATAATAATTAGTATACTTCTCCTTCATTTAAATGCAAAAAAAATTTAATATATTTTAAAACACTTTCGAAACACCAGCTACTTCACAATATATTGCAAATAAATCATTCTATGCTTTTGAATTTACTTATGCGAAGCAATTTTGGAGGGCGTCATAATTTGAGGAATATGTAATATAGATTGTAGTATTCTTGACGTAAATTATTACAAGTTGATATGCCATCTTTTTATAATAACCTAAATATCACGTTAACAAGCTTAGGCTTCGGAAATTGCAAGTCTTGTGCTCTTTCCATCTGCACTTGGGAGCGCATTCTGATGGTTCATAGAATAGGGAGCTTAGATTTAACAGATGTACAACTATAGCTGAATTTCTTGCACGCTAGAAATTATGTGGTCGACTGGACGGAATTAACTGCATATATAAATATAAATAAAAGCTGTCACTTTTTCGCAATCTGTTTAGAATATCAAGATTTAAGAATGTAAACTAATATTTTTTAATTTTTTATTGTTTATTGATAATCCGTGACCATTTCTTCCATTTCAACGATGTGCTCTCCATTCAAATCCATCCCACTAACATAAGAATACTCGAGGATTCTCATGATTATTCGAACGTACTGTTTGGCGCACTATCCTCGTTTAAGGAGTAATATATTTATTTATCATCTTATTTAATCATTTGATTAACTCCTCCTTTCTCTTCACTTTTTTTCCTTGAATTTGTTGGGGGAGTCGGTGAAAAGTATTTGCCTTTGTCTCTTATAAACGTGTATAGAATTTCAATTCTTCACTTATCAAAATTAGGTAATGTTGGTTTGATTTTTTAATATATAATTTAGGATTGAATATTTTGAAAGTTGTGATATTGCTATCGAGATTTAATGAGTGATTTTTGAGTCAAACTCATTGACTCATATGTCATGAGTAGAGATTCAACATGAATCCATCTCCAATGAGAATAAATGGAACGCTTAGCACTTATTGGATCTAGGTGATGCTCACAGGGGTGAAGCACTGGGACTTCTCGGGAGGTCACCCATCCCAGTGCGCTCTTAACTATAGAGTTTCCTCCATGGTTAAACCCAAAGCTTGCAACTCATAAAACTTGTAAAACTAAAAATAGAAATATTTTTCAAAAATATTAATCTATTATAATTTTTCTCAATTTTAAATATTTTTATAATACATATTTATGTAATATTTTAAATCTATTATAATTTTTCTCAAATTTAAATATTTTTATAATACATATTTATGTAATATTTTCTATATAAATAAGTATTATTATATTATTTTGAACTATTATTTTTCAATATATTATATATTCTATAAACACTCCTAATGAAATCTGAGGATCCCCTTTAATGGACAAGAAATCTCATTATACTTACAAACAGACGTTTATTTTCTAATAAATATAAAAATACATAAATAATGGCACACGTAAAAGATTATGTCAATGGGAGGATATTTGAAGCTCTCCAATCCTAAACAAAGGAAGACATTGATGACATAACACAATTCACGCTTGAAGTGGATTGTTGACCCCTCGGAGGGTTCACTAAAGATGACTTTTGTGTAATCTCTGGATGCGCAGTAGTGCACATTCTAGTGGCCACTTAAAAATATGATGTTACAGCAAACCAAAATAGCCCAACGTTGGCGTATAGAATCAACGCGAATCTTACCTACAATAAGTGGACAAAGATTAGTTAATAACTAGAAAGTTGAATGCCATTTGAAACACTGAAAAAACACCAATTATTTGACAATCAATCGAATTTCAACTGCCAAAAGTATCAAAGAATAAAAGTGGACGATTACTTTATACCATAGACGAGAGGGCTATTCCGTTGAAAAAATGGATCATGTTAATTAGATTTCTTCAAATTCTTGTCGGTAGTATGTTAGGTGAATTGTGACTAACCTTAACGGATATGCTATTAGATATTGATTTTTTTTTAAATCAGGGAAAATTTGTTTATTGATAGAAAGTATATTCTGTATAAAACCATCCCAAATGTCACACTATTTTCTCTTGAGCCCGTGTGAGCGAGCTTTGGTAGTTGCAAGAATTGCTTATGTGGCATAGATTGGATGGAAGTGTAAGTGAATTTAATCTTTTTACAGTATTGGTTGGTAGCTCGTAAGCTTCGTGTCTCGCTGGGCTGCTTCGCAGGTCTGAACCTTTCATAAAAAAAAATAAAAATCTATAGAATATGACATGGAATTAATGATGAAATTTCTTGTTCTGTTCAAAAGTGTAAGTGATCGTGATAAAACGAAATGATTAATTATTCTTTTGATGTTTGTCACTGTAGCCACGATTCATTTGTTCCAGAAACAACGATGCTTTTATTCCATTAACACATCATGAAGTGCAATGTTGATATCGTGTACGTCATCATGATGTTTTTCTGCAACGGTTGGGTCCTATACTCGAATCCATCCAACTGTCATAATAATTCAAGGATTCTTGAGAATTTGCATTATTTATTCTATGGGTTCGAACGGATCGTTGAGTTATTATTATTAAAATTAAGTATTAATTATTAGCCATCTCTTTACAGCATTTTAAACTCATATGTTATCATTAGTGTTTCTTCATAGAGGTGGCTCACACAACTACTGTCCCTCTCTTCAGATATGAAGTAGGGAGATATATTTTCCATTTTTAAGTGCATGGATAAAAGTGTATATATTTTCAAGGTTATAAAACAGCTGGTGTAGAGTGTTTGTAAGTTTTAGAATATAAATTAAAATTAAGTCGATTACTAGATTCTTGATATATAAATGAAGTTAAAGAGCTTCTTAATATACTTCTTTTAAAACAACACTTATTTTAAATTCATTTGACACTGTTGAAAAGTGTATGATTGTAGAGTTTAATAAAGTTTTTCTAAAGCAACACTTATTTTGAATTCATTTGACACTGTTGAAAAGTGTATGGTTGTAGAGTTTAACATCATGTCAAATTAAATAATTTCAATCTTTTAATTCTTTGATTAATTTAATCAATATTATTTTATTTTTTATCAGAATTAGATCAATAGTGTATTGTTGAGAATTTATTTTTGATTAAGAGGGTATAGATTGACAGGGCCTTGAAAAGTGGGCGATGATGAGAGTTAAGAAACCCGTTGGAATATTTAGAAGTTTTGACCCCAAGGAGAGGCAAAGTAAAGATGAGATTGCAGAGCTAATTCACAGTTTCATGCGGGGTCCTTTCTCATCAAGATCACATATTTCTTGGTAGTAGAGCGCATGAAAATGACGCCAGTGCTTCAAGGGCCCACAGTTTGAAGCATGCCAATGCATAAATGCTTTAAAAACTTGAAACATTTCGTTAGAAGCTTCTGATGCTTGTCCCAATCAGTGGAATGACAAGTCTATGCTTATCTTCAGCTACTGTTAGATTCTCGTCTGTAAAGTAACCTGTTTTTTAATTTTGACATTATGCTGATTGCTCTTTTTCTAATGTTTTTTATTGATTCGAATAAATAAATTTGAGGATTGTGATTTGACATTTTTTGAATTGAACGAAGCAAATAGTGTATGTATATAATGTTTCTTGTGATTTGATTCACAATAGATAATGTTTTAAAAATATTACAACAAAATTTTAGGTCTTTTTAAAAGTGATTTAAGTTTATTATTTTAATTTATTTTTCTTGTGTTTTTTATTTTCATTGTAATGACGCATCATTAAAAAATTACAAGTTGAAATACTAATTGGTTTTGTTCATCTAAGGCGGCGGCCATGTAGCCACCAAAACAAGTCAGCCATAAGGAGGAGGACCACTGTTATCCCTGCCCGTGTGAGTGCACTCTGACGCTTCGTAGAATAGGGAGCTTAGATTTAACAGACGTGTAACTGCCGTTTAGTTTTTGTACACTAGAAAATATGTGGAAAACTGGATGGAATTATTGATGAAATGACAAGGTCCCTATAACAAAACAAAAAAAACATCTCAGTAAATAACAAGTGAATAATTAGCATTCCTTCGATGGTGGTCACCATTTATTCCAGAAACATCGGCAACTTTTTGGTCCATTTTAATGCTGATATTGTTGGTGGGCAAAGACAAGGAAGAAGATAAAGTATAAATCAGAACTCAAACTTAGATGGATGCACAATAAACTCACCTAACATTGCCCTGAGAAAAATCTGATTTCAAATGCCCTTTTTAGAGGACTTGGATCAATCTAGTAGTAAAAACCATGTGATACATATGATTGCAGGCTGACAGTTTTACAGTAAAGTATCCATAAATGACAAAAAGTCGAAATGGATGGTGGTTTGCAATGGCATTCATGACTTTAGATGCGAAATAAAATTGTTTTAAATGCATGTTTCACTGTAAATGCATTGGTCGATAGAAACTAATTATCTACTAACAACGACAAATCCATCCCACTGACATGATAAATTAAGGACACTCAAGTATTCGCACAAGAGATCAAACGTACTGTTTAGCACATTATCCTCGGTTAAGGAATAATATATTTATTTATTATCTTAATTAATCATTTGATTAACTCATTTTCTCTCTTTGAATAATTTTTTTTCCTCGAGGAGTCGGTGAAAAATATTCGCCTTCTCTCTTTTATAAAAGCGTATACATTTTTAAACTCTTTGGTTAAAAAGTATTTAGATTACGTGGCGTTGATTGATCTTAAATATATGGACATAAACAAAATTCATTTGGTGGTATTGTACCAATGACTGTCACTTTAAAGTCATTAGTACAATAATAACTACTTATAATTGAATGAAATGTACCCTTAGTTATAAAAAGCAACCAATGATGTTATGCCACATCAGCTAATGTGGCATCATAAGTGATGATGTGGACTTGACTTGTCAAGCTGCTTAAAAAATTGGGAGTTTTTTGAAAGTTAAGGTGCTCAAGTACTAGGTCTTCTCCGCTATCTACTTTAAAAGAACTCATCTCAAAATAAATAATTTTCAAAATATTATTGTATTGAATTAAATTACTTGTTTAACTATTTATTATATATTTTTAAAACATTTTGAAGCGAAGAGATTTAGTAGTCGCCCAAGCTAACTTTCCTCAATTAGATCTCTTAAATGGTAAGTAGAATTATGCTTTTTTCTTTTGGTGTACTTTTGTAGGTGATTCAAAAGCTTAAAACTAAGGTCTTAGAGTTTTGGTATTTACAAATTTCCCTGTAGAAGCTATGGAGTGCGAAGTGGTCCACAAGTGTCATTTTAAAACACTCTTGCTCGCCAAAAAATGGCACTTTAGCACAAATGGACGAATCAGACAAAACTGAAAAATGATCAGCCTTTAGTACTCATCAGCTATTAATTCATTTTTCAGAACATTTAAAAAGCCATTATGGAAAGTATCTATCATGCAGTCATTTGATCCCTAACACCTATTGGATCTCTTCCCCAAATCAAATTTTAAAATTTCTTTTAATCAACATGCAAACAATCGTTTATTTACTGATAATAATAACAGTAACAAAAAGTCCATACATCAGGAAGATTACGTCAATGAGAGAATATTTGAAGCTCTCCAACCCTAAACAAAGTCAGACATTGATGACTGAGCATAATTCACGCTTGAAGTGGATTGTTGACCCACAAAGGGTTAAATAAAGATGACTTTTAACAGATTTCGAATCCTTTTTTTCGAATCAACACCTTATATTTCTTGGCAGGTGTAATCTTTGGATGCGCAGTGCACATTTTAGTGACCACTTGAAAATGGTGTTGTCACAAAACTAGAGGGCCTAGAGTTGACGCATTCAAATTGTTAAATGATATTATATACCTGACTATAGGAGATCAAGAGAAATCTTACCTAGACTAAGTGGAAAAAGAGTAGTTAATAACTGCAAATTTGAATACACTAAAAAACACCAATTATTTGCTAATTGAGTTTCACCTGCCAAAAGTTTCAAAGAATAAAAGCGTGCTATTATTTTCCAACATACGTGTGAGGGTTAATCCGTTGAAAACATAGGTAATGGCACACCAGTAAGTAGATTTCTTCAAATTCTTGTAGATAGAATGGTTTTGATATTTCTTGAAGATAGAATGTTAATTGAATTGTCACTAATCATGGGTGCTATTAGATGTTGATTTCATTAAAAAATCAGAGACATTTATTTATAGAAAGATATTCTTTATAAAATCATCACACTTTATCAATGTCGTACAAGATTAACTTTAAGCGTTGTCTCCTTTTTGTCGTGGGCTCCTCGTACTGAAGCTCTACTAGTTAAGAATTGCTTAAAATGGGGCTTACATTTAATGGGCGTGTAATTCTATTTAATATTTTCACAATGTGGAAAATGGCACAGAATTAATGATGAATTTCTCGGTTCGTCCAAAAGTGTAAGAGATCGTGATAAAACTCAATGATTAATTATTGTTTTGATGTTTGTCACTTTAGTCACCATCCATTTATTCTAGAAAGATCAATGCTTTCATTCCATTACAACACGTGGATGGCAATGTTGAACTCATTTGCGTCATCATGATGTTTTCTTACATCGGCTGGGTCGAACTATAGTCAAATCCATCCACCTGTCAGAATAATTGAAGGATTCTTGAGAAAAATGATTTTTGATTCTTTGAGCTCGAATGGATTCTTTGATTATAATTTAAACTAGCACTTGCACCAAAAGGAAGTGCAAGGGTAGCCGATAGAGCTTTTATTTGAAGATATATATAATAGAAGGAAGCATATAAAATTGACATTATTCAAATATTTGTTGCACCATTAATAAATTAATAGTAGATTAATATTGTATAGTTTTTGTGCTTCTATTGATTTTAGAATGGACTATACATCATTAATATGTCAATATTTGAATCTTTTGAAAAGTAAAAAGAAAAAAATTATTTTTTATGTCTGATTAAGATTTTTAATTTTTATATTAATTATATATTAAAAAGTATTAAAAGAATATTATAATACAAATAAAAAATTATAAATATATAATATGATATTATATATTTTATTTTATTTATATTATATATTAGTTATGCATTGATATATTTTTTAATTCATTCTATCTATTGTGTACCATAGCATGAGCGTAGAAGCCATGGAAAGTTTAACAATAGCCTCCAAATCTCTGAAAGATGAAATGGACAATCCTCTCTAGGAATCTGAGCATGGGCCGCATGCTACATATATCAACTGCTCCAATGTTATTATCCACATTGCTCCCGCTAACCCCCATCCCAATTTTACCATGCATCTCCAACAAAGACAAATGTGGAGGATCAAGTCAATTAGAAAGATTCATGCCATGGTCATCACTTTGCTCTGTGCCTGAAGAAACTTTTGGACTAGGAAATAAATTGCAAATGTGAGGAGTTGGGGAAGCATCCAAATGCAATTTTTTTGGGTAACTTGAGAAATCTCTTCAAATTGTCCAAATGCCTGGAGTATTGGCCCAACAAATATGTAAAGAGGACTAAATGCATTTGCTTTGGTTATGGAAATAATCCAAGATCTTTGCATATACACACTCAACAAATAAATATCTCCTGTTCCAAAAGCTTGCCCGCATAATGTCTCCAATGCACTGCTCATTCTCATCTACAAGGGCGTCAACTTTCATGTCTCATTCTTAAACGAGGCATCAAACCTTTCCGCTATTAATTGTTGCAAACAAGAACAAGGAGGATTATATTTGAATTTTATGGAAAAATGAAAAGTAGCTGAGTAAAACCAAAATCTTGATTTGATAGTTTTTACTAAACTCCCAAACCATGAATAAATTAGCAAGCAAGGTGAGAAAACCATTAAAAACCTTGAGGTGATCCATTGTTCCAAGATTGAAACTTGGTACATCTTTACAGCCCTACAAAATGACATGATGGAAATTCTTAAAGAAAAATAAAAAGACCAACAAGAAAAAAAAGACACAAAAAGCTCACTATACCTTCACCTTGTTGCGAAGAATTCCTTGTAGATTGGTCAAGACAGATCTAGCTGCAGGAGTGGAAACAAGTTGCTTGTGATGTATTTGAAATAGCAATATAGCAATGCGACAAAAAAGGACAGCTCTGTTGAACTTCATTAAGTACAAAAAATTACATGTCCAATGTGAAGGTCCAATTTTTCATATAGCAACGTAACAGTATAATATATATCTCAACATAATATATCCAGTGACCCTACACAGTGTAAGCAATTCAAGAAACAAAAGAAACTAACTTGATACATGACATTATAGTAATTCAAAGAATTCTATTACCTTATGTCTATCAGATATCCATTGCTCCATGTATGAGAAGAGTTTCAAAGCATCTGTAAAGGGTAAAGCATGCACATCAAGGACACATCAACCATCACTACTTCTGAATAATAGAAACGAAATTAGTTGAAAGTGGGGAAGCAATTCTAAATTAGTAACATACAAATAATAAAATCATTCTTGCCAAAATACTCATGCATTGAATGGTATTATTAGATTGGGACTCTTGTTCTCAACATGCAATGATTTTAGCTTTGGGGCTTCAAAAACGCACATTGTGAGCTAGAGATATTTAGGAAACGGTATTAGCCCTGGTGAATGCTTATAGATTTGGTTCCAATGGTGACTAAGATACTATTCAGGGGATAACACACGAGTGTATCTTGATTTGATTTGATAGTTTTTAAAGATGAGTTTTAAGTATGAATTGACCCCTTCTTTCCCTCTCTTTCTTCTCTCGTAAAAGCTTGTCTTCTAAGTTGAGCTTTGAGTTATACGAGTCTCGATCGCCGCATCTCTTGACAATCACCAAGTCACCGGCAAGAAACAAATCTCGGTGCAGCATTTGGCATCACATTACGTGCAGGAGCAGGGTCACATCTTGATCTATTCTTCATTGATGGAGATTTCTTAAGTCTAGGTATGGTCTTATTTATTATTCTTATCCCAACATGTAGATTGGATTTTCCCAATCTTATAAAGTTGTTCCATGATTAGCGAGGCTTAATTGTATATTTTTTGATGTTCCTACGTTTAAGGTGGACCTCTTTGTTTTACCACACAATATTTCATCCTTATCTATATGAGTTATTATGGATTTGCATCCTAATTTGCAAGTTGAAATATGTTTTCCTTCTTTCATGGAGAATATGATTGGTCTAGCCAACTCATGGCTTGTGGTCTTGTATCATGTTTGTGGTGTTTTAGTATAATAAGGGTATCCAATTTGGATCTAGATTTCTATTGTAATGAGACATGCATGTTGAAAGCTTATATATTTCATATTGTAGCACAAATTTATATAAATCTTATGATCCTATGACATTGGAAAGATAAGTTTAGTTGGTTTGTTGTGTTCCCATGTGTTTGAGATTATTTAATCCACTATTTTGACTCTACATTCATGGTTGGGACCAGCTTCCTTAGCGAAAATCCTTCCATGACTATGTCAGGTGGTATTAAAGAAAAGACTCGTGATTTTGTGTTATTCAATCAAATTTATTTGGCTTGTGAATCCTAGTTGTATTGGTTGTGAGGTGGAAATTTATGGAGCTGAATCACAATTATAGATGACTTGCACAAGGGAATCAAAGATGGATTATTGATTGGTTAGTGACCTAGATTGAATTTTTAAGCATTCTAGTGGTGAACAACTCACTAACTTGATTTTTTTAAAATTATTATTTGATTTGTCAATTCTTACATATAACTATAAATTTAAGCACTAATTCAGCTTCATATGAAAGTTTCTCTGAGCCTAAATTTGACTTCACTTTAGTCACCATCCATTTATTCTAGAAAGATCAATGCTTTCATTCCATTACAACACATGGATTGCAATGTTGAACTCATTTGCGTCATCATGATGTTTTCTTACATCGGCTAGGTCGAACTATAGTCAAATCCATCCGCTTGTCAAAATAATTGAAGGATTCTTGAGAAAATTGATTTTTGATTCTTTGAGCTCAAATGGATTCTTTGATTATAATTTAAATTAATTATTAACCATCCCCTTTCAGCATTTTTCACTCGTAAGTTATCTTGATTCAGCATTTTCTACTCATAAATTATCTTTATTTTTCGTATGCCATCATTTCTTTAAACCTTCATCCTTATCCAAATTCATTTCACTTTTACACTCGTTTACTGACTATAAAAACTCATTTTTCATCAAAGCATTAAAATTAAAAATTAAAAACTCATTTTTCATCAAAGCATTAAAATTAAAAATTAAAAAATAAACAAATAATAATGGTAGGTCATGTTACGAAATCTCAAGCAAAGAAGTAGATACATAATTATCAAAATAGAAAGTAATAATACAACTTGAATATTGTTCTTGCACCAATTCAATTTTTATGTGGAAATTTAATTAAGAAATAGATCAATATCTTCTCAAATTATATACATACATACATTATATAATATGTGTCAAATTTAATATTGATAGACTTTTAAGACATTTACATCTTTTTACGTGAATAAATTTCATTTTCAAATTAATATTAATATTATTGCTAATCATATCATCACCAATATTTTAACAAACTTAATTTAATATATTCATAAATTTATAAAAAATAACTTGAATTCTTTTACATAACTAAAATCAAATAAATTTCATATTACATAAATGTTGATCTTTCATAAAAAAACAAAATCTATATATAAATTTATATCTAAAATTAATATTAAAATATTAATATTATATATTTACTAGTATATTTCTAACTAATATTATACATCTTTAAATATAATATATTCTCATGCTTTTTACAATACGCAGGGACTCTAAAGAGCTCTTGTTTCTATTAATTTTAAAAATCTATATAATTTTATTGGACTAGAACAAAATAATAAAATCTTGTCTAACATTATTAATTTTTATTAATTTAATCATTGTCTAAATAAAATTATATTATTTTTCTAGGAGAATTAGATATATTGTGTAGTGTTGAGAATTTTTTAGTGCATAATTTAAGTTTAAATATTTATGGACCTATTGAATAGTAGATATTAATTATATAGTACATAGTTAACCAATAGCTTGGTCAATTAAGGTGATTTACCTAATTTCTCATATGTTAGACTACCATTTTTCATTATAAAAGAATAAAAAAGTTAAATCAATTATATTGTTATAGTTTTCAATTTATTTTAAGTAGTATATATGTGGATTTCAATCTTGATTCTTTCAGTCTAATTATAGTGTCAAATGATATATGCTTGTGTAGCATTTGTTTTTGTTTTTTAATCATTAAGTTGTTTAACTTTTACATTGGCCAAAATGCAAGGGAAGTTACAAGGAGGACCTCCTCCCCAATATACATATTTTCAATCAAAAGACAATGTATTTATATCATATTAACATAGAAATCACAAAATGGTGCTTAAGAAATTTTTGGAAGAAGACAAAAAGAGAGAGGGACTAGTGAAAGCATCCAAAATTAGACATGACACTTCGCAAATCAAGTCGACTATTGGATGTCTTGAGGTTAAACGGTCTTGGATATTATTGTAGCTTTTCTCTCGGGATTGTGAAGGAGATCGTACTTGGTAGAATTAACATTTAGAGGTGTTTGTGTAAGGACATGCTACATGCCTATGATTTGCAAGTTCTCTCTCATCGATCTTGGTTATTTTCTTGGATGTTTGGGTTCACATAACATTATTTTTTGAGATTTGTTGGAGCAATGGTGGTCACTCTTTTGTGATCATGTGTGGTCACTTGTACTTCATTAGTTTTTGGTGATAACATGGTGGTTCATTTATCTCTTTTTCTTTGTTGGATGTACAGAATATGGGAGATCTATTGAGACTGGATGAGAGAGATGTTTCTTCCAGTGTTTTTGCTATAGGATTTTCATATCTTTATGGATGGTCATTGGTACTACATGGTTACACTTTCTTTTGGTTGTTATCAGTAGAATCGGTATGCCTTTGGTTTTTTAGATTTGACATTACTCATATAGTGGGAGATCTTGTATGTATCTGGTCTTTATCGACTGGTTTGCACATAGAGCTAAAGGTTGCAGTTTATAGGTCAACTATGTTGTTAGAACAAGTTTCCTAATGTTGGATACCTTTGAGGTATGGGTGACAGGTCAATGGATTAGCATTTTCTATGGATGCTATTTTTCAATCCTATTGGTTTATCAATTGGATTGGAGCAACTAGTTTGGTTGTTATTTTATCTTTTTTTTCTAGAGAATTACTTTGTAGTTGTGTTGGGATAAGAAATTGAATTTTTTGATGCTCATGTGTAGCTCATGTGCATTTATGGAGTGGTGGTTGTATTTTGTAGCCTTTTTTATCATTGGGATCTAATGCTTGTGCTATTTGGATAAGTGTCTAGTTGGAGCAAGGGAGCATGTGTTAAGATTTATTTGTTTCATGGATGACTGTGATGATATGGTTTTATTAGTTAGAGTTCTGTGAGGTCTTTATCAAGTGGGAGATTTTTGGGAGAAAGTATATTTTTTGGGCTTTATTCTCTTTGATTTTTTTTTTATGTAAGAGTTGTGCATAAAGAAAGTTTCTAAATAAATTGTAAATACATTGAATGTAGACACTTTAAATATTGTTTCCTTTTGTATGAAAACTATATAAATGAAATAAGTTGCTGAAGAGAGGAAGAGAGAGATGAGAAGTTCTTTGCACAAGGTTATGTTGTTGGATTTTCTCTAAGATGGAGCACGATGTAATCTCCATGTGAAGGTTGAAAATGTATTGTACTTTTTTGCTGAATAATATGTTGATGTTTTGGAGGGTGGGTTTTCACCTGTTAAGGTTTTCCCCACATATATATGTGTTTTCTATTATGTCTCATTCTTCTAATATCATGATTGTATAATATTAAATTTGTACATATCATAATACTGCTGAAATTTATTTACATTGGTAAATTGCAATTACTCTTTTTATTGTTTTAAGTGTGGGAAGTCAACTATGTCTATTTTTTGCTATGGCATAGTAGTATGTACTTGTCTTTTCTTATTAAAAGCTATTCAATGAATCATTGGCTTTAGTTTGTGGATACTAATCTTAGATGACTTGCTGAGATGCTCTCATTTCCCTTCAACCTTTGTAGTATTATCACCATTGATGAAAATAAAATAGATTATGATAAAAAAAGATTATCCATGACCATATAATGATGAAGGGATGGAACGATGCAACATCAAACAAAGTAGTAGAAGAATTATCTATATTGTTGTTTGGTCTTGAATTCGATGACCTACTAATGTTAATTTTCTCCATATTTCAAGGCATAGTGCTCTCCTTTATAGACGCGATGGTAAGAGTTTGATCACTCCCTATTAACTACCACTTAATAGACTACAACTGAATCACTTCAATCCAGCCAACTTGACAAACAAACTATTGACAATTGGCTAATCAATATATGCGATTGTTGTCATTTATGGAAACACATGATGTACATGCTTACAGGAAACCTTGAAAATAAAGATATAGATTTAATATAGTATACTTAGCTTTTGGTACTCAAAAAATTGTCTAAGTATGAATTTGGTATACAACAGTGTATTGTTTTGTAGGTAATTTATTGCTGACATCATATTATGACTAACAAAGTTAGATGGAGATAGTATTCATGTTGATGATGGCATGTATAACCTAAAAAATTAGTATAGACTATACAAAAAAGAGATATTTGTGTTTACCA
The DNA here is from genome assembly GCA_028749045.1 of Cupressus sempervirens. Taxonomy (NCBI): domain Eukaryota; kingdom Viridiplantae; phylum Streptophyta; class Pinopsida; order Cupressales; family Cupressaceae; genus Cupressus; species Cupressus sempervirens. Next base: position 139,545,314 of record CM053789.1, on the reverse strand, counting down.
ATAAAATAAGACAATAGAATTAAAGGAAAGGAATTATTTTGTTTACAAAATAATTACTTGAACAATTAGGGCCAACATCCTAAATGTTTACTCTAAGTTGGAAAAGTGTATTATGGTCTTAGTTGACCTAGTAGCAATTTGTGTGAAGGCACGGTATGTATGCGAATTAAGAGGGAGAAGTTATGTTGAGAAATTGTATATGAACTTTTGTGAAAGTGATATATGCAAAGTTTGTGAAGCTATTTTGTGATCCAAGATCGAATTGAGAAAGAATCTATATTCCATAAGTCTAATTACTAGTTTGGGTAGTGATCTCTTCATGTAATTGGAAGTGCATGTTTGGTCAGTGGGCTCATCTTACATCTACTATACTACAACTCCCAACAGGGTTAGAATCTCCTAATAGGGATTCAAAGTATCCTAACATGGACTCTCTATATTGAATTTTTCATTGACTCTTAAGAAGGTCCATCCTTTAACAAGGAACTTATATATATCAATATATTATCAAGTGGGTATCATCCCCACTAGAGTTTTCCCTTGGCCAAGGTTTCCCTAGTTAACAAAATATGGTGTTAGGGTAAAAGCATAGATCTATGTCACTGTTTGTGATACAAAAACTTGTTTTGGTCAAATCTCATTTCTCTATCAAAACTCAATTTTAAAAAAAACTAAAAATACCCTTTTATAGATTTCAGATTCAATATCATCATTATATAAATTTTTGAGTGTTTTGATTAGTTATAATATGTTATAATCTTAAAATATTATAAGTCGATATTTCAACATTTCAGAAGATGCTCTCTCAAAAAATGATAAAAAATAGTAGATCATATCAAAAAAATAAAAAATATATATTTATCACTAGAGGAGAGAATCCTCTTCACGAATATGTAATTTATTTTCAAGAAGGTATAGATTTGATAGGGAAGTTTTGACGGGAGGAAAAAACTGTTGAATTCTGACAAGGTCAAACTTGAGTACTTATAACAAAGAAAATATACATAAAAAATAATTATTTCTTTTTTTGTGCACTAGCTATACATGTCATCTATAAAATATTTTCAAATTAGAACAAAAAAAGGTGATTTGCACATACTTGTTTGACGGGAACTACATCCTATATTTTTTACAGTTAAAAAAGGGAATTCAAAATAAAATAAAATGAATAAATTCTTAGTCAAAAAAATTATAAAAATTATAGGCATAAAATTCATACAATTCTACACATTTCATTAGTTTACATCATCTTCATATTTTAAACAAAAATACCATTTTTTTTTGTCATTAATGTTGAACTGTCACATTTTGATATCACATTTCTTTATAAAAGGTGACACAGGTTTGTGCTTTTACCCGTTATGAGTTATCTTTGAGCATGGTTACTATTATTGTTCAAAATTACTTTATTACTTTGTTATGTATGGTTTAAAGTAACAAATAATATCTAGTTGGTGACTAAAGTTTGTAGATTACTGATTCACCCCCCCTCTCAGTAATTCCTATTTCTAATAATTGTTATCAGAGCACAATTACTCAGAAGAGGCTTAACAACTTGAGTAAGATCCCTATGGATATGGAACAGTTGATGAAGAACCTTGAAGAGGCACTTGAACAAATTGATCTCATTACTGAAGAAAGAGATAAGCTAAAGGATAGATATGAAGACTCCAAAGTATACATTGGAAAATTGAAGGACAAGATTGAGCATCTCAAATCCAAGCATGAATCTACTAAATCTGAAACTAGTGACGATGATTATTCAAAGCTAAAGATAGAGTACAAGATCTTGAAACATGAATTGAAGATTACAAATCTGAAGTTAACTTTGAGGAGTAATCCTAGAAAAGTTGAATCTGATTTGAAGATTGAGAATATAGATCTTAGAGCAAGTTTGGCAAAAAGACATCTGAGTTTGAAACATTGAAAGAAGATAATGAAGAACTTTAGAAATGCAATACTATTGAGAAAGGTGAATTAACTCAGTGCAAGCAATAACTTAAGAAGCTTTATTCTAGCAGAGAAAAATTTGATGATTCAATGTCAATATAAAGACCTACTTATGATAAGACTGGTCTTGGATATCTATTTAATGTCTAAAAAGAAACTTGAGATTAGATTAGATCTCATAGAAAAAGATAAATCTAATGATAAGATTGAATCTAGTCAATCTTCTAATAAACCTTAAGAAGTTGGACAAAACAAGGAAGTTGAAATATTGGATGAACCAAAGCAAGTGGAAATTCCTAAGGAAACCATGTATGAATTTAGAGGTAAGTGTTTTTCATGTAGTGAAATAGGTCATATGAAAAGAGATTGTAAGTCTTTGTGTTAGCTATATAACCATGACATTGTAAGTCTCTATGTTAGCTATATAACCAAATAATTTATTTTTTATTTGAACTATTTCAAGCCTTTCAACTATAATTTCTTTTGAATGTATATCTATTTTTTTGTCAAAAACCAACATGTACTAATTGGACTGTAGATTTTAGCTCGTTCATCAAATTTTGTAAGAACTTAATTTTTTAGAAACTAGACTCCATTCTACACACTTTGAGAAAAAGAAGTTTTGATTTTAGATTAGTTTTCAATCATTTCTAGGGGGAGTAGACATATATTTCATGTTTTTAGGATGTGTCTAATTAAAAAATTCATTAAAAAAAATACACATTATAAAATTACCTAAAAAATCTGGGATAAACTACACAGTGTTAGCTAACTTTTGACCAGAGCGATTAAAGAATTTTAAAAAAAAAGTTAAAATTTTAGGGGGGCCACACTTTGTATTGTATTATATTTTTTTTGAATAAACAATACCACTTTCTGTGGCCCCCTTTTTTGAGGACCTAAAACTAAACCATTTTGAAAAAAAATTAGTAGTTTAGAAACTAGATTCAAAGGACTACTACTTTTGTTTTTGTCATATCTCAAAATTTTGAGCATAACTATCTTCAAATTCTTGTTGAAGTTCAGAAATTGCTGATTTCAGAAAAAAGGTGTCCACTTATAGCTCCCTTTTGGCCCACAACTTAGTGCACTTACACGCAGTACAACATATAGAGGTAGATCCTAAACAAAGGGCACATGCAGTGCTAAAATCTTTTGATGAAGAATTTACAAATTTGTTGAATATTGTAGAAACAAAGGCACATATTTCACATCATGGTAACTTGTTTAGCACTATTTGTCAAAATATTAAGAATGATTTGATAAGTCTTGATACTTGTATCAAGGAACTTTGGAAATGCAAACAAGATGGCAAGATATTATACATCAAGTGTACTCTATCTCACAAGTTGACTAAGGATATTGACAGTCAAATTGGAGGTAAGATGACTGAGCTAGAAGCTCTATCTAGCTAGTTACAACATTCTTCTAGTAAAATCAAGATGATTTTGAAGGACAAGTGGCTGGTATTCGTAGTGATATTAGGAAATTGGAACTTCGGAGGGAACAAATTTTGAAGGGAGTATCAAATTTCAAAGATTCCATTGCTCTAAAAAATCTATTGTTGAGAAATAGTTGGAGGAATGTGTCAAGGCTAAAGACACTTATTCTAACTTTTTATATTCAAACCTTAATGAAGTTGAGATTGCATCATATGCCTTATGTGCAATTCTCACCTCTGCTGAGTCAGCTAAGGATACATGGACAAAAGGTATGAGCAATCCTAAGACAAGTTTTGATGATTGCATGAAGATACTATCAGCTTAAGGCAGATGTTTATATAGATTTTGATAGCAGATGGATAGTTTTTGGACAGCTTTTGACATTCTAACCTTTGTCATTAATGTCAAAGGGGGATAAAATACATAAGAAAATTGTAAATCAGGTAAAGAAGAGAAAATAAAATTGTAAGGTATGAAATCATATTGCAAGGGGGAGCATATGTAAGATGGAAAAGTTGTAATAGATGTAATGTTTATGTGTTATTTATTTTAAATTTTTTATACTTAACCAATTTTCCCTATTTTGTTGCCATCAATGCCAAAGGAGGAGATTGCTAACAATTGGCTAGTGAAGATATGTAATTGTTGTCATTTATGGCAACACATGATGTACATGCTTACAGGAAACCTCAAAAATAAAGATACTTAGGTTTTGGTACATAGAAAATTATCTAAGTATGAATTTGGTATACAATAGTGTATTGTTTTGTATGTAACATATTGTTGACATCATATTATGACTAGAGAAGTTAGATGGAGATAGTATACATGTTGATGATGACGTGTATAACCTCAAAAGTCAGTACATACTATACAAAAAAGAGATATTGATGTCTTACCAATGAAAAAGGATAGCATAATTAAAGGAAAGGAATTATTTTGTTTAAAAAATAATTACTTGACCAATTAGGGTCGACATCCTAGATGTTTGCTCTAAGTTGGAAAAGTGTATTATGGTCTTAGCTGACCTAGTAGAAATTTGTGTAAAGACATGGCATTTATGCAAAGGACATCTTGTGAATTAAGAGGGAGAAGTTGTATTGAGAAATTGGTTGCGAACTTTTGTGAAAACAATATATGTGAAGTTTGTGAAGCTATTTTGTGATCCAAGATTGAATTGAGAAAGAATCTATATTCCAGAAGTCTAATTACTAGTTTGGGAAGTGAGCTCTTCTTGTAATTGGAAGTGCATGTTTGGGTAGTGGGCTCATCTTGCATCTACTGTACTACAACTCCCAACAGGGTTGGAATCTCCTAATAGGGATTCAAAGTCTCCTAAAAGGGACTCTCTATAGTAAATTTTCTCATTGACTCCTAAAAAGGGTCCATCCTCTAACAAGGAACTTATATATCAATATATTATCTAGTGGGTATTATTTCCACTGGGGTTTTCCCTTGGTTAGGGTTTCCCTAGTTAACAAAATATGGTGTTATGAGTTATCTTTGTGCATGGTTATTGTTACTGTTCAATATTACTTTATTACTTTGTTATGTATGGTTTAAAGTAACAAATAATATCTAGTTGGAAACTAAAGTTTGTAGATTACTGATTCACACCCCTTCAGTAATTCCTGTTTCTAACAAAAACAAATTTTTGTCCATATCCTAGGCCATGCAAACCTTCGCCCCCGTGTGAGCATCTCTGCATCATGGAGTGATCATAGGTAGGAGAGTGGGTGGTGAAGCAATGTTTCAGCTAGTTGTGTCAAACGATTCTAGCAGCTCATCACCCATGTGAAAATCCTATTGGCTAATAATAAGACAAATTGTAGTACATGGGAGAATATTAAATAGATGACCTTTACCACTGTTATTCAAACATAGTGTGATATCATTCTCATTCTATTTTTTTTCAATTTGAAGGGAAAATTTTGATGTTTGAACGGTACTAGGCCATTCTTATATCTATTCAAATAGACTAATCTTATTCTTATTCAACTTCATTTATATTACTACTAGCACTTGCACGAAATGGTACAAGGTTTCAGCCAATATAAGTTACATGTAAATAGATCTAAACTGCATCCCAAATACATTTTACATTAAAAACATATTAAATTACAAAATTAGTGTTTCCTGAACATGCAAAAAAGTTTGGAGGTGTGACTTGGATATACAATTGTTCTTTTCAAATTGTTTCAGCATTCTAAAGTGTTACAATAGCTTGCAAACATTCTCATAAACCCTACAATTAGCAACATGAGCCACATTAATAGGAAGAACAAAAAGATGAGGAAAAATAAAATTAAAAGAAAAATGAAATTAGAAAAAATTCAAAATTCAACAAACATAAAGTCTTTTAGTATTTAAGACAACCCTAGAAAAAGTAAGAAAAACTAAATGCTTTCTAGTAAAACTCTTAAAATAAACATTACTGTACGATGATGTGAAAGTTGTCTACATGAATCTCATTGATCTCTTAATTCTATCTTTACAACTGTATAGTTCAAACAAAACACATTACAATGTTCTAAAAAAGAGAGAACAATTGGCCACTATATTTTGATATAAAAAAAGCAAAGGAAATATTAGCGAGATACTATGTAACAGTACAATTGTCAAAGTCTTTATCCAAAAAAATAGAAGCACCCAAATTTACACCTTCGAGCAAGAGGAATCAATATGAATTCTAGCTTTTGAAAAGAAAACAAATCAGAGATATTCCAGAAGCATGCAATCAAAAATTCAGATAATGACAATAAAACATTTTAATAAATTTGTTTATTTTTCTCCCAATCATCCAATTTTTTGTCCATAATTGTATCCAAATGGCTATAAATCATATCTATGTGCTAGAGTTTTGAAAACAATCCTAGTTTTGAACTATAATCAACTAATAAGTTATAATTACACTTTGTGAGCATATCATGGAAGAAGTTCTAGAAGATTAATGATACTTAACTTTCTGAAGTCAAAATAGATAACATAAAGAGAAAAGAAAGTATAATTAGTCAAATATACATATACAAAAATAGTGTTGAATTAGATATAGAGCATTATGGTAAAGTATTTAATCTGCTAGAACATGAAAGTCTTCAAAGTAGAACTAGTAGAATCATTTTGTAGCCACTCGAAGATGGTGCACTGACTATGCCAAGGGTCAAACTATAGACTCTAGCTCTACCAACACATTATCTTCATAAATTATGTTGAGATAGGCCCTATAGTTGTATCTCCTCATTCTTCCACAACATTGTATATGGGTTGCTTCACATTTTTAAAAATCTCTCAAATGAGAATCTCAGTTGTAGACATAATCCATCTAACATCTTTACTCTAAATAAAGTTGTAAATATTATTCCTTGTCTTTCAGTACTCCCAATGTCAATTGTTTCTTTATCAAGGGTTAACCCCTTCGATTTGTGTATCGTAATTGCCCAAGCCATTGTAATTGGTATTTTTCTTCTACTACCTAAACATGATGGGATTTTTTGGTACCAATTTAGGGTCTTCCTCATTCCATGGTGGCCCTATGTATTTTTCTATCTGTGCTATTATATACAGTGGTATATTTGGTGGCTTTGATCTAGTACTATAAATTATATCTATTATCTCACCCAATGCCCCATTCACAAAACTTGCCTATGTCCAAATGTTCAATGTAGGCATGATCTGTTGGCCTTTGTAGAGTAATACTTGTGTGTCAAGTCATTCCTCATCTATTACCATATTTGTAGCTCTAGTGGCTTCAAATCTAGTTGCTATGCTTAGTGCAATTGACCTATTGAGGTTTTTGAGCATGTTCTTGTTATGTAGAGTGACCTAAGTCTTGGTAGAGAATAAGTGGGTTGAATTGTCAAATAGCTCTTGTTCAACCAGTGTTACATAGCTAGATGTGCATGTGATTAGTAGCTCCTAGTCTACCTATGTTGGCTCTACATTGCGCATGTTATGTAGAGCTTCTCAGAAAATTCGTTGTGGTGCTGAGTGTCCTTACTGTTGAAACAATGTGTCTAAATTGATCACTATTCTAAAATTTTCCCCTAGTAGCTTTGTTGTGGTATGCACCATGTACATGGGCTTATCCATTATAGGTGGTAGCTGTGCAATGTCACCAACCAAGATTATAGAGATTCCTCCAAAAATATAAATGTTGGTTGCATGGGAATGCCTATCGAAGCCTATTATCTATTTTAAGTAACAACTTTGGGCTGATGAAACTCATTTCATTGACGAGGACATATCTGGTGTTCTTTAATTGTTCCTGAAATGTTGTTAATGCCTAAGCCTATAATGTTTTCTATTTTTTGATTGGTATTCACAATGTTGAGTGTATTATTGTAGCATGAATGTTAAATGCAACTACACCTATTGGGGCTAGTGCAAGTAGTCTTAATGTATGTTGTGGACTATTGGCATTAGTAGCATGTCAGATGCAATTGATTAAGTATGATTTTCTAGTGTCCATTGTTCCTTAAATAATCATGTGCAATGGTGCATAGTTGGTGCTTTTGTTGTGTTGGACAATTGTACATAAGGCCTATTCTTGTTGATCTAATAATTCATAATTATAGTTTTTGTCATATGTTGGTGTGCATGTTCAATCCATGGAGCTCTTTTGTGGCTATCCATAAACCTAGTTGCTATCTCATGAAGGTGTTGCAGTATTATATTTTGGTCATACAATGTGCTGCTATCAAAATCACATTTTCCAAGCATATCAAGTTCACTTGTACTAGCACTATTTGTCAATCTCATTTGCAACAAGAGCTATCATTTTCTAGTTTGTTGTGCACTTTCATTGTTGATAATGTGTTCTTCTTCATCACTTTCTAATGTTGTGAGTATTGGTGTGAGGCATTCGATGTGCTAGACATTATACTTCATAGCATTCATTTCTTTCCAATTTTCCTCAATTGTATCCTTTCTCAAGCCTATTTCATGTTCAATGCTTCAAAAGTGCTTGTATAGAAGAAGCTCAGTCCACACAAATAATGCAAATTCTTTAGAGGTTTGTTCTAGCATATTTGTGAGTCTAGGATATACATTGACTATAGGATCGACTAATCGTTGCTTCCACTTTCTCTACTTACACCTTGCAAAATAGGAATACAACCTAGTTGATTCCAATAATCTAACAACATCTAGTTTAGGTGATCATTTTGTATATGTATGAATATAGGTGTCTTGTATGTTACTCTTGGACATTTCCTTTCCAATTCTGTGAAGTACCTTATGACCTACATTTAGTGATCTAAAAGAGTGACTGCAATCTACAAGTGGCAATTTTAGTAGTAAGTGAGATGTTTCTTGTGCCCCTATGTCATTCTTTACAATCATTTCTGTCATGAACTTTCTATATGCTATACTTGTTGGGTTACTTGCATCTTAGCTTGAGCATATTCTTTTTAGCATATTATTGCAAGTCTCTAATTTTCTTTCTGCTTTGGTGACATATTTTTCTATGTACTTAAGCACATGCCTACATGATATAATAGGTAGGCAATCAATGTTAGCTATGCAAATGTGTAGCATATCATGATGATGGATTTTTATTCTTTCATCATTCCTTGTTGGGGTGTACTTTTTATTTCCCTTGTCATCACATGTTAGTGAAGAATATTCTTACTCTTTCCATGGGGCTTTGTAACGACATTCTATTTTGTTTTGTTTTCATCATAGGCATGTTCCTTCTCAACATTTTGTGTGCCTTTTTATATAGTTCACAATTTATTCATAGTCTATAGATGAATTTTTTGAAAATATTTCATTTGTGTCTAGAAGGCATAGATCATTATTTATTTATTGGGATATTGGGTGGTTGTGTAGATTGGTTGCTCTAGGATTCCAAGTAGTGACCAAGGTATTTTAGAAACCTTTGGCTACTTCAAGCTCCTAGATGTTGTTCCAATCAAGTGCAACTATATTCACTACATTTGGAAGCCAAATGACCCCATCTATGTGTCTAGTGCCCCTGCTCTTCCACTTAGTTCTGCACCAGTAGTCTTTTGCACCGAGCAATTTTTCAATGATTTCTTCCCTAAAGATAGTGACTCTTTATTGGAGATATAGGACTGGTGTATGGGGGTTATTGATAATATTATCCAATCCCTGCCTACTTGTTTGTATCCTACTAAGTGTGCCTTCTACTAGTACTTGTTACAGGTCTAGCCATTTTGTATCTATGGCACTTAAGGTAAAGAATAGTGTTGGTGGCCCTAGTTGCATGACCATATTCTATAGCTCTTAGTAGCATTTGGCCCCATATGGTCACATACCTATAAGCATAGTGCCAAGGAGCATGAGTTGTTGTGCAAGTTGAGCGTTTGGAAGTTCTTGTTGGTGTGCTCGTAGGTTTTCAATTGTTCTTGGTATGTTGTCCTCTGCATTTTTTTCCATGAACACATTAGCAAGTCATTGTGCGTGATGTCGTAACATAAGATTATGAACAAAGCAATGGAAGTGAGGATGCCTTCCAAATCTTTGGTCATGATACTTTAGCAAGTGTTGTATGTACTCATGTAGTTGCATGTTCAGTAGCTATAGTTGCATGTGTTGTGCTCGTCCATTAGGGAACAATGTAGGAAATACCATTTCTAGTAACCCCTCTATGTTGTATTCATTGATTGGTGATGATTTTATCTAAGACCATTTGGTGGTTGCTTCTAGAGTGTCATTTAGCTATAAGACATCTCTTATCTTTTCAAGTTCATAGGTTCCACTTGGTAGTTTAAAGATGAACGATGATGTTTGTGGTCATCCATCTACATTGTTATGTTCGCCATCTTTTATTTTGTAGTCGATTATTTCCATTTGCTCCTCTATCCCCATGGTGTTTAGCATAATAGAGACATTTGTTTGTTGTTTTGGTAGTGCATGTATGCATGAGTCATCTATAAGTACATCTAAATAGTAGGGGTCATATTTGATTTTGTATTGTAGAGCCTCTCTAACATGTGTTTGACTGATGTAGCAATCATAGTGTTGAAACTAATTGTGCACCCATCTTACAATGAAACCATCTAATTCTAGTATTCTATGTGGGGGAGATTTATTGACACTTTTGATGTCTTGCATGAAGCTTATGGTGTGGCCATGGCATTTATATTGTCCACCAAATAATTGGGTCACTTGGATTATTGGATTCACCCTAGCAAGGAGCATTTCCTCAACTTGCATTAATCTGTTTAAAATGTGTGGTTATTCTCTAGGGTCCATGTTGTTTCTTGCTGAGAAACGTGGTGTATCTTTCTCACTAGAGCATCTTCTACACTTTTTTTGTATGGTAGGATTTAGCACCAACATACCTGAGAAGCACACTTTACAAATTATGCATGTTTGTAGGTTTGACAATTAATTGATCCTTTTTTGAAACCTTTTTTTTGCTGCCATGATAGTCATAGCAGCACACATTTGACCTAGCTAATGCAATTCTCGTTGGTGTGCATGATAATGTTGGCTCTGTGAATAGTCTTGCATTCATCTTGCTTGTGCATCATGAACATTGGTCTGGGTGCACTCCTTTAATTGGCTTCATTTGTCAGCTTTTATTCCATCTTAGTGGGATGCATATAGTTCTCAATGTCTCCTTAATCTTTCGATAGGTTCTCATTCTCTTTGTTGCAGATGAGTATGATCTTGGTTGTCTCGCTTGGTACACCTTCAAGCTAGTATTTGATCTCTATTGTGTGCCTAGTATTCATGATCAATCCTCCATTTGTGTTCTCATACAAGGGCAACTTGGTTACATTGCTCAATTTGTACATTTGTTAGATCTATGAGCTATAGCTGCAAGCAAGCAAGCATTGTCAAGTAGTTTCATCATTAAATTATATTATTCCAAAGTCACAACATGTAGCAATGTATTCTCAAACATTGTAGACCTAACAATCTAAATGCTTTCCCTTTTTATTATAGTTCAATCTAATAGAAACATAAAACACACCTAACTAATTTGATTCCCAAACAACCATTGAAGCCTTCAATTACTTGGTCATTTTATTTCATCTCAATGTAACTGGGTCTAAAAACATTCATAGCTAATTTCATTTCCAAACAATCAATAAAACCTCATCAGGAACCATATCATTGTCAGTTGTATTATACATATTAATCTATGCATGCTTTGTGTCTTCATTCATTCACCTATATATTTTGAATGTTTGCTTCATGCCTAGTGTATATTCAACATATTTACTCCATGTATGTCTCACATGTGCATTATTTTGTTTGCCACAAGATTAATTAATGTATTTATGTGCATTCTTAATGTATGCATTATGTCTAAGATGCTTCAAGCAAGCTATTCCTTGTGAGAATACTTCTAGTTCTAATTGTTTTTAGACCTGTACTTTTTCAATCAATTGAAAAATGAGTTGCACATGCTCAATTCTTAATACAAACAACATTGTAGATGCATGTCATCCTTTTATACTCATCTTAATGTGTGGAAAGCACAACCTTACAATAATTCAAGGAGATATATGTGACAATATGAGAGAAAACTCGTGTTTATATTAGAAACATTGCAAATTTCCATGCATTGATTGAGATAACTCACAATTGAATTAATGATAGAAATATAGGTATTGAGATAATATCATAGTGCAACAGAAGCTATATATCTTAGAGACTTGGATATAACTAACATTGCTTGAAGATAAGGAATTTTGGGAAGGGTAGACAGTCAAGCCCTGGCATGATAGGTAAACAGGATTTCTACTATACCAAACAATTGTATTATTACTTAAAACTTCACAATTTTTTGAAATACTAAACCAAAGGAGTCAATCATTTCACATGTTGATATGGTGCATATAATAAGCAATGTACGATAGACACATGAAAGAGTCAATCCAAGTTGGCAATCTGAATTACAAGTCGATAATTTTTTAAAAAATGATGGCACTCCAATTAATACATAGAAAATCAATTAGTTAATATAAAGAGGGGCAATAAGAAATTAGAAGAAGTTAATTAGTTACCAATTAAGAAGAGGCATGTCTTCTAACAAAGATCACGTCTCTTCAATGATAGAAGGAAACATAAATAGAGAAGGTTGTGGGAAGGAAGGGGATTAGATTGAACAAGGAAGGCATCATCATGATTACTGAGTGATCAATGTAATAATACAACTTCAAAAATCACATATAGTCACTAGTACATTTGTACTCATTTTTCTACCAAATTTTTGACCAAAGCTATGAATCTTCCTTATTTTTAGTTTTCATGCCTGCATTGGTCGCAAATTTTTTTCCCTATTTGGTCAAAATTTTGACCAACATCATTTACCCAAGTGAAAGATATCCAAACTATTCCCAAGTTGGTCAAAATTTTGACCAACTTGGGTCATAATATAATTTGGACTATACTAAATTAATTAGGCACGTCTCTATTATCGACTATACACAAATTTGTGCACAGATGCCCAAGACAAGAAATTTTACATAGGATTAGCACGCATTTTTACTGAACTTTGGTGAGTGAGCACGTAGGATATTGTTTGGGTGTTCACATAATTTAGCATGCATTTTTACTAAACTTTGGTGAGGGAGCACATGGGATATTGTTTGGGCATTCACATATTTTATTATTCTAATTTTATATATATATAAAATTAGAATAATGCCCATATTCTATGATATGATATCGTAGGTTAGAGAATAGTTTTACAATGTGCAACCCACATCTACTTTCTTGAATAAATTTATTATTGGCCAAATATTTCCAATAGTGAACTTTGGTGAGGAGCACACGAGATATGGTTTGGGTACCACATCAAACTTTAGTTTTCTCAGGCTCACTACATTTTTGCCAGAGTTACATTTCACAATCATCTCATCGCTAATTTTGGTGGGAAATTAATCGTGATCAAACTCTCTGAATGATCCTTACTAATGGTACATCATAAACCTTGAGTATAGGGTTTGATTATTTGTTAGACTTCTTGTTTAGTTTTTGATACTTTGCTTAGTCATCTTATTACTAATTATGGTGGGAATTTAAACCCGATTCACCTCTATGAACGTTCTTTACTACTATTAGATAATACTACCTTGGGTACAAAGTAAAAAGTAGGGAGAAAGTAGCTTCAGGGCATTGGAAGTGATTCATGTCCAATTCAATCATAAGATGTTAGGCCTCTGTTACCACTACTACTTTTGTTCATGCAAATGAAATGATTTCGTGGGATAGGATTTGGGCAACAAGTTTTCTTAGTTTTGTGGGATGAATAATTTCTAAGTAAATAACATTATTCATGTTTGATTTTTTTCTTTCAAGTGGCCATGAATCATGTTATTCCTTTAGATGTGGTGGAGAATGCAAGAAAAGCAGCAAGAGGCTTCTTTGAACTTCCTGTTGAGGACAAGTTGAAACGAGGTCGAGAGGAATGAAAAAGAGATCAGATTGCTAGTTAAATCCTTTCAAATAATTTCCAAGTTTTTAAATTAAATCATTATTTATGGAAAATGTAAAATTTTGCAACTAGTTTCATTTTATGTAGTGGATTGCGGATCATATTCTCATTAGGACTTCGAAAGCTCTTTCCTGCATATTTCAACTTCCCATGCTTACATATTTTGGATGCACTACCATATTTCCTGCATATTACCACCATGCATTAGAGAAATCAGTCTTGTATACAATACAACACTTCAAATACATTTTTTCACTTCAAGCTTCAAAGGTTCTTGCATATTCATCTCTTAGTACTTCTCATGCTTTATTTAATTCCTACATATTGAATTTTAGATACTCTATTGCACATATCAAACTTCAGATACTCCTTTGTACATATTAAACTCATCATAATTTTCCACTCCATATCGCAAGCTCTTCATACCTCCACACTTTTCATGCTTTACAAATTAGTATTTATGGACTGTTCATGCTTCACTACACCAAAGTTTACATTAATGCACACAACATGCTGACATTAATGATAACACTTGACAACTTCTAGGAGTGACACTATTGGAGAATTGTATGGGAGCATTTACCTCTACCTTGATGCCATATCTTGGCAATGGCCACCCAACTAATTCGTTAGACATGGCATGGATGCCTATGCTACCCCGCTGCACCATAACAACAACATGGCCCCATGAATATCAACTAGGCCCTTGAGCTGTATGGCTTTGTTAGATATATGTATCATCCTCATTCACTATTGTATTAATTTAGTCATGTCAATAGTGACAGGTCTAGGGAAGGTTCCTTGGGTCAATAGTCACTTGATGAGATTTCAAATTGTGATATTATTCAAGAACACAAGTCCTCTCAATTCCTGTGTCATAAAATACAAGACTTATAAGTACTCTAAAAAGTATAATAGATATCAGAAAACAAAAAGATTATCTCATTTTATTTCTATGACACAAACTACCTAATAATCACTCTTAAAGTATGGTCCCATAGTCATGATTTGTCTTGAACAATAAGCCATAGAAGAACATAAATACAAACAAAATGATTGAAGGTAACGAACACTCGCAAAAATATACGAAAAAAATAATAATGATGTAGCAATTAAAAACTTGTTGAGAGCATAAGATTAATGACTATTGCTTACCATATCCCAGTGGAATAGATGTTACATAAACCATATTCAACTGGCCTTCATGAGAGAGGGTTTCAAGTCTAGATGTCTTAGAGCATATGCTACAACAGACATAACTGACGCACCAAAACAAATTGATATAGGATTGAAGTTAATTCATACTGTTAACATACCTTCAACACTATCATAATAGTGTAGTTATCATTTGTTCATCATTTTTATTTATACATCCCTTTTACAACCTTTGCATGCTCACCATACCAATCTTCAATACTATTAGAAGGACCTCATAGGTCTATCACATCATGACAATTCCCTTTGAGCTCATGGAAAGATTTGAGACCTCAGTCTTCTTAGTACATCTTTTTCTATTACATAATAGACCTCTCTATTTTTTCATGTCCTCATAATGGTGTCCTCCATGACTGCTCTGATGGATATCTCTACTTTCTCTTGCATATCCCAGTCTGTTGCTCTTAATTTCAATAGAAATGTCTTTCTTTTAGGATTAATGATTAATGTTCCATCATTTTAAAGCACTATATTTGATGGCAACAACAAAAGATAATATGTGACTATCCTCATTGTGATAGTCTTGTAGCCTTTAATTGTTTTGTATTTTACCTTCTAAGGTCTTCAAGATCTATTTCTACTCACTGTGCATTAATGTCTTTTAGACACTCATTCCATGATTTATGACTTTAAAACCTATACCACATTTAGTTTAATAGTAATTTTGTCTCTTAACTTTATAGCATTATACTTGACAATCAAACCATCCAAAACTTTTCATCAATACAATAATGACATATTTTCTTTCCAAGAAGCATGGCACCATTAGCTTGCTTATCTTTCTTATTTGAAGGCATTGAATCAAAGACATGTTAATTATTTCTTTGAGATCATTTTGGAGAAAAGTAACTTTAATCTCCATTCGGTTTGTGTTGCCAAAATTAACAAAACTTGAATGGTGGTCCATTAAGTTTTTTAATAAAAAATCTCCTCATCTTCGATCCTTTCTTTTTGTTTTGAAAGACTCACTTGTACCAATGGGTCTGGAGGATCCAATTTATTCCCAAGTTCCTTTATTGAAAAATGCTAATTATTTAATGTTGATTGGTTTTCTCCATTCATGATGTAGAATCAATGGTCAACCATTGATTTGATGCATGAAATAACTAACTATCCCTTTGTTTTGAAATAATACCCTTATATCTTCCTCTAGTGAAATTGAAGAAATGACCCTACCCACTCAGTATTGTAGGTTAACACATTGATCTCCACAATTTTGAATTCACAAGAAAAACTCCACTTGCAAACTTCTTCAAGCATGTAAGTTTTCCAAGTTGCCCAAAACACCTACAAACCCCATATGACTCCAAATGACTCCAAATATCCAAGGGACTCAACCAAGGGTTATATAAGAACGTTATGAGTTATATAATGTCTATTCAACTATATTTAACCATAAAATTGGCTATACCCAACTCCCAAAGCCCAATTCTTCCAATGCACCTTAGGAGACCTAATTGACAAACTAGTAGCTCTGCATTAGCATAAAAACCTAAATAACTTAAACTTTCTCCAAAGAACTTTACAAGATAATTATATTTATGGAAACCCTTTTCAAAATACTAAAACATACCAAAATCTTTCATATGGTCATTTTGGACCAAAACCCCTATTTCTGACTAATGCCCTATTTTAAAGCATGAAAATGGCTAATTTAACAGAGCAACTCCTAGTAATATTGGCTCCCAGACCTAGTAACTTTCAATATTCATCATTCATGGCATAAAACCAAAAAATCCCCAAGAAATTTGTTCCAAACTTCCTAGAACCCCAGCATCCCAAATTACCTTCATTCAAACCCTTAAATCTAGGGTATCACCAATATCACCATTCCCCAAACTTCTAGATCAATTTTGTTGATCATACACCTTCACACTGATCCTATAAGATGATCCAAATCACAAAATACCCCCTTCATGTGTCTAGAACTCCCCCTGTTGTACCTAACCACCATTTTCATTGAAATTTCTTCACAAAACCCTCACTGTTCCGTAACAATCAATCAATGTTGCATTATTTATGCATTTTAGGAGTTAGTAGGCTATTATATAGGTTAGAATAACACATCCCATGAAGCCAACACCCTTGGATTTTCATGGGATGGTGATATTATGAAAAGAACCTAGACTATTGCAAGAAAAACTCAAAACTCATAATCTGTCAACTGATACCAGTCGTCTAACTTTCAACACAATGTGTATCAATCTTGTTCAAAACAAATAGTGAATGAAAAGGAAATTCTATTACATCTCAGTGAATGAAAATACGGTTCCTAATGCATCTCCACTTGGAATCCAAAACACCAAACTAATAACAATGCTAAGAACACATAGTTTGCTAAAAAAGAAAGAAAGTTTTTATTAGATCCCTATTCCTATCCATACTCTAGGATATCCCTCTCATACAATGCCTAATTAGCATATATATTATCCTCTTACAAGTACCACAACCATATTTGGTTGGTTATAAGGCTTACAAATAGTTAATGATCCCCTTAAATGGGATTTCCCTCCAAATGTACTCCTAGCCATTGTTATTCAAAGTTTTGAATTAACAACATTACAAAATATTGAACTTTTATTGAATACTAACATTAACTAATGACTTCCTAATACCTTAATCTATACTTTAGAGCTTTATTTGACTCTAGGACACTATTGGTCCACATATAACTATATTTATGTCATGCGAGGACATTACAAACATGCAACTTAGTATTTTTAGGACATTAAAAAATAAATAGATTTGATTAAATTCTTGTCCATTTGTATTGCTTGGATATCTCCTTGTCCTCCTCACTCCTCTGGTCTTCATGGTGTGTTTTTGTGTCTTCATAGAATGATCTTGGTGACCCTGCACCAATGCATCAAGCTTTTCATCTTGCTTGTGATAAGTTGGTTTTAAATCAAAAGCAACATTGATTTCTTGTTCAAATTTATTATGGTGAAATGAATTCTTTGAAGTTTATGGTATTGTCTTAAATTTATTTAATTCCATATCTCCTATGGGCTACAATTCTTTACTGTAAATCAGTGCATTTAAAAAATGTGGCTTTGCTAAATTGGCAGCTACAGTTCTAACTAATATCCTATGTAGAACATGACCATCAATTATGTTGCATTAATGAAATGTATTTTAACATATTCTTTGACAGTCTTCTCCATAAATTTTTGGTGCCACTTTTAGTGGGCATGTATTCCCTCAAGATTACTAACCTTTATGTGTCTTGTATCACTACCATCTACATTCTATGATGACTATTTAACTAGATGAAAATGAACAATTGTTTTACAAAGATGGAGAAAGAGTGTTATTAAAAACAATAAATTTGGTACTCAAGACCAAATGTTTTTATACAATGACAGAAGTTGGTCCGCCTTGAACTATTAACTATTATTTTATTATTGCATTAGTCTTTTATCTTTAATTGACTAACTTTTATAATACTTATATGTAATTTTATATACTCTTACCTAAGAATAATGAAGATGAAATATGCATTCTTATGAAGATGAAAAAAATTAGATTAACCACCTAAACATTACCACATTTGCAAAGAAAGAGAAATCTACCAGAGTCTCCAGTTTGAGAAGATTGGGCATTTACAAATGCCTACAAAGATCTACTAGAGTCTCTAGTTTGAGAACGTTGGGCATTTTCTGAGGCACTAAGGTCCAGGTTGGGAAAAACAGAGGGACAACAACGAGGACATTTTATGCTAAGGTGCAACCATCAATCAATACATTCAACATGGAAGTTATGTGCACAGGGTAGCCCACAGACCTGTAATTAGAGAGGTTAATTATCATTAAAACACAACCAAGTGTTAAATATATGAACCAAGTTTCCCTTAACAAACTGTAACACAATTATTTATAACAATCTTAAACAACATACCTCATTTCCTACACAGAACTCCTCAAGGCAAATGGGGCACTCACTATAGTTTGTAGGCACTACCTTCATGTGGAATTTTGGAAGCTCCTGAATAATGCTTCAACTACTTCTCTCTGCATTTTACTCATTTTCAGTAAAAAAAAGAAAAGAAATTCTTGTTTAAATAAAAGAAGCTAATCAATGTATAAAAGAAAAAATAGTTGTTAGGGTTATCTGGCCACTAGTCTACTACATCATAGTCTATGAAAGAATACTTGAATTGGTATATAATTATGAATTTCAAGTCCATGCACTAATTGAATTAAAATTACATGTATACCCCTAACCTATCTTCAAGTACTATAACAATAACTCCTTCAAAAAAATGGAACTCAAGGAAATACTAAATTCTGCAAGTTCCAATTATAATCAATGGACTACAAAAAATTGCTAACAATATATAGAGTCTTACTACTGTTTATGTTGAGACATTTAAACAAAGTACATATTAGTGTAGCCTAATCTCATGTGGTGTTGGGAACATTTCTAGTGGTTAAGTTATAATATAAAATTATTTTAAGAAGTTATAAGTAGAAGACACTATGGTTTCATTGATTTCAAGTCTCTTGAGGCAAGTGAATTTATCTTACTTGAGATAGACATAACATTATGTTATTAATATTATATTCTCATGTATTTTTGGCTTCTTTCCATGTAATGATGGTGTGCTTGAAATTGTAGTAGATTGCATGTACAATTATCTTTTGTTTGAGCACATTTTGAAAGTTTAGCTTGTTTCATCTGAGAAAATTCACCCTAGACTGTAAGATATTTTAAAGAAATTTGATTTTCATCTAGAAATAATTTTCATATTCATATGCATTATCAATCATAGAGTATACTGTAGGAACACTACAAATACCTATTATGATTGGGCATTGATAACAAGGTTAAAGTTTTTTTCTTTGCATTAGTTTATGTTGCCTATGATGCACTTCCTTTGTGTATTCATTTTTTGTTGTTTGGCTTATAGTCTTTTAGTTGTTAAAAATAGGTCTTTGTTTTGTGGCATTGGTATTTTTTCTTACTGCATTTTGTATATTAAAGTATTAGTTATCACGAATTGCCTGAGCATAAATGATTGTTACTTTTTGATTTTGTATGCCTTAGAGTTCACATTGGCATTTGTAACATCTTATATTAATTATGTGCACACCTATGGCCACACAAAAATTTAACAAAGTATCATTAATAAGGAAAGAATCCATGTTTAGTATCTTGCCTCATCTCCATGCAAAGAGTGCTTGGTAGTTTAATGTGTACTGAAATTATGGAGGTTGCAAACAACACTCATGTTACATGGAGTCACATCTTTAACAATCTATCTGATCCAACTTAGAAAGTGAAGAATAACAAAATACTAAGGATATTTATGTAGAATTTCATAAAATAGTGAAAAAAGAGATCTTTCTTATAACTATTGTTATTAGCAAATGCCAAGTAGAATGCATAGTTTCGAAAACATTTTATTTTACCTTCTAAGGTCTTCAAGATCTATTTGCACCAAATATGCCTTTGTGAAATAACATTTCACCCCAAACATTATTCTTCGGTACCTTTAAGTGGGTCTTAGTGCATTAAGTAGTTAAACACTTGATGAAACACATGTAACAACATTCATAGTTAAGCACTCTTTTGAAAACCTTTGAGCACTTCTTCACACAATATTTGTAAAATATCTCATTGGTTTGTGCTCAAACCATTTGTATCCATATGTTTACTATCTTTTTATGTTTTGGATCATTAGAGACCCAGGAAATTGCACTCAAAATTGCAAAAAATTCATTGTATTATAATGCAGAAGTTTTGTTACAATCATAGAACACATTAGTTACACCAAATTTTTTTTTCAAAAACATATGTATAGATATAAACATTAAGTACATGTTCAATTATTTTATAGATAATATACACATTAGTTAGATCAAATTTTTCTTTCAAAACCATATGTGCTGATATGAACATTAAGTACAACATGTCCAATTTATTTGCAGATATATTTTCCTGTGAAGAAAGACCACGCCTAACAACATGAACCCAAAAAAAAATAATGAGACAATGGCTACATTGTGGTCTCAGTTCTGAAGAAAATTTGAGAAAAGTGTAAGGGCTTAAAGAATCGAAGAAATTTAATCACTATAACAGTGTAGAGACATTGTAGGCAACATGATCACATTGAATGTGGTCATGATTTTTGTCCATTGCTGAATGTGGATTTCTTACTGGAGGAACATGGAGGTGTGAATATCCAAGATGAGGATAACACTCCCATGGAAGAAGATAATAATGTGCCAGAGGAAATGATTGAAGAAGATGGTATTGGAGCAAGTAATGAAGAGGCTCATAATGATGGTATTAGTGCATCTAATAATGATGATGAAGATGGTCTTGATATACCTTTACTTGAGAAGGCACGTGAGCCTCTGTACAAAGGCTCCCAAAGAACTCTTCTCTCAGCTATAGTGTTGTTGGTGAACTTAAAGGTTATGAATGGTTTATCCAATGTAGCAATGTTACATATGCTAAGGTATGCCATTTTTTTCATCTTCAATATTAGCATACAATTACTATTTATTATATTAATAATGAATATTTATTGTTGTAAGTTGATAGGTGAGTTTTTGTTACCACCATCAAACATTTTTCCTTGTTCATATTGAGAATTATCTACCATTATGAATCAGATTGGAATGAAGTATCAAACAATACATGCATGTCCCAATGATCACATTCTATATCATAAAAACTATGAATTTGTAATAGAATGCCTTGATTTTCATATTATTAGATATCAGTCGGATCAAATAACAAAAAAAGTGCCTCACAAGGTTCTTTAGTACATTCCCATTATTCCACATCTTCAATGATTATTCAAGTACACTAGCTTGACACAATTTATGGATTACTATGCACACAATAGAAGTCAAGATGACATTATGCGAATGCTTATGGATGGTTCTGCATTTAAAGAGATAGAAGAAACATGGTCACACTTTAAAGAAAAATCTCATGATCTGAAGCTTTCATTAGCAGCGGACGGTGTCAATCCATTTGGAGATATGAGATCTATTTGCTCAGTGTGGCA
This sequence comes from Cupressus sempervirens, assembly GCA_028749045.1. Lineage (NCBI taxonomy): Eukaryota > Viridiplantae > Streptophyta > Pinopsida > Cupressales > Cupressaceae > Cupressus > Cupressus sempervirens. The sequence continues at coordinate 139,523,269 of CM053789.1, read as the reverse complement.
TGTTTTTGTTATTAATAATAACATTACTCCTTGGATGTCCATAAAGAGGGTGCACATAATTTTGTCAATGATTATGCCAGGTATTTTTTCATTTAATATTTTTCTAACTTAATTTATAAACAATGCATGAAAATGGTCATAATAATTATGTAATATTTATGTTCATTCAATTACTAGGTAAGTACCAAGTTAAAGATATGAACGTGTATATTGAGCCCCTAATTGACGATTTGTTGAAGTTATGGAATGACATCACTATGTATGACATCTCTAGACCAATAGGACATCAACAATTTAAATTCCATGCAATGTTTGTATGGACAATACATGGTGCCCCTAGGCTAACTCATTTTTGTGGTATGTTATATTGTTAAGATCACATATTTTTGGTCTGTTATAATATTTACATATTACTTATTGTATGCTTAAGATGCGCATGATAATTGTACATGATCTTTTAGGTTTATAGACAAAGAGAAAATTTGAATGTTCAGTTTGTGGTCCAAAGATGAAATCTTGTCATTCAAGAAGTTTAGGAAAGTAGGTGTTCGATGAGTTTAGGAACTTTCTCCACAATAATTATAAGTATCAAATTACCAAAAAATATCTTTTTAATGGGAAATAAGAGACATCATCAAGGCCATGAAGACTGCCACCTCATTTATGGAAGTTGGAATACAATCGACTAAATTGTCTAGGTAATATCCAGTTTGTTGTTCAAAATTTAAAATTTGTATTTTGATATTGTCTTATATTTACTAATGATGTAATTGATATTGGGGAAGATTGTCAAGGCATCAATGACCAACTTCTTAGAGGAATGAAAAGTTATCCTACTCAATTTAGTAGGTTACCGTACTACAAGGATCTCCCAATTGTGCATTTATTTGATGCTATGTATATTGTACAGAATGTAACAGAGACACTATGGAAAATATTGGATGGAAGGCATGATAGAGAAAAAATTGCCAAAATTTTTACTGATATTCATGAATCCAATCATGCACTAAGAGATCTCATTGAATCAAATAGCAATGGAGACCGCATAAATACAAGTTCCCTTCCTCGGTTGTCAATGGAGCAACAAAGTGATGCATTAAAAGAAGTCATAAAAAAAAGAAAATTTCTAATAGGATTTGCTGCAAATATAAGCACCCTTCTATCAAAGATAGGTGATTTTGAGCCAAGGTTAAAAACACATACCTTAATCAAGGTAAATCATATTCTCTATTTACAATATATTTCTAAAATTAAATGTACTACCTATTGCATTATTTAATAATATATTGAAATGATCATTTTTTAATGATTGTAGTACGTCCTACCTCTATCCCTCCCACACTAGTTTGGTAACAATATTAAACAAGTTATATACAACCTTGAAAAATACATGAGGTTAGAAGTGTTTTTTCTTAGATTTGTATAATTTTATCTAAAATCTATTGTATAATTTTATCTGAAATCTCATTTATATATTCGTGTGTGTTGAATCTGTTTTAGGTGGTTATCATCTAAAGAAATTGATAAAAAAGATATTAAATATTGGAAGAGAAAAATTTCACAACTTATGTGTGAAATGTAAAAGTGTCTACCTTCAACCTTTTTCAATGCTCAAGAACACTACCTCATACATCAAGTTGAGGAGATTGAATTGTGTGGACTTGTACAAACTAGGTCAATGTGGATGGTTGAGAGACACTTGAAATTTATGAAAGGCTTGGTTTGACAAAGAGAACATCTTGAGGGTTCTATGGTAGAGGGATATATAGTTTACCAGACCATGCTCTACATTAGTGAATATCTTCCAAAGTTTGCAACAAATATCCATGTAGATCGCATTTGGGATGCCAGCTCGAATGAAAAATTCGAAGGAGAGTACCTGATAGGGAATGGTATATTGAGGAGATTGATAGGTAATTATAAGTTGTTTTTTTTTAGTTTATTAATTCTTATCCATCATCAATATAAGTTGTTTCTAACTAGTCTAATTGTTTTCTTTATAGCTAGTCATGAGTGGGATGCACTACATTTGTATATTACAAACAATCTTGATTGGATGATGGTATGGATTGAACAGTCTCAAGAAAATGGTTGCTCATTAACATGGGATAGTGTTACATCATTGGTTAAAGAAGCTCATTGTAATGGAGATCCCAACATTACACCAATGGTACTTGATCTGGTATATGGCTTAAGAGATACAAAGGTACATAGAAGATTACTAATAATGAGCCATAAGTTTAATATCAACTCACAGATCGATGCAAATAATCTTGACATGTTTGAAAAATTGTAGGTCCAATACCACAAAGCTATGTACTACCATGGATATAAATTTCACATTAAAAAGTCAGACAAAACGAAGAAAATGTATGATTTTGGGATAAGTGCAATCTTCATGGTTACCAATATTTCATCTAGAACTGAAAAACATTCTCAAAAATTTAAAAATTGATACTATGGCATTTTAAATGATATAATTGAGTGCAAATTTTGTTCATTAAAAATAGTTCTATTTGTCGCCAAATGGTTCAGGCTACAACTTAATCAAAATGATCATGATAGGATTGTTATTGAACATGATTCTGAATTTACAATGATTAATACAAGGTCATTTGAGCTAGTTGGAGATTAGCCCTGTGTTCTTTCGAGCCAATGCGAGCAAGTGTTTTACTTTGGCGTTCACACAAACCAGGTTGATCATTTGTTGTTAGAGATGATCCAAGAGGAACGTCGGTAAAGTATAATGTGATGGAAGAAGAAGATACTGGAGAAGCAGAAGATGAAGAAAATGATAATTCATGAAGGAGTGTTACCCAATGATGAAGAAGAAGATGGTGATGATTTTGGTCATGCTAATGGTAATCGTGATGATTATGATTATGATGATGATCATGATCATGTTGATGAAGATGGCGATGATGGTCATGATGATGATGATGATGAAGATGATGATGATGGCAATGAAGATGGTGGTGGTGATGATGATGATCAAAGTGACAAGTATGATGATGATGATGATGACATGGATGAAGATTATGATCAATGAAATGTCTATCTAGGCACGATCAATGTCAACTATGATGGGGTCATGTATGACCAAACTTTTCTTTCAAAACCATATGTGCAGATATTAACATTAAGTAGAACATGTCAAATTTTTTTTTACATATATACATTAGTTACACCAAATTTTTGGCTAACTTAAGATAAATGATTTACATATACAATCTACTTTATTATTAATATTATTTTTTTGGTAAGTCTATTACTTTCATTTTGTTGTTTATTCTTTTTCACAGGGCAACATGGATAGACCACCACGTTGCATAAGCAGGGATGCACCATCTCACACACCTTCTTCAATAGAGGTAAACCTTAATTATTGTAATTGTTCAAATTATATAGGAAAAAATGTCGTATTACTATGTTCTTTCAAAACCATATGTGCAGATACAAACATTAAGTACAACATGTCAAATACTTTGATTTTGCTGCTGATTTTTAAGAATTACCAGTCTTTTTCATAGGGCAACATGGGTAGACCACCATGTATAGGTAGAGATCCACCATTTCACACACCTTCAGTGGAGGTAAACATTAATTACTGTAATTTTTATTATCATATACAGATAAATTTTTCTTTCAAAACCATATGTGCAGATACAAACATTAAGTATAACATGTCAAATACTTTCATTTCACTACTGATTTCTAAGAATTAGTAATCTTTTCACATGGAAACATGGGTAGACCATCATGCACAGGGGGGGCTGCACTAACTCAGACACCTTTAGTAGAGGTAAATATTAATTATTGTAATTTTTATTGTTATATAGAAACAATTGTTGTATTATTATGTTCTTTTATTTATGGATTTGGAGTTATTTTGATGAAATTTTACTGATATTGATGTCACAAATGATAAGAAAAAGTTAGAATGACAACATATCAAATGCAATCTAAAATATGGGCATCATTTCTACATGACATCACCTTTAGTGCTGACCCCATGTTCATGGGCCAACAACTCAAACAAAGATACACTGATTAAATTGTTAACATTATCATCAACTATGACACAAGCGAGGAGAAAGAGGCACTAAAAAAAGAATTGGACTGTAGGGTCCAATCTTTGAAAGTAAGCAGTAATTAATCTAAAGCAATATTAGAAGCTCAATAGATATTAATATTTTATAGTATCTTATGGATCATGATCTAAAATGTTATGTGTTCTTATATAGAAATATGTGATAGTTGTGACATCACATGGTGAACATGGTGAGGGTTGTAGTGCACAACCTTCATGTAAGTAACACTTTCTTTGATTTTTTTCATCAACATTATAACACTTAACTCTTTTTTTTGGATGCTTCTCGCTAGTATCCCATTTTATCTTTATCCATTGCAAAAGTCTTTTCTAACAATATTGTATTCTTCAGCTCATGATGAAGTGCAAACGCCTCCTTCAGTTGATGGTCCAATATTGCCTTGTTCATTGTTGGCTAGAAGGAGCATGCAAACATCCTCATCTATGCCCAGTACAACTAGTAAAACCTTGTATTGCTATATTGCATAATGTGCTAATCATGCATTTTTTTTTGTTAGGTGGATTTTGTACTCATGTACCTATTTTGTGCACTAATAGATAGACCTTCAGTTGATAGAGCAACAAAGAGTACTACTATTAAAGTTGATCCATTTTCTGGAGCAATCCATGTGACTAGTATTGATTCATTTGAAGGGACATTATTGTTGAACAAGAAAACCATGTTTTTGTTTAAATTACAAAAGCTTCCAGGTGCTTTAAAATTGTTATTATTTAAAGTGTAAATTTAGTTTACTTATACATAACTCATTTTGGACTGATAACCCCTTTATGCTTTTTTAGGTAATAATTTTTTCTTTGACCATCTTTTTGATATGACATTGAGGCTATTTGGACCCACCATATGTAAAAGGTATGTAGTTTCATATCATTGCTACATAATTTTTCTTTTCTTCCATTTATTATACTATATTAAAGTTATTGATCTAACAATTTAATTTTTTTTTTAAAGGTGGAATTTACAGGCTTCTGAATTAAAAATTTAGCTGATTAAATTTTTTGAGGACTTATTTGGAAAAAAAAAATATTGACATCGGCCTACTTCTGAAAAGAGCATCAAGGCATATAAAGACTATGAGGGATCAATATAGAAGGGGTCTTATGGAGAACCCAAAGTACGAGTGTCCTCCTATGATTCCATTGATGGAGTGGAATGAAATAATAGAAGATGCAAAGGAGAAAAGGCTATGTGAAAATAGAGAAAATGAACCAGCACAGGGAAAACGAAGGTATCTCATGATAGTATTAAGTACATTTTAATTATGCACTAATTAGTGATCTTTGTAAATATATAATCTAACATGTTTGAAACTGTTCATAGACTACAAGACACATCCGTGGCTATGAAATCGAGACTAGAAAAAGTTGGCCAACACAAACTTGGCTTTGGTGGCTATATGAATCTTTAGTCTCGACTTGTAAGTAGCAGCAATGAAATTTCATATATATTTCTTTTATATAATGTTGCAAACAATTTTATTTAATGAAACCATACATGGAAAATTGACAATGTTAAGCAAAAAATATAAGGCACATAATTCAATGTGGAGCTCACATATGAAGATAGAAAATTTGCCTTGAAGGAAGGCTATAAAGTTGTGGTTGCATGCCTATGCCAAGAATCTGAAAGCCTTACCCAAGAATCTGGTGCACCAAATGAGACACAGGTAAATTGGTCAAATGAAAAGTAAATGAAATTGAATAGTTGAGAAAATTCTTTTTTGGTGCTAGTTTTGAACATAAATTGATTGCATAACAATGCGCATAACATTTTGTTGTAGCCTTCATATCCTATCATAGAACCTTCTCGTAATGAAGGCTATGATGTGAATTATAGTGGTGGAGGTATTAATTTTCTATTGGAAATTAATTATGCAATTATGAATAAAATTTAACATCTTCAATTGCAATTTGATGTGTATTCTTTTTTTGAATATTTTAGAGCATGTTGAACATCATGGTGAAGGAGTGGATCATGTTCCAATTTTTTAGCATGTTGACATGGCGGTGGATCAAAATGTTAATGTACATGATGTGGCATTTTCAGGTAAGAAAAATGCATGTTATGTTGTACTAGTACTTAATTATAGACTTTTAATAGTTAAAAAAAGAAAAAGAGTATGCCAGTTTAACCCATTTACTTGTTCTTGCAACAGAGCCCCCTTTAGTGCAGCAGCCTCCTATTCCTCCAAAGAGGAGGAGCCATCATAATTTCACATTACATGTGCCACAAGAGGAGGACAATGAGGAAGATATTGCTGCTCCTATTACCCTTTTTCTTAACAGAGATAAGAAAAAAAAGAAGAAGAAATGATGTTTTCAAAATGGTCTTTGATAAACCTTGTTGGATAATGAAAGAACTTTGTTTTAAGTAATTATCTATAAATGTTGTGTATTAATATTGATTTTTATTTTATGTTAATGAATATTGTTATGTGTTAATGAAGTCTTGATTATTATTGTGTATTAATGAATTTTATATCATATTAATGAATGTTACATGATTTTACTGATTGGATGTTATAGTTCATAAATAGATGAATGAATGAATGAAGTCTTGATTAGTATTGTGTATTAATGAATTTTGTATCATATTAATGAATGTTACATGATTTTACTGATTGGATGTTATAGTTCATAAATAGACAAATGAATGAATGAAGTATGCAATTAGATGATAATGGGTAATTTAGATTGATGTTAGGGGGAGGGGGGTGAGGCCAAATGAGCTTCCAATTTTACGTGGTTGGCCTTGTTAAGTAGAGAATATTATATAGTATTCTTGAAACCAAGTGAAGCTCAAACTAACATACCAAGGAATCACAAAACCCAAATCCATTTACCTCTCATCTTCTCATCCCAATAAGTCATCTTTTCTACCACTTTTTGCATATTCAATATTCTATTATTCACAATCCTTATAATGGTAGCCTCCATCTTGTTGGTAAGTTGTTCCTATCCTATCCTTTTATTTTTAAAAATGCATCTATTTCTCTCCTACCATAACTCCCATATGACAATAGATGGTGTTGTAGTCTACAAGCCACCGTACGAACAATCCTTGAATAGATGTTTTATCTTTGGTCTTAGCTATTTTGTAAATAGGTAATTATAGCCCTCCTTAGTGTTCTAGTTTGGAATAGTCATTTGACATTTGCTTTGAACAACCTCAACCCCATATCAAAAATCACACACATCATGATTATAATGAGCAACTGTCTCATATACAAAAACTTGCTCATACACATCATAGGTACACAAGTTAATTAGCTTTCCATACATCACATACATAGTAAGTAGCTCCAACATACATTGCAAAGACTATAGTGACCTACTCACATGTGAATCACAAGACAATAGTGACTAGTTCACATATAATGACTAATCATTCCCCGCCCATGTGTATCCTAAAGGAGGGATTGTTAGTCCATTGTGCACTACACTATGGGTCTCATTCCTTTCCTTGGTCTTGGCACCAATAGATACTTGGGAAGGGGATTAGGTTCATCCCATGCTAAACCCAATTGGGTGAAGTTTACCATTTCTACTTCAAACTAAACCCAAAAGCATACCACAAGGTTCATCCAATTATCAACTACCTATTCCTCATTAGAAATTATCTTCCCTATAGTCCCTTGAATAGCCAAGCAATTAATCATTGAGGAGGTAGCCTCATGATAGGTATTAGTTATATGTGCCACAAATCCTTTGAGGGAGCCTACTCAAAAATGGTTTCCAAGGCTTGCGGACAAGTAATTCCCCATCTTTCTCAAGGTTAGTGATGAAGAGTACAACAAGGAATTGAATGGTTGAAAATGTATTATGAATCATCAATTATTACTTAATGTAATTCAAATGCATAATGATGAAAGTTGATCATTAGGAATTGGCACTCTCCTAGTAAGGAAATTTTTATATCGTTATATCTGAGTGGGATCTAAACCCTAGTTGTGAGTGGGATCTAAACCCTAGTTGTGAATAGCAGAGTAAGTCAGTAAAAGTCTCAATAGGGGACATTGCAATAGTAAAGTATGCTAACATCCCATTTGAAGAAGGCAGTGAGTGGAAAGGAAACCAATAAGTATTCAATGGAAACAATTCGACTATATATCAACTAAATATTGGTGAGGGTCCAATAAACAGTTATTGATTACTGGAAAAGTATCAAAATATTGCACTTTGACTCAAATCAAGAGTCGCATATAAAATAGTCATTGGCTGATGGAGGTTGTGATATAACACTTTAAGATATGAAGTCATCTATTCACCCAGGCATCATATAAGATTCAACACTCTATCATATATTATCAAATGATGGGGGCACACAGAGATATAAGGGATATGAAAGAAGAGTAGTCACAAACCTCTACCAATAACACAAAATATGAGTTATTCAAGTTGATAGATGATAAGATGATTATAGAACTGACTAAAGATTTAATGATATCAAGATTACTATACTGCTCATGGGGATGATGCACTCTTCATTGCAAAAGCTTACTACCATAGCACAACTACTCTTCATTAGTTGGGTAACGGACATGATGCACTCTCAAGTGTGAGCATTAGTAAGAATATGTTTGAAACAATTATTAAAAACTTGTTGTTAGAGAGGACTGATCATAATATGGAGCTTTTTGAGGGAAGTGGATCAAATTGGAGGTTGGCAAAAATAGGAACCCCTAGCAAGCTTGGCAATTTTGAGGACATTCTCTTTGCTAGCAATGACATGCAAGATAAACCAATGATAATTGATCTTCAATATGTTATTCATGAGAATGATTACCTTGTGGGTATGGCCTTTGTTGACCTAACAAAGAGAACTTTAGGCATCACCGAGTTTCTTGATGACAACCAATACTCAAACCTGGAATCTGCTATGATAGCTCTTGGTTGTAGGGAATGCTTGTTACCTATAGGTAGTGGAAATTCCACTAATAATCAATGCCTACATGATGTATTGGCAAGTTGTAATGTTCTCTTAACTGAAAAGAAGAAATCTGATTTCAAGTCTAGGGATGTTGATCAATATCTTCGTCACCTTGTAAAAGGTTCAGTTGAGTCATTGAAGGACATATTTGCAAGTTCAGAGTCTACTTCTAGAGCTTTGGGGGCCCTCCTCTCTTACACAGATTTTCTTGTAGATGACAATAATTATGGAAAGTTTATCATTCAACATTATAACATAGGCAGATTTATGCAACTGGATGCTACAACTTTAAGAGCATTGAATGTTCTTGAAAGTAAAACATATGTCAACAAGAACTTTAGTTTATTTGGATTGATGAACAAGACATGTACTGCTAGCATGGGGAAGAGATTGTTGAATAGGTGGCTCAAGAAACCTCTCTTATATGTAGAAGAGATCAATTGTAGACTGGGTATGGTGCAAACATTTGTTGAGGATGCATCATTACACCAAGATTTAAGACTTCATCGAAAAAGAATTGCAGATATTGACTAACTTGTGCAGAAAGTGGAGAAGGGTAGGGCTAATCTACAAGATATTGTAAAGATCTATCAAGAAAGGACCTTTAAATTTTAATGTATTTGATTTTTTATACCATGCATTTGCAATAAATATGCTTTGTGTTTTTTCTCTTCTATGATCACATGGATACTTTTGCATTGAATTTATGTGTTTCTTTCACAACAATGACATCATGCTTTTGAATGAATGTTGATCATTGCTTTGTATCTAAATTTATTTGTGTGTTGTGCTATTGCACTTACTGATTAAATGGTGTATATTTTCATCTATGATTGTTCTTAGCTATCATGCTAAGCTTGTAGTTAGCAGATATCACATCTTTTACAAGATGAGAACTATGGTTTTCAAGCACTTAAACTATTTTTGGATTGTTTTTGTTCACTATACTTATTGTACATGTGACAAACAAGCATACAGGTTCCTATAATCAAAAATTCACTCAAACGATATCAAGGGGACTTTTCTTTATTGATTAGGGAAAGATATTTGGATGCCTTTGACCTTTGGATAGATGAAGAGCATTTGAGAAAGTTTGCAACACTTGTGGAGGTTGTTGATCTCAATCAACTTGACAATGGAGAGTACATGATCTCAGTTGGTTATGATCATATTCTGACAACACTTAAGAGTGAACAAGATGAAGTGGAAGAACAAATTCAAAAAGTACATCATAAAGTAGCAGATGATCTGGATCTTCTTGTTGACAAGGCTTTAAAACTGGACAAAGGTACACAATTTGGACAAGAGGAACCAAAAGTACGAAAGAAGTTGAATACATAGTATATAGTCTTACAAACATGGAAGGATGGAGTCAAATTCACAAATGCAAAACTTAAGTGACTTGGGGTGCAATATATTAAGTTATTAGATGAATATTCAAGTAGTCAAAGGAAACTTGTTACCTATGTGGTACAGACAACAACAAAATTTACCGAGGTAAATCTTTATTAGTCTATTTTTTTTTACCTTATTTACTATTTAATCTTTGTGAGAAATAATTCTATACACAGTATTAATAAAATTTTCTTTGAAATTGTGTTCTTTTAAAATATATTTATGGATTTAGCTTGTATACCTTCACTCGTTGTTGAGTCCTGACTATTTTTATTTAAAGTCCTTAAAGATTACATTATTACTTCAAATAATAATGGCTAGACTAAGCTATTCCTTTTGCATGCTTATTGAATCTTCCAAAAAGAATGTATTATTGTAGGAAAACTAAAATTTTTGTAGGTGATTATTGATTTGAAATTTTCTTAATGCTGGTTGGATGATTTTGTATGGATATCAAGTAATGTTGTAAGACAAGTTTTGAATGAATTGGTTCTTGAACTCATAGACCTTTGATAACATACAATGATAGTCTATGTTAACACTTAAGTATTTAACTCTATGCTTCATATTTCTTTAGGATTCAGTACCACCTCTTCAACAAACCTATATGTTTGCAAGAATTACAAGCTTAATTTTTTTATGTTGCAAGAATTAGACCTCTTCATTGCTGCACTTGGAGAATAATAATTTATTTTTAAAAAAATTTAATTTGTTAGCGTTGTTGCTTATTACACTGCTATGGGTATGTAAAAATGTTGAATGCAAGTCATGGACATCAGAGACTTGTTTGTGGAAGGGATGTATAGCTGTTAGTGAAAGAGATGTATAGCTATAACGTGTACGTAGTGTCATTATTTATCCTTTTGCTTTTGGCATGACAAGACACATAATTGTCCAACAAGTATGGTTTTTACACATCTTTTTCATAACACATTTATATAATAGTTAATTATAATTAAGCTCAGATTTCAAGAGACTTTGTGGATTTTCTCATATCTTGTGTAAGAATTGGCTATAAATATAACATGCTCACCTCAATGTGGACAGATAAGATTTCTTAACAAATACTTGCAACCTTACCCCTCTCCTAATCTATGATGCTTTTGATGGTGAATATCCATTGATATGTGGAAGTTGGAATTGACTAATTTAGTGATTGGGCTGTTGAATAAAAGACTGGGGCTTACTTTGATTTTTTCCATATGTGCACCCAGCCTATACCTTCTAATTTTTTTGCTTTCATGTTATCTAAGCTACCTATTTTAATTTTTCTACTTTGGAGAAATGTTGTGATCAAGCACTAAATAAGATTGGATTCATGTATTGTAGTCAAAATTCAAATAGTTACGTGTCTTGATTTCAGCTTTATAGGAAACTCTTGAGCTACTCTCTATGTGTTTGATTGCTTAATCTTCTATACTAGTTTAGACAAGCCAAAACTATATGAACTATAATTTTAGTTGTGTGACGATTCATATTTCCTTATTGATCTATATTCAGTGTCTTTTCTCTAATTTTGGTATGTTCAAAACTTCAGCCATGTTATTTTTTGTTTTCACAGTGGCACAGTCTACTTATGCTCATTATGTACAATACCCTTTTGGTTGGTTTGTCATTATACTTGAGTGCTCTTTAGGATTATCTAAGACTACTAGATTCAAACATTCTATATAGTATATCACCAAGAGATATTTTTCCAATAATATAGACTATGAAAGACAAAGATCTTTAAGCACCAGTATCTATCATACTACTCTTTATTTTGGGTTTGACAAATGATCTTATAATCCTATACGTTCCTTTAAAGCCTGGTTCATTAAGAGTAATTTAATGCTTTACTTTGTTTCCACCAATGAATGCCCATTTATCATTTATATATGATTCAATCACTTTACTATTAAATAACCATTTAACAAAAATGGAAGTAAGTTTCCTAACATGAAACAAAGGTGCATTTTTAATTAGGCTATCTTTATGTCAAATTAAGATACCTGTAATTGTACAAATTAACCTATTGTTGGGATTATTATTAAAGGAAAGTGTTCTATTTTGTAGGTAGGGTAAAAAAAACTAGCAATAACCATAGCATGCAGAGTAGTTGGTGGAGTTGTGTTTGCATTATGTTTGGTAGGAATTTATGTCAAAATTAAGGCTAGAAAATGCTTGGCACAAGTTCACTACATAATCATAGATGGTAAGTTAAGATAATTGCTTTCCATTTTTATTTGATTTTCTCTCCTAGATAACAGTTTTAATAGCTCCTTGCTTTGTACTAATAGCTTCAATGTCTGGCAACATGTAGATCGTTAGGTAGCAGAAATTAATCCAGTGATGTGGTAATATACTCCTCATGTGATGTTGGTTTCATTATGTGTTTAAACAAATTAAGTGTTAATGTTTGGCATTGAAAGATCTCAACTCAGAGGTTGAATGGTTGGAAGACTTGGTTTAGGTTTGAAAATTTTGATTTACTTACACTCTTTATCTGTTGTGATTGGCAATGGGTCATTCTAGTCATGGTCTATTTTTAAAATTTTCACATCCTCAAAGACATCAATTAGGAAAATCTTTGAGAAGTTCAGTACTACAGGGACTCCATGCCATAGTTAATATATGACTTATAGCTTCTTTTTCCCCCATATTCTTCAAGAGAGAGATTTCATATACCACATCCACAATACAACCGATAGAGGAAGCAAGGATAGTTTTCTGGTATTGACGAATGCTTCTGGATATAACTGTGTAGTGTTTTCCAACATCCGTATTTGAGAAAAAATGTGAGTGTGATCCAAATTGTTGATGCTGAAAAAAGTTGCATCATTATATCCAAAAGAATTCACTAGAATTATCATGAACTGTGGAAATTTCATGTCTCTTACAATTTTATGATGATCTTTACCAAAATGAGGGATCCTTCAATGCTAGATTTTATTCAAGGCATTATCTTTATTATGAGGGGATGCTTGCATGTTGTCTATCTTAAAAATTTTCATTCTACCTTCTCTAGAATTACTTTAACATTGCATGCTTCCAAATCACAGTGTCATGATAATGACATCATAGATACTACATGGGGAGCATAGTCTACTTAGAAAGAATTAAACAAAGCACTTGTAAAACTTGAAAAGACCTAATTTAATGCTTGCACAAGGAAGAATTAACACTATACACACTATTCCATCCAACAAAATCCACAAATACTTCTCTATTCACTTCAAAACTGAATAAAAACTCGTAATTGTCACTACAATTCTAGGCACAGTCTATTGTTCCATACTATAGTCATACAATGACATTTACCAACCCTTGCACTAGGGTTTCCCATGAAATTTATAGCCTTCTCCTTGACATTCATGAAGTTTGGATCCAACATCCTAAAACTAGAAGTTGCAGAATCACTTCCCAGAGCTCATATTCAAGACCTTAGTGTTCTTCTGATGGGTTCAAGATATGAGGTAAGCTAATTGTGATTACTTGGAAGAAATGATCTCATAGCATTCATCCAATGTTTCTTCTCTTATTCCATGGATAATATGATCTTTTGTTTTCAAAATTTGAGGCTTGCAGGTCTTCTTCAGCAAATCAGGTCTATATGGATTCAAAGGGCTTGCTAGTAGGTTTGCACCTATTGGTGTACATGCAGCTCTTTTTCTAATAATGGTAGGGGCAACTCTAAGTTCTATGGGGGGCTACCTTTGTTCAGTTACAGTTCCTCAAGGCTTGAATTTTATGATGGGGGATGTGCTCACTCCAAATGGGATTTTGTCTAAACTAATTCCCAATTTTCAAACCAAAGTTCATGTTGAGAAGTTTTACAATAATTACTATGAGAATGGTGAGGTGTGTGTATATATATATATATATAGATATATATATATGGAATCACAATCTGGAGCTTTTTTTCTCCTCCACACAACCACTCACATAAAAGAAGAAATAGTATTCTAGCCACCATCTTACAACTCTTTGTTCTTTTTTTTTTCTCCTGGCTACATTTTTTAGTTTGATAATCTCAAAATAACCAAGTCTCTTTTGAAAAATGCATTGAGATGTTAACAATAGGTATCTTATTGTTATTCATTTTTCTCGCCCATCTTTATTTAGGTATCCCAATTTCACACCGATCTTTCTTTATGTGATACAAATGGAAATGAAGTTCTAAGGAAGACTATCACTATGAATAGCCCTTTACGATTTGGGGGCATCACAATCTATCAAACAGATAGGAGTATCTTAGCTCTTTAGATACACAAGAATGGTACAAGACCATTCAATCTTGTAATGGCTACATTACATAGTGGAGATAATAAACTTTTGGTACATTCTTGCCACTAGAAGATCATAATAGTTCTACCAATCCTAAAGGAATGTAAGTATACATTGGAAATCTTTATTTCTAAAATCTTTAATTCTCTCTTTGAAAGAGCCAAAAAAAGAAATCATCTTGAAGGATATTTTTGTCATTTCTTAAATTTTGGAGGTTCTAAACCATTATATCTGATTCATTTATATATTTCTAGAAAATATTGTGTATAATTATTTGAATCAACATTTAAAATCATTTCAAAGAATACATGACCATGCTATATGTTTATGTTCTTCTTTGTTCCTTGCTGTATCAAGCAATTGTTTCTTATCCAATCCATTTAATTTGCAAACTTTTAAATCTCTGCAAAGATAAAGTTGGAGCAGGAGAATTTTTCTTCTCAAAGGTGTCCTCTGATTGTAAAGTGTTCACTTTACAATCAGAGGACACCTTTGAGAAGAAAAATTCTCCTGCTCCAACTTTATCTTTGCAGAGATTTAAAAGTTTGCAAATTAAATGGCTTGGATAAGAAACAATTGCTTGATATAGCATAAAAAAAATTTTGACCAAACATTGGTAGAAATTTTGACCAATTCTTGATAGTTTTCTACCAAGAATTGGTTGAAATTTCCACCAATTATATTAAAAAAATTGACCAAACATTGGTGGAAATTTCCACCAATTCTTGATAGTTTTCTACAAAGTCTTGGTCAAAATTTCCACCAATTAATATAAAAAAATTCAACCAAACATTGGTGGAAATTTTGACCAATTCTTGATATTTTTCTACCAAAACTTGGTCGAAATTTCCACCAATTATTATTATTTTTTTACCAAACATGGGTGGAAAGTTCAACCAATTCTTGATAGTTTTCTACTAAGAATTGGTATAAATTTTCACCAATTCTAAAAAAAAATTGACCAAACATTGGTGGAAATTTTGACCAACAATGACAAATTAGAGCTAGCAAAAATTAAATTTTTTCAAAGAATCTATTGTTCAAAATTTTGACCAACATGTAGCTTGGTCAAAATTTTGACGAGAAAAATTACCACCAACTACTTGGTTGAAATTCTAACCAACCTGCATCAAAATTTTGACCAAAATTTGTTGAAAATTGAGTTCAGATTTACTAGTGAGTAAACTACACATTCTATACTTGCCAAGTTTAGTGGTAAGACATATATCATGTACCAAATTGTATGATAATAATCGTACTTGCATTTGATAAGAGATATAATATTTTATATAGCTACCAACATGCATATTATATGTTGTTATCTTTGTTATCATGAAGTCAGAGTTATACTTTAATGCATATAATAGATAAGAGCTCAACATGTTTTACATGTTTACAATTATATATAGGAAGTGGAAGGAGATATTTATATTTTGGGAAAATAGTTAGAAGGATGGTATAGTTTTATTTCCCAAGAAGTTTGCAACTTTACAAGATACAAAGAAAGAGCTCTACATATGGAGGCACTAATACCAACTTAAGTGTCAAAGCTTTATACATCCCCTATGTACTTGGACTATTATAGATTCCCTTAATCTATTCAAGGAGAGTGTTACTCTCAGCAATGAATTCTATTAGTTCTGTGTGCTCTATAATTACCTTTAGGCTTTCAACATCATGGCATGTTTCTTTCTTATAGACTATGTTAAACAAGAAACTCTTATTCAACACTTTCTGTATAACCCAACAAGGATTCCCATCAACCTCTACATCTGGATCCCTGGTACTTAGTTCATTTGTAGAAGTACCTAGCATCCATGAACCAACAACATCAAATGCAACTATGTAGAGTGTATCTATTTGATCTTCCAACATAATCTACATAAGGTATCTGTAATTGTAGTTATCGTACAATAGGTCACACTTGGTACATTTCCACTTGTCATCATTCTTTTCAATGAGGTGTTTGCTGCAATCCCTTCTAGCATATTTATTAAGGTAGGTTGGATAATATAGATAATCTCCTTTGATAGTTATTGTTGTAGCCTTTAATATGAAATGTAGTGGCACCATTATGTTTTGAATTTTCTCTCCAATATCTGTGATTTTCATTCTCATCATACCCAACATATCTGGTTGCATGTTTACTCTAATTTGCATGTACCAATTCTTTAGTTCAATTGTCTCCTCAATGTCTGGTTCTATTGTTAGACTAGTAGAGAATTAAGTAGTGACCACCTTACCATTGTAATCGCTAACACATCCATTCTTGATTGCCACCACCACTTGTTGATGTTCTTCAAATCGTTGATCTATTAGAATGCCCTCTTTCGTAGTGATTTGACCCCATAAGGCTACATTGATTGTGGCTCTTGACTTGTCTAAGAGGTGTATTCCACGATTTAGTACTTTTGTACTATTGTGTCTCCTTATGGTTGATGTAGGACTTGCAAATGTAACTATTCCAATTACGTCAACACTTGCATTATTAGTCATGTTCAAGATATCTGCAATTGGTGTGAAGTTGAATTGATGCTTTGGTATGCTATGGTCATCCTCGTAGGGCTCAACTTTTGATTGCATAGATAGTATATTCTCTATTCCACTATCTAGATTGTTGTAGGTTCTATTTGCTAGGTGTACATCTCCCCCAGATATAAGGTACATTTTTCCTTCCTTGATCTTTGGGTATTGTATCTTGACAACATCATTAAAGCAAGTAAGACATGTTTCAGTTCCCTCCATATCCACTACATCAAATCTAAATACTTACCCTGGACCTCACTAATTTGTATATTGCCTTGTGTCACCCTTTTTAGTGCAGTGACCTTTCACTATCCACCTTGTTTGATATGGATTTGAACTCTTAATCCTAGCGATAACATTGGGATTTTGAGTTGTACTAGATGGGGGTGCATAAACCAAACCAAGTTTGTTGATGCCTGGGTACACTTTGCACCATTGGTTGAACTATACTTGGTGTGTTGATGGTATTGGTGTTTGTAGACTCATTTGGCAAGGGAAAAGGATGACCGATGTGCAGGTGTTACATAACAACTTTCTCAAATTCCCCTATCACAATCCATCTACACAATTATAGTGCCTCTGATTAGTCATATCCATCTATCTCAACAAATTGAAGAAAACAACTAGGGCCCAATGGATTACTATGGCCATTTGTAAAATGTTGATAAACTAAAGAAACAATAACTACTCAAGCTAACCTTTTTTGTGTTGTCATTAGATATGTATACTTTGTAAGTTTGATTATTGAACCAAAAATTACTTTTTCATCTTCCACAAAATGATTTAACCTTGTTGGTAAAGATGCCCTTTGGGAGTGCTCACCATCAAACAAGTCCATGTGAAAATGTTTGATCTGCTGATGTCTAATGAAGAAGTCAGAGATTGCCATAATCTACATCGTAGGCTCATGGATTGGCTTTCCCTTGTACATACGTTTGATCATATCTTGAGTCAAGGTTGTGTCCATAATTATTGTGAATTGTGTACTCCTACATAACATTTTTGTTGTAAATTTGTATAGTAATTACAAGTCTTATTTTCAATAATAGCTTATATTTGTTACTTTTCCATAGATTCAATATCTAACTTAGATCTAGAAACATGTTAAAGATGCATGTGGTGTATACGGGGTCATTAGGCTAATCACACATATTATAAGCAATGTAAATCATCAAATAAAGTACACCAAAATGAGTACGAATAGGTTCCCATATATGAGTAATAGATATGTTGAATGGAAGAATTTAAATGTGTGTGCTAGCAATCAACAAGTAATGATTGTTGTATGAAAGAAGAGTTATGTTATAACAAGAATTTAAATTACATCATAGTTACTTGATATCAACAACTCTCACAATCACTTGATATCAACAACTCTCACAATCACTTGATATCAACAACTCTCATAATCACTAACAACCAAAACTAAAAAAGAGCTTGTTGATCATAGGTGGTGGAATCAATAATGAAAAAATAAGGTTGAGTGAAAAGGATAACAGGAATAAAACATTGCTTCTCTACGTTGACATTGTTATTTACATTCTAAATTTTGGGTTCCCTAATGTGAATAAATTTTCACAATTATGTCACATGCTTAAGCACATGCAAGATAAATGTTAAAATTTAAATAATCATGCCAGCACTCAGCAAGTAATGATTGCAGTATTGAAGAAGAGTTATGTTATAAAAAAGAATTTGAATTACATCATACTTTCTTTAAAAAACCAAGCAACATAATTCTTAATAGCCAGAATAAAAAGATGTAAAATATTGAAGAGGACAAATATGCTTACAACCACAATTAAAACATCATGCAAAAATTAAAGAGAACAAATATGAGATATCTGAAGATTTCTAAGATGACACAAATAATTTCAATTTTCTGTTGTTATATTGTTGGTTGTTGATCTATTTGTAATATTTATGTAGTTGAGTTTCTTAGAGATATGTTTTGTATTTTATTTTGCTAAGTATGATGAGATGGTTGTTGGGACCTTTTTCCACAACAAAAAAATGGCCACTTACCAAAGAGGCTAATAAAATAAGAGAGCCACTCTTGCAAAACTCCCTGCTCATGATTGCCTCAGTAAATCTATGGTGATGAAACTTGGAGTAACTATGCATATCATCTATAATTTAAACTACTACTAGCTAAAGGATTGACAAAACCTGGAGTAACTATGCATATCATCTACAGTTTAAATTGTTGCTAACTAAAGGATTGATGGTGGAATGAGAACTCATGAACTACATCATTATTTCTACACTACCTTGTGACCTACTGATACTATATAAAAAATTTCTCATTTCTATTAGTGTTTCTTTCTAGATTCCAGTAAATATAAATAGCAATTGAGTGAATAAAACAGTTAGCACTAATAGCTATGATGTTCGCTTCCAGCACACTACTTAGCTCATCAAACAAAATCTGTGACAAGGTGTCATCTTATGCACATGACTATACATTAAAAATTAGGTTATTATTCATTAAAACTTAGGTTATTATTCAGGACAACAATGAGAAGTGTGATATGCCATCTCAACAAAAAGATGCACCAAATCCAAGGCACAAAACTTAAAATAGAGTAATGTGATTGAGCCTTCTTGTATAATAATAGCCAGCATGATGGGGATGACAAATACACCATTTATATAAAAGAATTTTACAGTCAAACCTTTTTTGTTTTAATTAATAAGTGTATAAACTTTTGGTTCAAACATTAAACCCCTCCACACTCTATGGGACAATGTTACCATAAACCATATATATATATATGAGAGAGAGAGAGAGAGAGCACTTTCAAATATGTTGAAAAAATCATGATAACTAAGAACATGTCATACATGATCGATAACATAATAACATAAATTTACATGTTCATACAGTATATTATACAGCCATACAAGTGTTATAGCTCTAGCATAGATTTACACAGTCGTATAATACATTTTAATACTCTGCAGTACAACTTCATGGATGTTGTTTTTATGGGCTCCCTACATATGGAGGCCACATGTTGTCTTCAAGCCTAAGGAATGAAGCTTTAGATGCCACTAAAATGTCAAGCTCATATATATGACCATATGCCATATCCTTGAATGTGTCATATAATCCTTCCACAACTGTATCCATCGTATTTTATATTTGTTCCAAATCATTACTGCTAGCTCTTCCAACATGGTGACAAACCTATTGTATATTTCTCAATGTCAAGCTTATATATATGACCATATGCCATATCTTTGAATGTGTCATATAATCCTTCCACAACTGTATCCATCGTATTTTATATTTGTTCCAAATCATTACTGCTAGCTCTTCCAACATAGTGACAAACCTATTGCAGATTTCTCACTCCAATTTGCAATGATAGTTTTGGTAACAACCTCAAGGTTTCTCATGTCTTGTTTAAGCCAATCAATATAGAAAGAGTTTGTTTCAAAATTTGGGACATCATTCCTTGTGGAATTTCTTTCAGTGATACCACTAGTTGGCTTCATATCTTGGCAACAACAATAGCACATGCACAAGTGATCCAAAAAATTATTCTTGTAGGAGAATAGTTGTGGCACATTTCGCAACTAATACATACATATCTTGAGCATTTTTTACTCAATTTGGATTGATTAAGATGGTAGTCCCAAAAAATCTTCCTTGCTCTGTAACATTCGCATGCTATTTGGACAGAAGTCTAGAGATTGGTTTCAAAGTCCAATAAAAATTAAAGAGATGCAAAGACTAATGAATTAATATATGCAAAATCCAAAAGAAAGAGATTTTAGTATTTTACTATTGATACAGGCCAAGATTGCACTCCTTAAGAATAAGAATGCACAAAGATCTTAGATTTTAGTATTTTACTATTGATACAGGCCAAGATTGCACTCCTTAAGAATAAGAATGCACAAAGATTAAGATCTGCATTTATAACTAACCATAAAAAATGTTCCATTGATTAAAATTTTAAATGACTCTTATTGCTGGAAATGAAAACATGAACATAAACAAGACAAGTAAAGCAACACAGTTACCAAACATGGACTCAACACAGACTTAGGAAGAAGTTTTTTGGATTAGACTCTGCAAACAAACTTGGTAAAAGCCTTACAAGGCACTTTTAGAAAAGAACAATATAATTGTTTTTGGCAAAAAGGTGGAAAATTTGGCATGAAAATTACTAACCAATCATGTGCAAGTTGTTCCTTTCAAAGAGAAAATAAGCTTCTTTGAATTAAAATGCTACAATGTGAAACATAACTGTATCCATGATCACACAACTAGTTGTAATACATAATTACTGATGAGGAAACTAGATTATATATCTCCATTTGATATACTAAAATAAGTATAGAAATTTTGAATGACTCTTATTGCTAGAAATACAAACATGAACATAAAGAAGACAAAGGTAAAGTAGCATAGTTACGAGACATAGACTCAAGACAGACTCAGGAAGAAGTTTGATGTCTTTCTATTTTCAATTATCAATACAATAGTCCCTACATAAGCTTGATCCTACAAGTTTAGTTTCTATGCGTAATCAGCCTACATGAAAGGATGAAAGGACTGAAAATTTCCATCACACAAGATATTGTCTTCACACTCGAACCTACCAGACATATAGTGAAGTATTTCTTCCAATTTGGAATCCTTGATTGCCCAAGCTTATATTGACAACTATATTCAATCAAATCGGGTTAAAAAGCTTAGCAATTGCTAGAACCCAATTGGGTAATTTGGGTGTTGGCTAAATGCTTCCTCAAACAATCAAACCTAGACTATGATGAAATCTTATCATTGAATTCTATGCCAATTTTATTATTACTTTGGGGTTTTAAAACAACTCGATGAGTCTTGATTTTTCTTGTTATGTCAAAGACAACAAATATCATAAGTTTTTATTGATTGTAATACATAATTACTTATTAGGAAACTAGATTATATACCACTTGATATACTAAAATAAGTATAAAATTTTGAATGACTCTTATTGCTGGAAATGCAAACATAAACATAAAGAAGACAAAGGTAAAGTAGCACAGTTATGAGACATAGACTCAACACAGAATCAGGAAGAAGTTTGATGTCTTTCTATTTTCAATTATCAATACAATAGTCCCTACATAAGCTTGATCCTGCAAGTTTAGTTTCTATGCGTAATCAACCTGGATGAAAGGACCGACAATTTCCATCACACAAGATATTGTCTTCACTCTCGAACCCACCAGATATATAGTAAACACTAAAGTATTTCTTCCAATTTGGAATCCTTGATTGCCCAAGCTCATATTGACAACTATATTCAATCAAATCGGGTTTAAAAGCTTAGCAATTACCAAAACCCAACTGAGTAATTTGGGTGTTAGCTAAATGCTTCCTCAAACAATCAAATAGGTAGACTATAATAAAATCTCATCATTGAATTCTATGCCAATTTTAATATTACTTTGGGGTTTTAAAACAACTCGACGAGTGTTGATTTTTCTTGTTATGTCAAAGTCAACAAATATCATAAGTTTTTAGTAATTTTTAGCCACTTAGAAAGAGCACTGGAACTATGAAAGAAGTTATATGCTAGATTTGACCTTGTAAACTCCCTATAAACAAGGGCTTTTTTTATACTACATAATAGATTCAAGAGAGCACTATACACATATATGAAAGATGTCATTTGAAGATTGCTAAGAAATGATCTTTCATCTATTAACCGTGTACTATTTCTGGCCCATTCTAATAAAGTGAAGAGGGGCATTTTTTACCTAAACCAGTTTGCATCTGTTGTTCTCTGCTGAACCTACAAAGTTTGTTTAGGCAAAGCATCCATGGAAATTTATATAATATCCTACAACTGGCTATTTAAGAGTAGAGTAAATGGAGTTTGTTGTTTTTCAACTTATTTTTATTGCCTTGTGAAATATGAAATCAGTCACTGCCGAGAAATCAAAACGATGCTAGAAATTAATTACAGCCGTACCTATGGTGCTCAGAAATAGCTGATCGAGTAGGGGTATCAGTAAATAAAATCAATTTTGGTTGATTTTCATGCCTACTCTCTGCTTGCCTCTTTTCCAATTTCAGTCTTTTGGAATTCAATAATTTGACAACATTATGATGAAAATCAAGTTATATCAAAAGCAAACAAATAAATATACACACATATTCCGCCTTGGGGTTACAAAATAAAATGTCGAGGGTCATCTGGTTTAGGGCACAAACACAAATATATATACCACAAGAATTTAAGGTCGAAAGCACACCTGTGAGTCGGATAGTTCCTTTGCGCGAGCACGTACATACCCAGACCGACAATCGACAACCAACAAAATTACCAGAACTTAAATATTTAACAATTTCTTCCTTCTAAATAGCAGTAACTTGTGCCACTGTAAATATGAACACAATAAAAAAACAAAGCTCCGCATCTCCTCTATTTATAGTTTCACTGCAAGCGGTAAATGGAACAAGAACACAAGCGGATGAGAGCAAGTTTGACACCGTGGGCACGTGGCGGAGTGCACGGTAGACAGGTTGTTAGAGGGGTATACCAACAAATAGGTCCGCGGCAGTGTCAACTGCAGATGGGTATTCAGAGGAGCAACGCACTAAAGCAGGAAATAGGTCTGTGGCCGAAGCTCAACCATCGGACTGGTCGCCTAAATGGCGTGATGGTCAGACCAGGCTTTGCTCGGGTAATAGCCTTATCCGCTATATTAAAAAATAGCATGAAAAACTTAAAATCTGATCTTCTCTTGTGAATACAATCTAAAGCTGAAAACATGTATATGAATTGATTTAGTGAAGAAGATACCATACCCATACATTCTATTTTTTTTTTTTTTTTGGATAAAAATACAAACCTATAAAAGAAAAAGGAAAAGTCTAATAAAAGTATAACTGTTTACTTCAATGACATAAAATTGTTATTATTATTTCGAATTTGAAAATGAAGTAAACTAATGAAATGTGTATAAATAGATAAATTTTAAGATTATAATTTCTAATAATTATTTGGAATAAGAATTCTTATATTTTCCTAATTTGTATAGATAATTTTTTAGCTCTGAAAAATGCTAAAAATTAGGAGTCTAGCTCTCACCACAAAACTATATGGAAATAAATTTATTTTCATTTGATCTCAGACTATGTTATAGGTAACATTGATAGCTAGAACAATCAAAAATAAAAATTGATTTTAGACCTATATTTTTCTATTTTATAATGATTGAAATTTTAATTATCTAAAATAGGTAGTTTTCATCTCTTACCACATTTTTCAAAAAGAAAAAAATTCTAACGAGGAGAAAAATTATACATTCTAGAAGAGGACTCTCTCCTTTAGAACGTCATATAATTTTTAGAATTTTTTGATATGATTTAATATTTTTTCATTCTCAAAATTGACATCTTTTCAAGTGTTAAAATGCATACTTATAGAATTTTTTAATTATAATATACTACATCTAATTAAAACACTATAAACTCTATATGAGAATATTCTTGACTCCAAGCTCTATAAAATGGTGTTTATATGTTATTAAAAAAATCATAAAAAATAGTAAGAGTTATTGAAACACTTTTCTAAGATAATTTTATTTCTTTACTAATTGGATACAAACTAGTATAAAACATGTATTTATTAGACATTTCCAATTGGAAAAGTGTGAGACTATATATAACTTAGCTAGAATGAATTTATCTAGATCATATGTTTAAAAAAAATATTTTTAGATAGAAATAGTCAAATTCAGTCATTCTCAGAAATCAGCCTAAAAGGTGATACAACTTTGTAGTTTTACCTCTTTTTTTCATGTCTTTTAAAATAGTATTTAGTGTTATCCAATAATTTTAATTATTTTACAGTGCGAGCTTACTAACAAGATTTGAATATTCATGTTTGCATTATGAAACTAAATATTAGTAATGTGTCTAGTTATAAAAGTTTTACAAAGGAAAAATTGAAAATTCTCCATCATAGAATATAATGACATTCAATCATTAATATCATATGTACTAATAATTAAATTTTTATTATTATTATATAAACAAACACTAAACATTGATTACATCATATTTTAGAACATATTTGACGTAGGAATCATGTTGTATATACTTCAAAATTTAAAACTCAAAGTTCTTATATATCTTTTCATAAAGAAGGAAAATCTAAAAAAATTCTAAATTATAATTAGCATTCATTAGAATTTGTTAATTAAATGCAGACTAAAAAGTTATTAGATTTATTATATGTTTTGAATGACACTTTGAAATGATCACATTTTATCCTTGGACATGTAAGAAATCCCATAATGTTCCTTTTTACTACACAAAATCTAGAATTTCTGTTATAAGCTACTAAAACATTAAATTTTTTTTGAAATTTAACTTATCATTTAAGAGCACAGGATGTGCTAAATTATCTATAATGACTACTATGTTCTTCATCCAATTAGCTTGTTTTAAAAAATTATTTATAACCAATCTAAGAATGTCTGAATGACCTCTATTTGTCAAAATTGCTTGAAGCTTGTTCATTTTCATCACTAAGTCTACTATACATTTGAAATATTAAAATTAAAAAAAAAAATCCAAGTGCTAAATACGTAGTCTATTAAAATTCTAAAAGGCATGCAACTTTTTAGAGTATGAGAGTTTAAAAGTTTCCTTTCTTTGAAAACATCTTCTTTCATTTGTTCAAAGTTGGAAACAATCTGTAAAATAAAAGTTGGAAACAATCTATAAATTTTTATTTTATGTAGATTTCTAGTGATATTTAAAGATAGTGTTAAATATCAAAGAATTCAAATAATTCTTATTGGCACCCCGACCTAGTATGCATTTTTAGTGATTTATACCTTATTTTATTTATATATTTTTTCTTTTATACCTTTAATGGTTCACAAGACACAACACTTGATGAAGGTTTTGCAAATGGATTTGCAAGAAGAGTGGTCTTAACCATGGAGGAAACTCCCTAGTTAAGTTTGCTCAACCTAGAGGAGTATGGAATGAGCTGTTGTGATGTGGAGCCTAACCAAACATGAAGGTTAATAATTTACCACTTTATTCACTAGGATTTCTCCTTAGATTGTTACTATGGGGATCTTGGGGAAGCCGCAAAAGCTTGTATAAAATGACTTAGGGTTAGGGATTTCATAATGTATAATGAGATTGTAGCTTTTTGCAGTGGTATTGAGTTGTAAGGGATTGTAGATTGTAATAAGTAGATAATAATAATATTGGACTTATTTTTCAAATTAAAAGTGACCAAAAGCAAGGGGGTCGCCCCTTAATAGTCAAAAGGCTGGTAACCAGCACATTACCAACCAGTAACAAAAATAGACAAAAAGAATAGGAGAACCAGCAGTCAGAGACAGGAACCTAAAATGAGAGAGCTAGAACCAGAAAGGAACCCAAGCAACTAACCAAAGTCCAATGAGGCACCCAAGCCTAACCAAACCTTAATTACAACTGATAACTAGCAAAATTATAACTATCATAATAGTATATAAAGTCATTGGATCCATGGACCCCATAACTAAACAGAAATTTAAAAAAATACTTAGATTTCTTTTTTTCCTTTTCCTCTTGCATGAAGAAGAATTTGGTCCCAGTCATCAGCAAGGAACTTAAAGAGTAATTTATTGTCCTCCATGTCCAAGCCAACTTCCTCCTTCTCCTGTGCCAACAATTGGAGGGTAGTCGCAATAGCATGAGTAACTTTAAGTCCAAACTTGGAGAAGGTGAAAAACCCCTCCTCCAAAGCTTTGACTCTTTCCTCCAGGTTTTTGTAATGCTCCTCCACCATCACCGTCTCCTCTTTATGCTCCTCAACCTTCTTAGCAGCAACTTCCTTCATTTTCTGTCCCTTTGGTTTATCCTGCAGCACCCGTGGGTTAGAAGAAATCTTCGAATTTTCCTTAACAAAGGAAGAAATGGTAATAGGGGAATTATCCTTTTTGCTCGTCTCATCACAAAAAGTAATGGGTTTAAGTGAGAAGCTAGCTGAAACATGGGTTGTCTCAGTATTCCTTTCTTTGCTATCCGACACTTGAGTTTTAGTGTCATCCATCAAAATGTTCCTAGAATTGAAACTTTTTCCCCCTCCTCATTACCATCATCCTTTTTAGAGTTGGAAATGCTTTCCTCCTCCCTTTTGTCACTGTTATTGTCAGAGCTATCTTCTTCAACTTCCTCAACGGGGTATCTAATTGACTTCTACTTACCCCTAGCCTGGGACTGAGCTAGCCTACCAGACCTTCTTCTTTCTTTTCTCCCAATATCTTCACGAGAATCCTCTCCAACAACCTCTACCACCTTATCAACTTTTAATCTCTGGTTTCCCTTTGTTCTATGGCTATGTCAATTTTTTTCTTTTTCTTAGTATCCTTACTAGGAGCTGGCCTAGGAGTATGGATTTTTGTCTCCGTATTGGAGCTCAAGGGTGAAATCTTACTATGGTGGAGGTTTTTCACAACAACCTCTCTCGGGAGATATAGAGCTAAGTGGAACTGATACAGATGGAAAATTAACCCCTGATGAATAATGGTGAAGTTTAGGCCTTTACTTTTTTTTTTTCCTTAATATCCTTAATCATAGCCTCAAGAAAATGTAGAAGAAAAAATGGAATGGAAATGAAATCCCTATTTCTAAAATGATTCAACAAGGGAAAATGATAGTAATAGCACACTCCAAACCTGCCTTCCAAGGTGAGATACTTCATCCGGACCAGACACACATCATCCCAGGGCTCAGGTAGCTTATCCCTTTTAAACCCTCCTCTGTAGCGAATCGGCTCCTCATTCTCTGCAAAGAAGTTTTTCATGCTATTCTCATCTGAGACTTTGGTGACTTTCTTCCACTTTTTTCCCTTCATTGTGAGTCCTTTTGCCATGGAAATAACCTCCTTCGTGACTTGAAAAGTAATTTCGTTGATTGTGACCTTCCTATCATCCCAATTATTCACAAATTGTAATGCACAATTTTCATCGTGCCCAGCCATGGACATCATATATGGCAAAAAACCCCCTTCCTTCAGGAGATACCAGGTCACCATCTTGCCCTTGAAGTTCTCAAGTCTCGTTGGTTCCAACCAATTCATATCACCTCCCATATTAATTTCACCACTATCCTGCCTCTCTTCCTCAGAAATACGCATCAAAACTTTATCACTTTCCAATTCTTTGTGGCTGCTCTCTTGCTTTAATCCTTTGGGGGAATAGGGATCAAAATTACAGACCCACATATGATGAGCACTAGAATCCCATAACATCTTATTATGACATTCGTGGGTATTAAAAAACCTAATATTCTCTCTCCATCGATTTCTGACATCCCAATCGATAATATCTATCGTACTTCCATTTGGGAAGTGATTTGAAGCTTGCCCCAAGTTACCATAATTGCAAAAAGATAATTTTCTTAATTCGTAAATACTCCACTTATCATTAGTATGGCCACATCTGTCTCTTATTTCCAAAATGTTAAAGTTAAATTTAGTGACAAACTTCTCCATCTCGCCAAAATTGACCTTACTTTTAAATTTATTGTTCATCATTTTGAATTCTGCCACCTTTTTCCTTGAATATCAACATCCTTATATTTTCGTTGATATCAACTAAATTTTCCCAGCACGTGATTTCCCTAATGTTAAACCCCATGGCAGCCGCAGCATCTGCCACTTGATTAACCTCCTGTAGATATGTTGTAGGTGGACCATTCTCATTTCCTCCAATATATTTTTAATATCCAGGATGGTATTTCTAATTTTCCATCCCAATTTTGCCTCCCCCTTTACCCAATCGATCCCTAGTTTGGAGTCCCCTTCTATAGTTAACTCTAAAATGTTTCTTTCCCTAGAGAGTTGTAGACCCCATAATAATGCCATAGCTTCTGCCACATTATTGCTACCAATCCCCACCTGGCCTGCATAAACCAATAGAACATCACCATTCCTATCTCTCAGCACACCACCAGTTGCTCCCTATCCTGCTTTTGTAGCTCTGTCAAAATTTAGTTTATACTATGTGATGGTGGGTGGTCTCCATATTTTCTATTGTCTCCTCCTCCTAGTAGAGCTATCAAAAAGGAAGAAGTCCTCTTGACAACCCCAATTCTCAGCCACAATTCCTTCAAGTCTTCTAGGTTCCTACTTTGGCATCTTATATTTGGCTACTCTTATATTTTCTTTCAATAGTTTGTTTATCACTCCAAAAACCACTTCAACCATCCTATTTTCTCCCCTGAATATCCTATTATTCCTTTCATTCCATATGTGCCAGCATACATATGGTGGGATAAACTTCCATAAGAGGATTAGTCTTGGATGATGGAATGGGCAATCCCAATTATCCACAAACTGTCCCAAGTTATCTTTCATGACCCAAACCACCCCCAATCTTTCCCAAACCTTAGTCTAGATGTCAACCACAAACTAACATTTAATGAAAAGGTGGTAAATACTTTCTTCCTTTTGTTCACAAAGGCAGCAACGATTTGTTATGTAGAATCCCCTTTTTTTCAAATTATTGATTGTTAGGATTTTTCCATGTTGAACCGTCCACCAAAAGAAATTAATCTTAGGTATAAGGTTACTGATCCATACCTTACTCCATGTAGTTGGGCATAGTTCCTTACTGAACATTAGGGTATAAGCAGATTTGATAGTGAAGTTCCTGTAAGAAATGATAATGTTGAGCAAGGAACGAGAAACAATCCAAGTAAGTTAAGTGTGAAACAATGTTACCATAAGATAAGAAACTCCAAGAGCATACACCAAGATGGTTCAACAATGGAGACAAGGATTTATAAGGGGAAAGCAAAGAAAACCCCTTGTGAGTATTATGAATGAAGGCAAATGCCTAGAGAAGAGAGAGAGAGTGTGTTGGAGCAAAATTAGCTCAATACAATAACATCAAGTGCTAAGAGAGTGAAGAAGAAAGAAGGAGGAGCATCTCTTATATAGAGATGAGAGAGGAGTTGCATTTGTAACTCCCATTTCTATGAATGCCACATTCATAATAGGTGTGTGCAAAGTGTCACAATCCTCTTCAGGAGGATAAACTAAATAAAGAAATAAACAAGAGTTGTCCTTACATGTGGAATAAAGGACAAACAATGACATGTCCTCCACATGTGTACAAGAGGAAAAAATACATTTAGGGACCCTTGGAATATCCCAATTAATATATCCAAAGAAAGATTAACCTTTCTAACACCCCCCCTTAATCTTTACTTGGGGAGTTTACATCAACGGGTTGTAAAGCCAAATTTTTACAATGGAACTGAAATCTCTCTTTAGAAAGTGGTTTGGTTAAAATATCAACCACTTGATCTTCTCCTTTACAATAAAGAAGAATAATTTGCTTGTCTTCAACTTGTTCTCGAATGAAGTGATGTTGAAGTGAAATATGTTTGGTTCGTGCATGATAAACTGGATTCTTTGCCAAGGCAATAGCACTTTGATTGTCACAATGTATAGGTGTAGGTGATTGTTGAGGTAGACCCAAATCATCAAGAAGTCTTCTAATCCATAAAGCTTCCTTAGCTACATTGGTACAACCTTTGTATTCAGCTTCAGTTGAGCAAAGGGAAATAGAGTGTTCTTTTTTGCTTTTCCAAGAAATTGCACCTGAACCAACAAAGAAACAATAACCACAAGTGGACTTCCCATCATTGGGATCTCCACCTAGATCGGAGTCAGTATAGCCATGTAAAATAAATTCAGAATTTGCATCATAAAATAATCCCACATTAATAGTTCCTTTAATGTACCTTAAGATGCGTTTAGCAACTTTAAAATGAGCTTGTTGAAGTTTAGACATAAATCAAAAAACTAAACCAACACTATAAGAAATATCAGGTCTAGTAAGAGTTAAATAATTTAAACTTCCTACCAACTGTCTATACAAAGTTTCATCAACAAAAGGAGTATTCATATCATTCATTAATTTAGTTCCTAATTCACATGGAATTGAAACATGGTTAGAGTCATTCATCTTAATTTTTTCTAAAAGATCATAAGCATACTTGCTTTGAGAAACAAAGATACCTTTAGGAGTTTGGAAAATTTGCATACCTAAGAAGTAATGTAAGATACCTAAATCAGTCATCTGAAATTTCTGTTTAAGTTGGAATTTGATATCAGAAATCAAAGTGTCTGAATTAGAAGTGAGTATTAGATCATCTACATAAACAATAACAATAATAACGTCATTGTTAGTATGCTTAATACACAAATTTGGATCATTCTGACTTCTAGCAAAACCTTGAGAAATAAAGAAAGAATTTATTTTAGAATACCATTCTCTAGGTGATTGTTTAAGACCATAAATAGATTTGTTCAATTTGCAAACCAGATTTTCACTACCTTTCTTAACAAATCCAGGAGGTTGAGCCATATAGATTTCTTCATGTAAATCACCATTTAAGAAGGCACTTTTAACATCCATTTGATGAATGGGCCAATTCAGTTTAGATGCTAAAGCAAGAACTAATTTGATAGTAGGCATCTTAGCAACAGGAGCAAAAGTTTCATTATAGTCTAATCCTTCAATTTGTGAAAAACCTCTAGCAACTAGTCTAGCCTTAAATTTACTAATTTCATTATTAGTATTCAACTTTGTTTTGTATAACCATTTACATGAAACTATATTCTTGCCATGAGGTAATTTGACTAAGTCCCAAGTTTGATTAGCAATTAAAGAATCATATTCCTCTTGCATGGCTTTTTGCTAATGAGGTTGAGAGTTAGCTTGATCAAAAGACTTAGGATCGTTAGAATTCATAATAGTAGTCATCAAAGCATAATTACAATAATTAATCCTTCTATGTTTAATTCCACCAGATCTAGAAATGTAATCATCACCTTCATTGATTAAGTTTTGAGCCCATTTAGGTTTATGTTTAGTTGTAATGGAATTATCACTAGAGCAAGAATCATTAGTAATAAAAGTATCATTAGTATCTACTTGAATATCATGAGGTGTAGGTGCAGAAATAATAGGTGGTACTTGATTTGAAGGATTAAGAGGAGGAGTAGGGTTGAGAGAAGGAGGTTGGTCCTCCACCAGCACAATTTTAGTGCCACTGAATTCTGCATCATGTGTAGCAAAGCAATCATGAACTCCATTTTCTACAATACAAACATCTCTAGCAACTTGAACTTTGTTAGTAGTGGAATCATAAACACGATAACCTTTAGTGTTTTCATCATAACCAACAAACATATAAGGAGATGACTTAGCATCTAATTTATGCCTTTTCTATTTAGGAGTATGAACATAAGCAATAGAACCAAAAATCCGTAAATGATGTAAATTAGGTTTCCTATCAGACCAAGCCTCTTCTGGAGTGATAAGCTTGAGAGCTTTGGTAGGAGTCCGATTAAGAATATAAGTTGCACAAAACATGGCTTCAGCCCAAAATTTATAATGCAGATTCTTAGCATGCAACATGCTTCTAGCCATTTCAAAAATGGTCCAATGCTTTCTTTCCGCCACACCATTTTGTTGTGTTGTATAAGGAATAGTAAGCTCATGTTTAATTCCACATGATTTCAAATAAGAATGAAAAGCATTATTCACATATTCTTTTTCATTATCAGTTCTAAGAATTTTAAGTTTAAAACTAGATTGTCGTTCAACATATAACTGAAATTCAATAAATATATCAAGAACTTGATCCTTGCTATGCAAAAAATAGATCCAAGTTCGTCTAGAAAAATCATCAACAAAGGTAAGTGCATACTGAGAACCTTGGATGGAGGTATTCTCCATGGGGCCCAAAAGATCACTATGGACAAGATGCAACTTATGAGTTTCCCACCATGATTTTCCACTTGGAAAGGGCTCCCTATGCATCTTACCACTCATACAACCTGTACAGGCAATCTTGGAAGGTATAATGTGAGGCAAGCCATCAACCATATTATGCTTTTGCATGAAAGTAATATAATCAAAATTTAAATGGCCAAGTCTTTCATGCCATATATTGAAATCAATAGAAGTATGTAGTGAATATCGTGAAGTAGCAAATTCATGGAATTTAAACAAATTGTCATTATCCATTTTAGCATGAGCAATCACTTTTAGAGTTTGAGGATCTATGATATAACATGTATCTTTGTAGAATTCAACTTTATAGTCCTGACATAACTGTGAAACAGAAAGTAGATTAGTTTTCAAGTCAGGTACATATAATACATCATGCAATTTACCATTAGGAATAGTAACATAACCTAATCCTTCAACTTTACAAGTTTGATTATTAGCTAACTGAATAGGAATGTTAGCAATATCAGGTTGTAAAGAATAAAAAATTTCTTTATGAGAGGTTACATGTTGTGATGCACCACTGTCAACAATCCATTCTAAAGGTCTACAAAGATTAAAGCTACAAGTAAAAGCATGACGAGGATTAAAACCAGTAGAGTTACCCTTTTTATGATTTGAGTTTTGATTATTGGTACTATTATTCATAGGTTTTTTATCATTTTTCTTTTTAAAACAGTTATTGACAATATGACCATCTTTGTCATAATAGGAACAATGAGGTTTGGAATTGGAATGATTCCTTTGATTATTAGTATGGCGAGTGTTATTAGGATGATTGGTATTATTATTATATTTTTCATTAAATTTATTGTTGGAATTATTTGAATTAGTATTATATTGTTTGTGGTTATTATTATTATTATTAGAACGAGAATTAGTATTTGAATTTCTAGACACAAATGCATGTTCAATTGATTTAAGGGTACCAAACTAAATTAGCTTAGCTTCTTCCTGTCTTAATAAAGTTTGAAAAATAACATAAGTTAACTAAGAAGTTAAAGAAGGAATAGCAAGCTGTGCATGAATATTAGTTATAAACTGTTGAAATTGTCTAGGAAGACACTTTTTAAGAATAAGATGAATTAAATGAATGTCCTCTAATTGAACACCTAAGGAAATAATTTGGCTTTTAAGAGAATCAAATTTTAACAGAAATTCATCTATACTTCTAAAATCTGCATACCTGAGATCTTCAAGTTGATCCTGCAACTGTATTTTGTGGTATTCATCTCCACTGTCATACTTGGTTTTCAAGATGGACCATGCATCATGAGCTTTAGAACAGTGAGCAATTAACACATATAAATTTGGAATAATGGAAATACCAATTAACCCTAAAGCTTCTTCACTTTTAGATTTCCAATTATCTTTCTCGTCTTGGGTTGCCGCTGAACCAGGTTCTAGAGAAGGATCAGTGGCTATTTTGAAGAGGTGTTTAAAACGAAAAATAAATGAGATATGAGTTTTCCAAGAATGATAATTAGAATAATTAAGTTTTATTTTTGGAATTAAGGTTGACATGATTACAAAAAAAAATTCCTTAATTTGAAAATCAAAATTAAAAAAATGATGTCTTTTATATATAAAATTAATAATATATATATATATATATATATATATATATATATATATATATATATCTATATATATATATATATATATATATATATATATATATATATATATATATATATATATATATATATATATATATTTTTAAAAAAAATTAGAGTAAAAAATTATAAAATGAAAAAAGTTTGTTTTGTTTTGTTTTTTTTTTTTTTTTTTTAAATAAACTTGTTTAAAAATAAATCTTTTTTATTTTAGGGTTGCTTGTAAAAAAAAAAATAAGTTTTGAAGAAAGGTGTATCAAACAAAGCAGAGGATTCAAATAAAAAAATGCGGTTTAAATGAAATAAGGATAAGGATGAAGCCAAGTGGGTGGCGTGGCTGCGCAGGCAGCGTTTGATGCATGGCCTAAACGTAGGCCACGCCTAAGGGTTTACGTCGGGCAGAATGTTAACGGCTCGTGGCCCATGGATGAGGGTTTGAAGGGGGCAGCGGGAGCTTGGGTCCGAAGTGTTTCAAAAACCAGCGATGGGTCTGCGCGGAGGGTTTGCAAGTGGAGTTTTGTGTGCGCGGCAGTGGACGCAGGGTTGGTCGTAGGTGGCGCGCAGTGGCGCTGAGGATACGCGGCGGTGCTAAGGGTGTGCGGCGATGTTGAGTGCAGGCGGTGGCGCGCGGCAATGCTAATGGTGCGTGGTGGCGCTGATGGCTCGCGGCGGCGCGCAGGTGGCGCACAGGTGGCGTGATCGCCCATAAAAATTTAAATAAGAAGATTCGCGCTATGCGCGATTAAGGCATGAAAATGTAAGAAAGATTAAGCAAGGAAATTATAATAATACGAAATGATAATAGTATAGTATGAAAAAAATTTAAAGACACCAATATAGATTATAGTATGAAGAAAAACAATATAGGAAATTTTTTTTTTTTTAAGGAGTAAGAAAATTATAGACTTATTGAAAACTTTACTCATGTAATACTTCTTGTTTTGGTGGCATGCCTTCCAAAACAAGAAAAAAAAATTGAAATTTTATAAGAAAACCCTTTGGCGGCAAGCCTTCCAAAGAGGGTTAGTAAAAAAAAAATATGAAACCTGCATACACAAGATATGTTAAAATGAGCTAAAACCACAACACAAACTTCTTCTCTCAATAACGTCTCCAAATAAGGTGTGCTCCAATGAATGGAAACCTTCAACACAAAACTTAAAACAAGGATTAGATAGCCAAACTCTGATACCATGTAAGAAATGATAATGTTGAGTAAGGAACGAGAAACAATCCAAGTAAGTTAAGTGTGAAACAATGTTACCATAAGATAAGCAACTCCAAGAGCATACACCAAGATGGTTCAGCAATGGAGACAAGGATTTATAAGGGGAAAGCAAAGAAAACCCCTTGTGAGTATTATGAATGAAGGCAAATGCCTAGAGAAGAGAGAAAGAGAGAGTGTTGGAGCAAAAGTAGCTCAATACAATAACATCAAGTGCTAAGAGAGTGAAGAAGAAAGGAGGAGGAGAATCTCTTATATAGAGATGAGAGAGGAGTTGCATTTGTAACTCCCATTTCTATGAATGCCACATTCATAATAGGTGTGTGCAAAGTGTCACAATCCTCTTAAGGAGGATAAACTAAATAAAGAAATAAACAAGAGTTGTCCTTACATGTGGAATAAAGGACAAACAATGACATGTCCTCCACATGTGTACAAGAGGACAAACTACATTTAGGGACCCTTGGAATATCCCAATTAATATATCCAAGGAAAGATTAACCTTTCTAACAGTTCCTAGTCAGAGTTAAATCCCAAGCTAAAACATCTTCCTATGGTAGCATTGGGATGCTCTGTTCCTTTATTAGTTCTTCCAATTCCTCTATGAGAATACCTATCTCCCGCGGATAATCCTCCTTCAATAGCTTCTTCCATCTCCTCCCCTGATCAATGTAGTCTCCCACTCTAACCCCTATGTCCTCCTTAAGGAGTTCCTTTAAACCACTATATTTACTTAAAGCTAGCGGTTTCCCCTCCATCCACCTGTCTTCCAAAAACTTTATATTGAAGCCATTGCCCATAATCCACCTCAATCCTTCTCTTAACAGTCCTCTATTTCTAATAATGTTCTGCCAAATCTTTGAACCACTCGGGAGGTCATTATTATACAAGTTCCACCAAAAGGAGGTATTAGACAAATATTTAGCTTTCATAATATTTCCCCACCCTGTATTTCCTTCTGCCAATCTCCATCCAATTTTTGTAAGGAGAGCTTTATTAAGGTCTTTCATTCTTCTAATCCCAAGCCCCCCCTTAGCTTTTGGTTTACACACCTCCTCCCAATTGACCAAATTCAATTTATTTTTCTTTTCAGTCCCTGACCACAGGAAATTCCTTTGAATTCTCTCAATTTTCTCAGCCATATTAAGATTAATCTTAAATATGGATAAGAAATAAATAGGGATTCCCTGAAGGGTAGCAATAATCAGTTAAATTTTTCCAGCATTGCTTAATATCTTCCCTTTCCACCCTACAAGCTTCTTTTGAATTCTCTCCACTATCAAATTCCAAAATTCATTAGACACCTCCTTGGTAGTGAGGGGGAGGTCTAAATAAGTGTTTGGGAGGCAAGCGGATTGGCAATCCAAGATTTTCCTAATCCTTCTTTGAAGTGAAGGATCAGTGTTAAAGAAATAAATCTTTCTTTTATGGTAGTTCACCTGTTGCCCTGAGCTTTCTTCATAATTATGTAAAATAATTTTCCAGGCTTCAGCCTCCATGATTGAAGATTCCCCAAATAGGAAGGTGTCATACACAAATTGCTGAATAACCTCAGCTTCTGCATTAGTGGCTAGTTTCACACCTTTAATGCAGCTCGAATCAGCTAATTTATAGAATGACCTTCCCAAGGCTTGAGCAACCATGATAAAAAGGTAAGGTGAGAGGGGGTCGCCCTATCTTAAGCCTTTTCCTGCCATTATGTTACCCCATGGGGACCCATTTAGTAGGACAAAGTACTACACTGAGCTCACCATCAACATGATCAGGTTTATAATCCTATTGTTAAATCCAATTCTTTCTAGTACATCTTGAATGAAGTCCCACTTGACCTTATCATAAGCTTTGGAAATGTCTAACTTGAATGCCATTCTAGGTTGCTTGCTCTTTTCCATTGAATGGATAACCTCATGGGTTGAAATAGGCGCATCAAGGATCTACCTTCTTGGCACAAACCCCTTTTGAGGACTACTGGAATAATTTTTTCCAAGAAAGGCTTTAATCTGTTCACTAAAACCTTGGCAAAGACCTTGTAAATAATATTACATAGACTTATAGGTCTAAAATCATTCAAATTCAGAGGATTGGAATTTTTAGGAACTAGTGCAATAAAGGTCTTATTTATGCTTCGTAGTATTTTGCCAGTTCTGAAAAAATCCCTAGTCACCCAAATAACTTCTGATTTGATCACCTCCCAGAAATGCTGAAAGAAAGCAGGTGGGAAACCATCAGGGCCTGGGGCCTTAAAAGATTTCATTGAGAACACTACCTTTTTCACTTCCTCTTCTAAGATCTTACCAAGGATCCAATCATTTTCCTCTTCTCTTATACTCCTTGGGATTGAATTAATTAGACTTCTCCTGATCACCTAGCTCCCAGCAAAGTTATCTTCCTTAAGAACCTTATTGAAGTGATCAACCACAAGTTTCCCCATTTCCTTCTACTTTTTCAATACCCTTCCTCCTTCGTCACTTAGTTTTGAGATAGTGTTTCTTCTTTTGTGGTTAGAAGCAGATCTGTGAAAGAAGGTAGTATTTTTATCCCCTTCCTCTAGCCATTGGATTCTAGATCTTTGTTTCCAAAAAAATTTCTCCTTTTGCAGGATCTCTTTCCACCTCCTACGTTTTTCCTCTTCTGAAATATTCTCCTCCGAATTATTCCCTTCTGCAATAGCCCCTTGGATTTTTTTTAGCTTTTCCTCTACTTCTCCTTTACCTTTAAACAGATCCTCAAATGAACTTTTAGCCCAAGCTCTGACATTTCTTCAAATATTATCTAGTTTTTGGGTAAGTCTGTACATTGCAGTACCCTCTATTCTTATATTCCACCACTCCTGAATCTTATCTTTGAATTCTGGATGTGATTCCCACATTATTTCATATCTGAAAGGTTTATTTCCCCCTTTATAGCCACCCTCCCAATGGAATAAAATGGGTGAGTGGTCAGACACCGTTCTGTTGAGATTTTCCAAGTAGGAGTTGCCCATGCTATTCCAATTCCCTGACAGTAATAATCTGTCCAGCCTAACCTGAATGAGATCTTCTCCTTTCCTATTATTAGTCCAGGTGTATGGGTTACCCCTCAACTCCACATCCATGAAGTCTAGCTTCCCCGTAAAATCACTTAGATCTTGCAAGCTCTCCTGACATTCTCTATTGCCTCCCCTCTTCTTCGAATGGTAAAGAGGGGTATTGAAATCACCCATACACATCCATTTCTCCTCCAACATAGTTTTAGATATCCTTACCAAATTTTCATACATTTCCTTCCTCCCTAATATGCTATTAGGAGCATAGCTATTAATTAGTTTCCAGCTGTGACTATTCGATTGGAAATGAGTAATTATAAAGTTTTTTTCCTTCCAGATCTCATAGCCCTTCAATGATTTTAGATTCCATATGGTAGCAATTCCCCTCGAAGCTCCATCTGAATCCCTATGTATATACCCCGCCCTTGGCCAGATATAGCTAGCAATTTTATCAAAATTTGAGCTAGACATTTTTGTCTCTTGAATTAACACACAGTCTATTTTTTCTTGAGATATTAATTTCTTGAGAGCATACTACTTCTGGGGATTATTCAATCCCCTTATAATCCATGAAAGGAATTTCATTTCTCACCTTTTGTAAATATCTCCAGTGTAAGTTGTTTACCACTGGCTATATCTCTAGCAGTTTGCTTTGTCCTGGTAACTCTGCTTGATGGTCTTCTTGCTGTTCCTGAAACTCCAATATATGGTTTTCTCCCTCCCCTTTTCTTCTTCTTTTGCACTTCCCATTCCTCATTATGCTCCTGAGGTGAAGAGGGGCTCATCTCCTTATCCATATTATCAATGCTTGCCATTACTCTCACCACTATCTTAGCCTATGAGGCCTTTACTATCCTCGGAGGGGAGCAAACTAACTCCCTTATATCACCTTCCTTATGCTTATGGTCCCCCCCCCCTATTGTTGGGGAGCCCATGAAATCGGGGGTTATCCCTTTCCCCTTAGAAGGGGTTCCAAGCATGCTCCCCCCAGACTAGATTGTTGTCAAATCTTGTATAGTGTTGGTTCCTTCTATTTCTCCATCTTCCAAACACTCTTCTGCCAAAGACCTCACCAAAGGTGAGCCCAAAAGTTCCTCCAAGTCTCTTTTGAAAGGGTATTCCTCCTAAGCCTTCTCATCTTCCTTAGTCTCCTTACCCCTAAGACTCATCTCCTGCCGTGGGGTCGTAATGGGCAACGCCAAAGGAGGATTCGTTACTGTCTTCTCAGTCTGTACAGAAGGTTCCCCAATGTTCTCCATAACTATCCTTGGGGAGCACTCCTTCTGTTTATCTTTTTGCATTTTAGCTTTACAATCTACAATAAGGTGACCGAATTGCCCACATCTTTGGCAAAACAAGCTAGCATTCTCATATTCTATGGGCTGAAATCTCTCACTCCATTTAGTTTTTAAAGTGACCACAGTAGGTAGTGTTCTGTTCAGTGCTACATTCACACAGAATCTAGCATAGACAAGTCTCGATTTTTGCATTGTCACTTTGTCAGTAGTAACAAAATGACCAATAGAGTTCCCCACCCATCTTAATATCCTTTCATCCCAAAATTCCAGAGGGAGGCCAAGTAATCTTACCCAAACTGGGGCAAGTTTGTTTAGCTCCAAACCAACATCAAAGCCCGGATGCCATCTAGTCAAGGCTACACAATGCTTCCCAAAATACCAAGTCCCAGATAGAACCACCATGAGATCTTCTTCCATGGTGAATCTGAAACAAAAAGACCACTTGGCATGGCAGAAACACTTATAGTTCCTTTGACCTTCCACTTATGGTCCACCCATTTCCTTACCATCTTGATAGAAGGGCGAAAAGCAACAAATCTGCCAACAACACAAAGTTTGAAGCCAGAAGTCACATTATCTATCATGCCATCAGGGAGTGCAATCATAGGACCATCTTCTCCACGTGTTACCGTGGGATTCTCCATGATGGGGCTGGACATCTTGGAACCCACGAGCGCATTCTTCCATCCCGACAGAGAACCCACATCCAAGTTTTGGGCATCTCCATGCTGACAACTGATAGAACTTCCTCCCACCTGCTCAGAGATGTCCACACTCGACCATCCATCCTCCAAAGCTGGCTTGACATACCCCAACCCATCAAACACCATGGACCCACCACCAAACAACTAGTCAACATCTCTACTCACCGCAAGCACTAGTTGCAGGTCCGAACAAGAAGGTGGATCTGGAGGTTTAGGGCCCTCCATCATTCAAAATTCATAAACAAAATGGGCGGCAAAGTTGCAGAGTTCAATTTGTTAACAAAGTGCTTTTGAAGATTAATATTAGACTTGTTGTTAGTGCACGTAGCCCAAGGATTTGGTAAAAGTATGTTTAATCTTTTTGTCTTGTGTTGTCTTCTATGAGATTTAGTATTTTTTGATATAGGTTATATTTACATATAATTTTTATTTCTATCTGTGGTTAATCCTAAAATGAGTGACCTCTAGAGAAGTCATGATCTTCACCTCTCTAAGCATCACCTAGATGCACTGATGTTAAGTGTTGTGTTTGTTATCATGAGAGATGGGTTCTTGTGAACATCTGCTCATGAAATTTGGTCAATGAGTTTGACCAAAAAATTACATATTTAAATCCTAATAGCAATACCACAATTTGTCTACTTGCAAAAAATATTGCCTTATTATGTATTGAAGTACTTTTCTACTTTCCATTTATCCAACATATTTTGTCATGGCATTTCTGACATCCTTGCCATCATTTATTTTAGCAAAATGTTGATCTTTGAACCTTTGACATTATAAGACCTTTTGAATCTAGTCTTAATCATCCCCTTTACCCATGCCCCTTTCATATTGACTATCCCACATTTATATCATTTTAGGTTCTAATTTTTTTAATCATAGCCAAAGATTAACAAAATAGATTAAGTGGTAGATTTGCATAAGCTATGAACCCATTAAAACCAATAACGTTTTTAGTTATGTTACTTCATAAAGGGTGTGGGTTTATAAATCGATTATATTTATCTAATATTTTTCAAAATAATAATTCAATGTACCCTCTTAAGCTAGAATTACAAACCAATAAGATTATGAATCACAAGATCAACAATAGAACTTAACCATATCAATACTAACCAATATAACTGCTAAACTTAATTTTCGTATATAATTTATATTTTTTAGTAAACTTTTCTTGTTTTTGAGATTAATTTATCCAAACATATACCTGTTACTGGCAACTTACAATAATTTCAACTCAACCGTATTGCTCAAAATGGTCGACTTTAAAGGCCATGTAAAGCTTTTTCTTAACCCCTCATGAAAGTGATTTAAGTCACTGTCCACAGTTTTCAAGTTGTTCACATAGATTTGATTTGTCGGATTCGTTTTTCTCTAGTGAATTTTTATTTTCTTTGCTTAACAGGCAAGATTTTATAAAAGTGATTTAAGTCACTGTCCACAGTTTTCAAGTTGTTCACATAGATTTGATCTGTCGGATTCGTTTTTCTCTAGTGAATTTTTATTTTCTTTCCTTAACAGGAAAGATTTTATAAAAATATATATTATCTAGGGAGAATTAATCATATAACAAAACATAATAGATGCTCTGTATTCATGGATCTCTTCAAATTATTAAGTCTACGCGGCATTCAACATTATTCTAATGAATGACAAACTTCTAATTATTAATCATAATAAGGAATGCAACAATGCTGTCTGATATAAGAATCCCAGGAAACAGGGTGTGTGCAACATTAGTAACCTGAAGTAGTATTTCCCGAGAGCAGTGCAGAGAGATTAAATGGGTAGATAAAAGAAGAATTTCCGCTCCAAATCTGCTGCGAAAACATGTCATGGATTTTTTCAGTGGGATGAGTGTTATCCCAGAACACATATGCACTTGTATCATTGCAATACAAATTCTGTGGAGTTGTCTTTCCACAGGTCACTTGTGCATTCAATAATCCTGACCCACAGCATGCTGAGCTTGCATTCTTAAATCCTGCACCAAATGAAACCATAGATTTATTTCACTTTTCAGCTACTCAATTGTTCAAAACTTAAAAGAAGATTGGTATTATGCTAAGGGACTGAATGTATCTTACCATAGGCCTCAGCGTTTTGAATAATGTTCATAAAATAGTCATAAGTTTTCAGTTCAATAATGGTCATTCCGTCTAGTTTTTCCCTGAGCTGAAGCAGAAGCGACTGTAAAGCAGTGTTATATGCCACAACCAGTTCATTTGCACTCTCCAAACATTCACCTTTGGCTACACTGTATGCAGCCAGTCTGGTAAAAGGAGTACATCCCAAAGCTGGAACATCCACTACAAGGAATTTTCTCGCCCCAGAGAGATA
Organism: Cupressus sempervirens; assembly: GCA_028749045.1. Classification (NCBI taxonomy): domain Eukaryota; kingdom Viridiplantae; phylum Streptophyta; class Pinopsida; order Cupressales; family Cupressaceae; genus Cupressus; species Cupressus sempervirens. Next base: position 139,480,005 of record CM053789.1, on the reverse strand, counting down.
AAGACGCTATCAAGCCAAATACCCGCCAAGAACATTGTTAAATCTTAAATTATTTCAATTTATTTTTGAAGTAGTTATATGTAAACGAAGAAATCTGTAACTTACTGTTATGTACTGATCATATTTGGAGATCAGCAGTAACGAACTGTTGAGGTGTACTGATGTTTTGAAGTGTAGTATTGGCAATATAGTCAGCAATATCGTTGCCTCCAATTGTAATGCAATATAAAGATTTCCTTATGTAGGACTTCGCTTTCGTAACTCCAGATGGGTATGTCATCGTCAGAATATTAGAAAAGCGTTCGAATTGTAATACTTGGTGATTCAAAGTGATAATATTCTGCAAGATTGATAAAGCATTAGGAAACAATGAAAAAGCTGTATTTAAACTATTGCACTACTATAATAATAGCAATACTCAGATATGATAAGTATACAAGTACTTGATAAAATAATAATAATTATAGTCAATCTGCCTTAGATTATAAGATTCTTAGCTGCTCAACAGTAAGATAAATTAAATATAAATTCTTTTTAGTGAAGCAATTAAATTTTTGCTACCAATTCAGAAATGATAGCAGTGGTGTATATTAAAGCAAGCTGTTTACTTTTATATGTGGGTCCAATTAGCCGTAAAAGAAAAAGGACCTTTCAGACAAATTACGCAAAGAAAGGGAACATATGTTGTTATTTATTTTACAACAGTAATCTCATTTCATACAACAATTATCTTCTATTTACTGGACAGTTTAACATATAACTCTAAAAGAATTATCTTGTATTATGGAACGGATCCAGTGTATGATATTAAAAATAATACTTAATATAAATTTGAAAGATTTTAATTGATTACGCTGAAAGTATATAATCTACTTAAAAGATTTTAATAGATACTTTTTCTTCAGCTTTATCTTAAGTCTGTTCTGCACATTAACTTCCTTTTGTTCTTTTTTATTCCAACAATAAATTAGATAGTGTGACTTGAAAGACTTGTATAAAATTTAAAGACTGGTATAAAATAAATTTTATACTTTTATTAGGGTTCGTTTGGCAAGAATACAAGTGGAATAGGCATATGTATATTCTTAAAATTTTGAATTCTTTGTTTGGATGCACCAAATCAGAATTGCGATAGGAATAAAATTGGAATACGTATTTGTATTCTAAAATTTTTTAATTTTAGAAAATATAAATTTTTGAATCCGTGTATTCACATCAAATTTTACTCGAGAATAAATTTTCCAGAATAGATATTCGGACTTAGAAACTATATATGTCCCGTCATATGGAGGAACAAGTGGTAGCCCCAAGTAGTTTGCTGAAGCCATTATCATACACGATATCACTTAGTATTCAATACAACTTTTGGATAATCTGTAAGTCAGATTAGATTTGTTGACTGAAAAAACACAATGAAATAACGAATGACACCCATTACCTAGGAAATCAAAAGTGGTGCGGCCATTGGTAAAGCGACCAGTTGGGTGGGGAAAGAAGGAAACACCATAAGGTGTGAAGTTTGCACGGGCTTTACAGTGAGGAATGTAATTATTGTTCCCTGCATCTCCTAACGAATCTCCAAACACAAACATAGCCGGCACATTATCCACATTTTCAGTAGAAGCCAAACAACTGATCATCCATACTCCAATTAAAATTATACCCACCAATGAACTCTCCATTATTTTTACCAAAATTCAAACCAGGACTCCTACTTGATCTTCAAATTATTCATTGGTTAATGAGAACACCCTCATATATATGTAGGGCATAAAACCAGGTAAAAGTTTCTGGAAATATGTTGGAACAATCAAAGACGACTATTACGACCATTTCATTTTGGAAAAAATAAAGTGGAAAAAGTCGTTAACAGGACAAGGGCTTGCATTAATTACGAGTATAGAAAATACTGTTAGAATCATTCTTAAATATCACACACTAATGAAATAATTACATACTAATGAAATAATTTGAAAAATATAAATTAATTTTACTAATGAAATAATTACATACTAATGAAATAATTTGAAAAATATAAATCAATTTTAACTATTTAATAATTTTGATCTAAAATCAAACTTAAACAAAGAAAAAAAGGGCAATTTATTAAACTGGTATAAGTAAACAAACAAGCACATAATTGATACAAAAAGTCAATATCTAACTACCAATTTCGATTATTTCAGAGTCAGTATCATTTAGTATTTCAATATCTGAACAGGTATTCCCTCCTTAGCGGCTAGCAATGACCTTTTCCAGCTTCTTTGATTTGACAATCACGCAGTGTCTTGATAATGAGTTTCCAAACCAACCAAAGTCTAATATGGCCACGTCAAAGCTTATGTTTGTTGACAAGTTTGGGATGAAAACATCAACAAAAGTGATAAACAGTGTTTTGTTTAATTGTGAAGTGACCGATTTTAAAATATGATCATAGTTGTCCAAAGAACGCAACCTATTTAGTGTTTGATTAACATGTTGAAAATAGTTATTCAGAGGAGGCGGAGAGAAACTACTGCTTACATATTGAATTTAGAATAAATTTATTCCAGTTTTTAGGATCCTTGCTTTGCATGCACTTGACAAATGAATGAGTTCAAAAACTTCTAGAAGAGCTTAAGCTTTCCTTGGAAAAAGATAATTCTGAAAAGTTTGGATATGGGAATAGAAATAGAAAATTTGGAATACGTTTTCTATTTTCTGTTTGGTTGGTCAATTGGAATAGAAAATAGGAATACATATTCCTATTTTGCCTCTAAAATGAGCTTTATACCCATTTCAATAATAACTATTATTGGAATAGTCATTTTTATTCCCAATATTGCATTTCTATTCTCATTGCTATGCCTGCAACCAAACAGACCCTAAAAACTAAGCAGCGACCATCATATTTAGATATCAAGAACTGTCCTAAAAAAAGTGTATAAATGACTATAATAAGGTAAATTGATAAAGACTAGTATGCTTAAACATGTTTAAGAGGAGGCAGCCTAAACCAAAAAATGGACAGAGATTCCTGCATTATTAAAGGAAAATATATTGGAAACATAATTATGACCGGTCATCTTATTTACAACCGTTTGCTATCTAGAAAACCTAGATTGCTTCTAGATAGGGAGTGAGGTTCAATAGTACTTATATATTTAATCTTCTAGCATATTTATATTAGGAGTTTGAGAGTCTTTTTAAAAAACAATTCATTTAACAATTAATCAATAAGTTATTTAATATTTGAAATTGGAAATAATAATAATAAAATTATATGAACTATTATTTTTGATGTATTTATATAGTAGCCAAAAGAGGGTTGTTGACTCTATGATGCAGGGGGTTGGAGACCAGTTGGAAGTTACCCCTTACTATCTAACCAATTCATTTTCTAGAAATGTAAAATATAAAAACATCTTAACGTTTACCCCCATAGTTTTAACCTTCAAAACACTAGTATTTGCTTTACTATCCTTAGCATTAATACTATGCCAAAAAATGATACATGATTAATATCCAAAATAACTAAAAATGGCACCAAGAGCATAGAGTTCATAGTTAACCATAACATTAAACAAAATAAAATAAAAGCAAGTACAGGGCTAGCTCCCATCCTTCTTCTCTAGGTCCTCCTCCTTTTCATCAAGATCCTCCATGGATGGTTTCTCAACCTCCTCCTTCATAGGTTTCTCTACAAGAGTCTTGATCCAATTGTCCACTAGGAAGCTATAAGGGGAGTGAGTGATCCTACTCTCTTTTCCCTTGACTTTCTTGTCCTCGTTCACCTGCAAAAAATAAAGAGTGGTGGCCACTAAGTGCATGACTTTAATACATAACTCCAATAGGGTTTCAACCTTTTGATACATGGCTTCCAGATTATTAGATAGGTCATGCATTGAATTCTCTAGTCTATCCAACTAGGTGTTATTCTGATCTTGCCCATGGCCGTGACGCCCCTTTTTTGTCCTGCTCTTAGTTGTATCCTTTATTGGGGATGTGATATCTTACCATAAGCTTTTATCCAGGGATGGGTTGGCTTCTAGGGTGTCTGAAATATGAGATGGGTTTGGAATCTCGTTACTCCCTAAACTAGGGTGCATGACCTTCCTCTTTCTTTTGGTGGAGCTCCTTTCACTTTTCGTGGTCTCAAAACTCACCTCCTACTTGGGGGTGTCTTAAACTTTTCTATTTAAGCCTTTTTCTGGACCTCCTCACATTTTTATTACTCTGCCCAGTATCAGTATTAGAGTCAATAACCCTTATGTTTTTCCTATTAATCAGGGGCTTATTGTCTGCTATCTTCGAGGCTAAACTAGGTCTAGGGTCCATGGAGACTTGGGGAGTAACAGTGGTAAGAGGGTTAACTAGAAGAGGTCCAGGTTGAGGGAAAGTTGGAACTTGTAAAGTTTACACATGAAGACCTGGTGCAGAATATAAAAGGGTCTTGCTTCCTCACTCTTTCTCCTAACATTAAACACACTATCCTCCATTGAATGCAAAATAATGTAAGGGAAGGAAATCAGGTCTTGGTTCCTATAATGGTTTAGAATAGGAAAATGGTAATAATACAACACCTGATGTTGATCTTCAAGAGTTATGTAGGGTATAATGACATAGCACACTATGTCCCCAGGTTTGGGTAAGTCCACCCTTGAAAAGACACCCCTCATGCAAATAGGCTCCTCCTTAGGGCAACAAAATTTTCTCATACTCATTTTATTAGAAACCCTGGCCTGTTTGTGCCAACTCTTGCCCTCGAGTTTCTCCATCATTTTGAACAACACCCCATTAATGTTCACCTTTCTATTATTCTAGGTGTCAACAAATTACAGGGACACATGTTCATCATACCCTTCAATGCCCTCCATGAATGACAACAAATCACCTTCACGTCTATAAACCCACACTACCTCACTTTTCTTGATATAGTCTTCAATCCTATCGGGTTAAATGTGGTCGCAAGCACCCATGTCTTCACCAAGTTCAATCACTAAGTCCTAAGTATGCATTTACATCCCCTTGTTGTAGGACAAAACTTAAGTCGGGGTTGTTTAAAGATATAATGCTAACAATGAATTTGAAAAAGGAAATTGATTCTCATCATAAAATTAGAAGGCTTCACATTTTCTAATTCTTGTTCGGCTGGAAGATATGTGAAAGATTCCTTTCCTATCGAAGTTAACCATTGTCAGCTATGCATTGAGTGTAGCATAAGGGAATTTCCATTATTATTATACACATCTCCCATCTTTGGCAGATTTATTATTCTACCTAAATCTGTGTGGATTGTCCTCTCACCATAGTACTTAATGCTCATGGTGATGGAGCCCCAAATAAACATAAACACAAATCTTTCCAAATATTCTCAACTTTATGATTTTTCACTCTTGGGTTCTCCTGCTCACCTGGATCCAGATCATTATGCCCTTTGTTGTACTTTAGTAAATTGCACTACATAGAACACATTCACTTTCCACCATTATTTGTGTGGATGGTGGGGTTCAACTGATGTCATCCCATTCCTTTATTCCTTCAACATTATGACCAACTTTGGCTAGGTCATCTGCAACATTGTTGCCTTCTTAATATATGTGCTCCATGTGGACTTCAAACAACCCATTTAGCAAGCTGTGAATTTTATTTATTTCTATTTTCATCTTCCATTTACACCTACCAACTCTGTCCTTCACAAAAATTTTCCATTCCTTCGGGGCTTCACCACCCTCAACACAACAAGCATAAGTAGATTTCACCATGAACTCTCCAAAGGGGCAAGTTTCAATATCTATTATTGCAATCATGTAGCAAACACATACATGTTTATAAACATTCAATTATATAGTTGTTGACTCAAATAATATGTATAGGTTATAAAATACTTTGCGATAACAATATTTTCTTAAATTAAATTGAGTATGACACCTAGATTTAATACCTCAATTTAGTAATGCCATAATTATAAACAATGAAAAGACTTTAAAATAGAAACTTAAAAATTCTAGTACCTAAAGGATGTTTTAAATGGGGGAGACATTTAACATCTAGCTCATATTGACTTGTTACATTAAATTGACAATTTTTTTGTAATTAATAACATTTATAGTAAGATTAATGTTCTCTTTAGTGTAAACTTCAAATTTTGTGTCACAAATATGTTTGAACTTGTAGGGTTTTATTTTTTTTAGTTTTTGGGTGTGAATGTTATCTTAGAGCTGAGGTTGATCTGCTTAAAATATTCCAATGTTGACAGTCATCCTCACATTAGACAATATGGAAGATTAATAAAAAAATATAACCTAAATTTAGATTTTAAATAAATAGACATAAGTTATGTAATGCCACATTTTCATCAAACTAAAGATGAAGTCAAAATCCTAATAAGATCAAGGAATTTTAAAACCCTCAAAAAAACCATTACCAAATTGATATATATAGTCATATAGAAATATGACTAGACTTAGGTTTTATTTAACATTAATTTTAGAATTAGTTTTGATAAATTTCTTAAACGAAATATAAAATAAAATTTCAAACTCAATGTGATTTCAAATTTAGTAGAGTAATTCTAGTGTAATTAAATGTAAATTGTTATAGCAATGTCATACACATGCCCCATTCAAAAATGATAATTATATAAAAAAAGATTATTCCTTAGGAACTCAAGTATATAACTCAAATAAATTGATATGGGTATTATATTCTGAACACTAATGTGTCAAATTAAAACTAAATAGGATTAGTATACTCAAAATGTTGATGCATCTAAAGGGATTTTTCTAAACAAAGACGAAAATGTTCATGACAAGTGATAGTGGAATCCACAAAGATCTCCAAATTGAAACAAGAAATAATTTTTAGAAACAATCATGAATACATGATCATATTTATTGATTTGGAAATGTTTAATCAATAGAAGAGGGATAAAATAATTGGGATAATTCAATGTTTAAGTATATATATATATATAAATGAACATTGAGAAAAAATGAAACCATGTGTAGACAAATGCCAGATATGGGTGTACTTAAAAATCAGTCTATTTTCCTTTTCAATTATTTTGGGATATTGTATTCTACAACTTTTACATGTACATCTCACATAGGATATGGAGATAAGGTCTTGATGTAGCCCAAACCCTTCACAACAATAACTCAGAAAATTACACAACACAAAAGTTTTAGAATGTCAAAATTTTCATCAAAATTTTCGAACTCCTACTCTGCCTCTACAATGAAAGAAAACAACTACTTATTACAATTTCAAAAATTACCATATTTGACAGATTTTTGGAAAAAACAAAATTTTTTATTTTTGGTCATTTTCAAAACCCAACCTATGAATCTCAATTTTTTCAAAGAAAAATGCCCAACTAAGGCAAGATGAATTACCAACTAATCTGTGAAATCAAGAATATGATTTTGAATTTATTAAAAAAACAACTTTCTAAAAAAACTAGAAAAAAACACAAAAATCCAATTTCAGAGGCCAATATGATATTTCAAGCTCCCAAAAAATTGTCAAAATGGCCACCAATTGAGTTGAGCTCATCAACAATTCAAATAACTCCTCCTCATGCAATTGGCTATAAAATTTCAGCCAAAACCCATATCTGAGTCAAAAGTTATGACTCCTAGAAGTTGATGCATTAGGTCCTAAGAAATCAAAGATAGGGATAGAGTTGGAAAATAACGTTGTGTCAGAAGAAGAAAAAAATAGTTAGAAAGATGAGTAGGAAAAATAATGAGATAAGAAGATAGATCCACATGGATCTAGTGGACAAAAGGTAGTTAAAGAGACTTTACAAAAAACTTTGGACCTAAAAATTCATTTATGGGAGCAAAGATCTTATATAAATTTTATTGAATTGATAATAGTATTTTCACTCTCAATATTTTATTATATTTAATTTTATGTTACTTATTTTGGATATGTTTCAAAAACATGACTAATATGCATATCTATTTAAATATTAAGTATTATATAGTTTCAAATAAAAATTTAAAAAGCAACACTTGAACCTACACATAAATAGTTTTATTTTTAAATATATCTTTATTTTTATATATCCATTTACTGGTGAAATGGAAGCACTTAATGAGATGTGTAAATTTAAGACTTTCACTTTTCACCAACATTCAATACAAGAGAAAGAAGCTTCCAAAAATAATTCTCCATTTAATTCAAGTTAGATGAGCAAAACTTACTTGGATATGTTTCAAAAACATGACTAATATGCATATCTATTTAAATATTAAGTATTATATAGTTTCAAATAAAAATTAAACAAACAACACTTGAACCTACACATAAATAGTTTTATTTTTAGATATATCTTTATTTTTATATATCCATTTACTGGTGAAATGGAAGCACTTAATGAGATGTGTAAATTTAAGACTTTCACTTTTCACTAACATTCAATACAAGAAAAAGAAGCTTCCAAACATAATTATCCATTTAATTCAAGTTAGATGAGCAAAACTTAAATAATATGAAGGCATGCTAATGCTAAAGCCATATTATATTAAGAAGTATGCAAAATATATCTCTTTCATGTATGTTAGTTAATTAACTTTATGACATGCAACATGAATTTATATTGAACCAATATATTAAAGGGCAAGAGAAAAAAAGATCTAGGTGCTATATGTGTGTAATTGACCCAATCAAATTATGAAAATAAGCCTATTCTAAGAGATAAATAGAAGGGTGCAAATCTAACCTTAGAATACGCAAGGTAAACAAATTTTCTTTTCTAAAAACTATAGATCTAAAACTCTAGCCATAGATCTATGATTAGAATAAAACCTATAAAAGTAAACAATGCCTAGATCTCTAGGTATGGGTTGACTAAAAGAAATTCTACCAATAGGTTATTAGATCGATGGACATGTTACTAAAACACAAAAATAATTTTAACCCATATTTGTGTCACATTTTTGTGCATATGTTGCTTATTCTCTCTTGCATGTAGATTTTAAGTGCTTATTTATTTCAGACTATAATAGGTTATGTGGAAATAGTAATATAATTTTGGATGCAAGTTTCCTTATAAAAAATTCACAAGAGATAATGTAATCTTGGCTTAACCTATCAAGTACATAAAAAAATAGAAGAAAACTTTCTAATTGTGAACTGATGTTTTACTTTATGTCTACATGGATGGTTGACTTAGATATCCATATGTTAGTAACATGATCTCAAAAGAATGGGAACTTTAATAAATTTAGGCAATTAAACTATTTTATCATTTTCTATTAGGCTAGTGATATTCATGGGTTATATTTAACTAATATAATTTTAATTTTAATTTATACGTTGAGTTTACACAACATACTAAGCGTTTATTGAATATGTTCTTGTTTATATTGGTCATGTTAGCTCAAAATTTGCACTATTATTTTAGCTCATAATTTTACCCAATTTCTATTTTAACACATTGTATTATGTGTCTTGTGCTAGAAAGAGTGGGCCATGGTACAAACTCTATAATTTAGGTAATTTGGGTATTTGATATTGGAAGAAAAAGACGTTGTAATACATTTTAATGTGTAGGAAACTAGTTATACATTTTTACCATCTTTTCCAATATTAGATACTTAAGGCACTCTTGTTACAAAAATTGTGTCATAGTTTGTAATTTATCACATAAGATATCTTAGTCACTGTGAAAAAATCCAAATTGATAAAAGACGTTGGTTAAAGAAGTTGTGAAACAATTTATTTAACTAGGTCCTATTTGAACAAACACTTAAGTAGGTAATGTTTATTATGTGTTGTTTAATATCAACTTGAATTGTTTATATGACTCATTTAAAAATAATGTTAACATGTTCTATGAGAAAATAGAGTGTGATTTCATATGAGCCACCTAAGCAAGTCAAAGCTTAGAACTTGTTGATCAAAATGAAATTATATTCATATAATATTTTTAGACCTTGAAAGTTTTCTTGTGGTCCATTGTTATACTACTCTTCTTACTAGAAATCTATTATTGTTTAATACAATATGATTCGCATCCACAATTATACTAACATAGTCAATACAATAAGTTTCATCTATGGTTTGTATTGAGAATGGTAAATCAAGCACTGATTTATTAATGTTGTTTTAATTTTTGTACTAGTGTTGAAGTATTAATATTTCGTTTAAGATAATTGTTTTCTTTATTTATTGATGTCGTTGCTTTGAGGCACAGTTTTCTTTAATAATGTTAAATATGCAAATGACCTACATTACATAAATTACGTGCTATAACCCATACTTTCTAGAATAAGGTTGTTAAGGATACACAATAAGATAAAAATTTACAAAGCATATGAGCTAAAAGTTTAGTAAAAATATTGAGCTAACAAGGGCCAACCTAAGAAAAATCTGTTTAATGAATGCTTCTTGTGTGTAGTATAAAATTAAACCTATAGACTAAAACTAAAAATATATCGCTTAATCTTAATCCAAAAATATCACCCTCTTAGGAGGAAAAATAGATTTATCACCTAAATATATGGAAGAGCCCATTTTTTAAAAGTGCATTTTACTAAAATTTGGACACCCAAGTTCTTGGGAGTGTGAAGTCCAATGGTCACATGACTATTTCACTTATCATGGCTCTTGGCTTGAAGCATGTATGTGAGTGTATAAATGGATGTATCGTGTATTTTATTGTATCAAAAATTAAATAATATCAAAACTCCCCACTGGAGTGTGGACATTGGCATGTTTGCCAAACCATGATAAATATTGTGTCTCTTATTTTGCTTATTTTCTATTTTTATTCCATTTCTCTGTCTGGTGGGATGGATGGACAAAATATAAAGATTTGGAATGTTGTAGGGCATGGCTATACTAATTGGGCTTTAAGTGGGAGATTGTTGGGAATCTAAAGCCCAATGGCCACATGACTATTTAGCTTCTCATGGCTCTTGGCTTGAAGCCTATATACGAGTGTATAAATGGATGTGTGCAATCATGTATTATATTGCACTAGATATTAAATAATAAAATTATTCCCTACTAGAGTGTGCAAATTTTTCATACTATGATAAATATTGTGTCTCTTGTTCTTTTTATTTTATGGTTTTATTCCATTTTTATGCTTAACTTAAATTTACATAAATAAACTATCTATATAGACATAGATCAAAGATTAATTAAAAAAAAAATTAAAACATCTCTAATCAAATTGTTTGCACAATAGATTAGACTTGTGATTGATTATGTTATCATGTAGACATCCAAACAAATTGAAGAGAAATATAGATATAAAGTCAAGAACTACTTTGACTAAATTTTGAATTTTCTTCTATTTTACACTTAAGCTATAATTATATATATTCAACTTGTTTCTTCAATAGACAAAACTTTTGTTTGATCATATTTGATAGATTGGACTTTTGACTGATTATAGCATTTGTAGTAAACTAGCACTTGTACCCACAGGTCCAAGATTAAGCCGATTGTTTGGCTCGAGATTGTCTTCTCAAGGAATCATTGACAAAATGTAACACAACATTATTTTCGTTGTAGTATTAATTAAAATTTCATCAGTGTTCACAAGCACTACATGAGATACAACATGCTGTTAGAGGCTATTTGTCTTCCTAATGTGTTGGATGCTAACTTGAATCATGTCTTACATCTTTTCTTTGTTTTTGATGTTGCTCTTAGAGCTCAGGAGGTTTATGTTTGGTAACTTTTTAAAACCATAATATTCAAGTAACTCAAAGGTTCTATATTTCTTATGAATTTGGAAATAAAAAGGGAAGTTCTAAGAGTGTTCAACATTATACATTGAATCATAGTATAAAATTACCTTTCGTTGTTCGGTTTGAACAATGAACCAACACACTTAAGTTATATACCCTCTCTCATTCAATGAACTATAGATTTTTTATATTTAGTTAAAGAATACAAATATTGTTTGTTCAACACTAATCTATTAATGATGGACCTATATAATATTTCTGGTATCATTACTTTGTCTTCCATTTCTTACTTAGTATACATTTAATTTAATAGATAACTTCATATGATGTTGATGAGATCTAAAAAAAATCCCAAAACTTGCAGCTAAACCAATCTTAATAATAGTGTCAACCTCAAAACATATATTATAAGAATATTATTAGTCTGTTAAATTATCTTATGAATTCAACCTATATATATATATATAGGTTGAATTCATACACCCTATACTCCCCTGCCGATCCCACCTCTCTATCACGGGGCCCTATAGGGATTCTGCATGCACCAGGAGGCAACAAGAGAAGAGGAACGTCGATCAGCCATCTCCACCAATCACCCAGCTATCCTTGCCCCTTGGAGGGCTAAATTATACTTCTTGCGGGAAGTACTTGACTATGTTGTAATCGAAGCATATATGTCTTTTCCCTGTAGGATTTAAGCTCGTGAACTCTCTTTCAAGGGCACAAGTTCTCTCTATACAACTGCTTGCGACTTGTTCATAGAAGTTGAGGAGGTTGTTGGCTGAATTTGGCAAATGCCCTTGTGACCAAGTTTACCATATGGAGGATTAATTGGGCAAAGATCAGCTAGAACTTAAAAATGCTCACCCCACTGCATATTTACTATTGCTTGTTCTGTTAATTCCAACAGAAAATTGCACAGAACAACTTTAAAATTTGAGTAAAATAACAAATGTTAGATTATTTTAACAAGTGTTGGATAAGAAAGCTGCAATCAAACTTATGCACACTCTGTTCCCAACTACAGGCTACAAACTAGTCAACAATGGCCCTTTCTTTTCTTTAGCATGTATACAATGAATGTAAGGCCACTCCATGCTAAAGTTTTCTTGGGTCCCACTCTACTATGCTCATGATTGACAAATTTAAGAGCATTTTGGTTGAAAACAAACATAACTGAAAATAGGATCGTACTCTTGCTCCGAGATAAACCATTTTCATGCACATAAAATTATCATTTAGAGACACCCTTCATAATGCAAATTGCTTATAACCTCCATTAATCTATTATTGATGCGTCAATGATCCCACATCAATTGGAGATTTCATGTTCCACCCTGTCTGCTTAATTTACTGAAAAAAACAAATCAATGCAATTGCTCTGAGGGGTGTAGAATTTTCTACTCATGTTAAATTTGAAATTTAAAGAACGATCTTATTGAAAGATAAAAGCAAAAAATTACAGAAAATAGAGGAAAAACAGAGCTGCTTAATCATAAAATTCTATTATTCATTCATCGTGTATCAATTACAAAACGTGAGCATTTATGCAAAACCAATCACCCCATAGAATAGGAAATCACGGTCAAACACCCAGTAATAACTGGCACATGTAAGTTTTATCTCTAACTAACATAATGCAGCATGGTAATAGTCCAGATTCACCATCCAAACCAGAAGTAAACTAGAAGTTAAGATTTAGAGGAGTATGAGCTATTAGTTTGAATTAATCACGAACAGATGTAATGAGCTGTTAGTTTGAATTAATCACCAACAAGGGGACAGGTTTGAGATTTACGTCTTGATGCAAATGAAAATTCACAATCTATTTCAGAAGCTGATTCTTAGCACATGGGTTGTAGAAACATATTGTCTATAAATTTATAGAAGCATAAAGCACATATTGAACACGTTAAAGAAATTGGGTTGCCAAGCAATATATGGCACTGGTGTGCCAAAGTTGCAGGTTATATAGTCATTGCATAGCATAATGACCAAAAATTTAGCAAACACAACAATTTTATTCACCGAGTCATTGTAGTTATAAGCTTGTAAAACAGAAAACCTTCCTGTTGCACACTGCAGCCAATGTGCATGTAACATCCTGCGATGCCTAGAAAGTCCAAAAGTTATGCAACTCTTTAACAGTGGGATAAGAAAGCATCATTGAAGCCACATGGTGGGATAATAAGCTATTGTTTTGCAACTTAATAAAAGATCTGATACTGCAATATACAAAATGTTGCATAACTTCTCACAAAAAAATACATAACCAGACTAGATATCAGCATAGTTAATTTAACAGTTTTCTCATGTAAAATTGGAAGAACTCAAGTCCACCTCAAAATACTAATTTTGTTGGCTCAACAAATATTTGAATTCAAATTGGACATTCAGCTTCTTTTCGCCTAAATCCTTTAAAGCATTGTGGCAGTCATTTGTCCTATTTCCAGCTTCTTAATGGTATATATCTCTGTAATACTACTGAAAAAGAATAAATTATTAGTTTTCATGAATATGCTGATTGTCAAAACTTTCCAGTTCATCAAATAAGAAATGTGTATTATATAAACTAATTAAGAAAAAAAATATTTTGATTACCTCATTGTTTATTAAGGTTACAAATTTATTCTCTACATATGTCATGAAAAAAATTTGCTGACTGAAAAATACTTTTCCTCAAAAAATAATTATTAAGAATACCATCTGGGTAGAAACTTTATTGTACCAATATCCTCTCAGAGGCTTACTCAGTAACTAATATAGGAACTAATAAAAGTTGAAATATGCCATTTATCTTATTTTTCAGTTTAGCTCTGTTCCATATTAGTATCTACTGTAACACTGGCTTCTAGCCAAAGCCAGGTCTTCGCAGGGAAATTGATCTAGAGAATTCAATTAAAAATCTATTAAGCAATGTCAAATACATGTGTCTACAATAGGAAAAATTAAGCTCATCTGCTCATGCTTTGGGTTTAACAACAATCAAGAAAAGAAGAGCATGCCAAGGACCAAACGGATATTGAGTTAACTGTAAAAGATATATGAGAATATATTTCAACTGCTGTAATCGTCTCTACAAATGTACCTCCAACAAAATTGACAAGATTGACCATTGTGAAACAAATATATAGGCCACCCTATTTTACTTATAAGTAGATTTGCCAAACATATTCAAATATAGATGACACTGAAACTCCGTTGAATTAAAATCTACTTTCAATTGATAGTGCAATGGCCTGCTAGGTTATTCAACTCCAAAAAGATTTGACCTTAGGCAAACAATCAGAATTTCAGTACAAAGCAATCTACACAAGAATAATATGGTGCAGGAAACGTGCACCAAGCAACTAGGTGAAAAGCCTGTAGACAACAATGTTATCTTCAATGATTGAAATTAGTGCACCCGACCACATCAGCCATTTGACTTGTGCAATCTATATGTCAGAGAGTTAAAAGAACATAGTCCAACTTAGCAAACAGTCAAATAAGCATGTGAAGCCTGGTCTTTCATGGGCACTGTGCACATTCAGCTCAGCACAAGACTGGTCTATTTCCATAGAATTGGTGGATAAATAGACTGCAGCGCACAAAATTCAGGATGTAAAATGACCAGAGAATAGAATCCAAACTTAAGTGTGGGATGTACGAGACCAATGGACATTTGCTTCAATGGCAAAATTAAGTGTGAAGAAACAATAATATTCTCAGCGAAGCGACATGAAGATAGAACTGGCAATTTAGTCAAAGAATTGACCCCCACAAACACCATACGACACACAATGTGGAACAAAGAATTCATCGCTCTAACCCTTTTGATGCCATTGTCTTCCAAGAGTCCAAATGCAATCAATTGCAATCAAATTTCCCAATTCTCTTATCTCACTCCAGTTAATCCAATCTGTTTATTGTACTGCCATGGTGGTCATTATGTCCTTAACCCTGTTCATGACAATGGTATGAAACAGCTCCGTGGCCTCCCTCCTCTATATGTCGGGCGGCCTTTGCAAGCAGCACGGTGGCCGGGCAACTGGCTGTGCTCCCTCCGAGAATTAGTCTTACTACCCTTGTAACGTTATATCCAGTAAAAGCTATATGCATCAGATGTCTTCAGCATGGAGAACACTACCAGCAAAGGGCATCATGCTGCCATCGCCAAATGTCTCTAGCACAGTGACCGCTTAATGTGGGCTTACCTGCTAGGTTTTGAGCCTTGGTATTACTGTCTTGATTGACCCATTTTCAGCAATAGACCATATAGTCGACATACTATTAATGGAATCTGCATTACAGATTACTTGAGGTCTACCTCCATTTTTTTAATATTTATAGCAGATGAGAAGATACAGTAAAACTCATTCTGATTGCGATATTGATGTAATTTGTTAATCCTGGCAGCAAGTTTGTTACTTCATCTGCTGTCCTTACAGAAGTAGTAGCCTAGGCATTCCTTATTAGATTGAATTGTTTAGTGACAAAAACTTTACATGAACATTTCTTACTTTTTTCCTTTGTTTAACCAGTGTGTTGAGACTTGATGAGAACTTGTGAACCCGGATCTTAGTCAGCTCAACAAGTCTTGTAGACTTGACAAAATATGTGAAGAAAAATAGGGAATCAGTTCGAAATTAAAATAAATAAATTTATAAACCTCTGTTACACCAAATATATGGGACAAGTCTGCAAGGAACAGGGGATGCATTTCTGAGGTGAAGCAAGATTTCGACAAGAACGGGACAATTGAAATTTATTTCACAGTTGAAACATCTTTACTATGGAGAGAAAAAGTAGGGAACTAACTGTAGCTTTTACAATAACATCGTATATGAAACGACCATAGATAGAATCACAGAACCAAGCAGTTAACAACAGAAATGCTTCTGAATGAAATAAAATTCACAAAAAATAATGTGACAACTAAAACCATTGCAAGTGACTTAGGAGTCTACAAGAATTGTGTCATACTGTCGACGATACCGATGAAAGAAAATGGGAAAAGCTTGGAGGAAAAAAATTATGAAACCCTACAAAAACCAAAATTGTTTTTAAAATAAGCCACCCTCCCTACAGTTGCTGCTTCAATCAATTCAGAGTAAGTGAAAAAGTATATCTGAAAATATCATGTTTTTGGAGATACTAAAATCTTGAGGTTTTGCAACCTTCTAAACTTAAACAATTGCAAAATAAAATTAGTTTTTAGGCGTGGTCAAATAACATTGTATCTGTCTGCAAGTCATAAAATTTGAAGCTTACTTGACTATATTACCAAACCTTAAAAATCGAAAGAGAGCCTTAGGATCAAGCTTGGAAATATATCCGGCTATGATTTCCCATTTTTGTTAACTCACACAGGAACAGATAAACCTCTACGCAAACTTTCCTCCTGTCTTTGGGCATTTGGTTTCATATTGGAGGTGGGTAGAATCTGATTTCGGTTGCCCAGGATTCAACGCATCCTATTCAACTGGAAGTGCATTAACGGTAAATTTCTCCTCTATAAAATGTCAGTAGTTGTGGTAATGCGAAAGGGTGGAGGTGACAACAATTCCGCCCGATGAGGATCGCTGCACTTCTCTGGCCTCGCCAGACTTCTCGCTTCACATTTCCATAAAACAACATACCCTGCCTCAATTTTTCCTCAACTTCTGCAATCAATCCCTCAAATTGAATCAAACCTAAAATCCTCTACCAATAATCCCAACAGTACAATGGCGGTAGTTCTCGAAATGGTGACAGTCACAACCAGGCACCTGCGTGTCTCAGACAGGGCTTCTACCAAACTGCTCTATGGCATATTTGTCGAACAAACTCTGGCAAGCAGCTCTGTGTCAAGACTCTGTAACGACAGGTTGTTCTGTGTCCACCACAAAAATCCTCTTCCACTCCCTCGTTTTGAATGAAGACCCCAAATCATCCCGTGCCAGAATAGTTTAACGATTGAAATTTTCTGACTGCCGATCAAAATTTGACGGAGTGAACCATTTGCCGGGCTGAACAGGACACTTCCCGGCAAAGGAACCCCAGATAAGTAGCCTATCGGCTAATTAAATATAATTCATTGCATAGAGATATTCAAAAGAAATTGTTGATCCACCAAAAAAATGCATGGTATTCGAATTAAATTTTAATACAGTCAAAGAGGATGTAAAATGACTGGAATTTTTGAAACAATTCCAGTTTTTCTGTTCGAACTTATAAGGATCTAGAGAATAGACATCATTTGTAAACAGCAGCATTTTAACACGAGACTAGTCTAGAGAAATTAAATGGGTACATAACAGAAGAATTTCCGCTCCATATCTGTTGTGAAAACAATTCATACACTTTTTCAGTCGGATGTGCAATATCCCAGAACACATACGCACTTGTATCATTGCAAAACAGATCCTCTGGATTCGTCATTCCACATTGTACTTGTGCATTGAACAATCCTGATCCACAGCATGCTGACTTTGTATCCTTGAATCCTGCATCCCACATTAATTTACATACTTTACTTATATTGTTTCACTAACTAGATTGCTGAAAACATTAAAATGGGAGAAATCATAGGTTTCATGGACTCCAGTATGGAGTGTATCTTACCATAGGCTTCACCGTTTTGAATTATGTTCAAGAGATAATCATAAGTTTGAAATTGTATGATGGATAATCCAGATAACTTTTGGCTAAGCTGGGCCATATGTGACTTCACAGCAGTGTTATATGAAACAAATAGCTGGTTTTCCATGTCCAAACATTCACCTTGATTTGTAAGTCTTCGATAAGGATCACATCCTATTGGTGGAGTAGCCACTACAAGGACTTTTTTTGCCCCAGCCTGATACAGCCTCTGTCAAATCACATTCCACTAGAGATGTTATTCTTCTATAAAATGATAGGCCTTTTTCCAAAAGTAGATGTAAATTTAAGCTTTTGAGACTTACAGCTATGTACTGATCAAAATTGGAGATCAAAAATGTGATAAACTGTTGAAGAGAAGTGGTGTTTTGGAGAGTTGTGTTGCCTACGTAGGAGGTAATATCGTTTACTCCAATTGAAATGCAGTATATACATTTCTTAAGGTAGGATTTCGCCTGTGCAGCTCCAGATGTGTGCGTCTTCGTGAGAATAGAAGAATAGTGTTCAAACTGATCTACTTGGCGACCCATTGTGATAATATTCTGCGAGGTTGACGATGATCATTAGAATGAATGCATAAGTTTTAGTTAACATCAATACAACAATATTGTGCAAAATCCTGATATATTTGTGTTGGGACAAAAAAAATATTTGATTTGATTTCAAAGCTAATTTAAAGGTAGCTAATGATAAGTACTATTGTAGCCAAACCACCTCCATGTGAAGGATTCCTTCAAAGTGAACAAACAACTTCTGAGCTCTTTTATTACAAATGGTTTAATCATAATCTCAAATATCGTTAGATCTGGAATTTGTCAGGTGCTGGACTTGTACTAGGATTTTATTCATCTTGTTTAGCAGAAAAAATGAAATCTCAAAATTAATTTAATCCCAATTTCACCAGAGTTGGAATTGACAAATCTTTATTTTGGATTAAAATGGAAATTTGAAATTCACAATTCAATTTCAATTTGATGCATCCAAAATGAAGATTGTTTTTTCAAAGAATTTGTTCCTACCAATTTCAATTCAATTCCATCAAACAAATGAACTTAGTGTACAGAACTTTTAAAAGGTATCCAATATTGACAGACAAAAGTAATCTAATCGTGGTCTACAAAACATCGAGATAGAAATGTAGACATATTTCCAAAAAAGCTTTGCTATTGATCACGAATGAAAGATCTTATCTTATTATTTCTTTAAGATAGAAGTGCATACATGCCAAAGAAAACTCTACTAGTGATCATGAATGTAAAACAAAGTTGATGTTAATGAGTTAAGCTTTTCTTAAGCTGCAAAGTGCAAAAGTGAAGTTGTGTTCATTTGACATCCCCGCCATTATTGGACCTAATGCGACTACATAACTAAAGAATTGCTTTTTTAAAAAGTGTAGTGATCAATAGGGTTTCTGCATTGTTACGGATTGGGGGTCCATAGATTGTTTCGTTTTGTGGGTCGGTGATATGCTGTGAAAAATTTTTAATCTCTTTTTATTAAAGGAAATATCATACTAGTTGTCTGTATTTTTTGTTTCTATATGACAGATTATAGTTTTTGAAATTGAATCGTTTCTATATTACAAATTATAGTTTTTGAAATTGAGAGCTAAAAATAGGAGCTGATCCATGTGCAGGATGCTGATCCATGTACAGGACACTAAAAAACAGCTAATTAACAGATTAATTCATTAAATTTATGACTTGTGCACATTTAAATTAGAAACTTCCTTTTGCTATGTAGGCATGTGGAGGTGATTAATTCATCGAATTTACTCAATTGTTAGAGTCTGACTCAAATGTGTTTCTAGTAGATGATTATATCTCATATGATTATCTTTAACAATTTTAGTAAAATAGATATCTCTTAACACTTGCCTATTGGTCTAAGAGGTTTCTATTTAAAACTCATATTCCTATATAAGAAAGAAGTCAAATCATTAATTTAGTATAAAATCTTTTTAAAATTATTAAAATAATTGCAAATCTAGAAAATCAACTTGCCATCATCAAGCAATCTAGAAGTGAAACAAAGATAAGCAACCAGGTTTATTATATAGAAACAGAAAACAAATGACATAAACAAACAACTACAGAAGAAGATCTCTCTTAATTCATGTAATTAGTGCAATTCTAATTAAAGCTTTTATAGCAAAACTCAAGCACACAAAAACAGAGGTAAAAACTGTGGTAGTTGTGAAGAATATAAATAGAAATATTTCTATCTCATACCCAACATTGAATTCTTATGAAGATATTTTGAAGAAAGGTAAGAAAGGAGAAGAGAGGAGACCTCATCAGCTGCTGTTGAGTCAAGCAACCCACTACCTCCTGATGCAAAATTTATACCTCTGTTAAAATTTGCCCTTGGCTCTAGATATGGAGGACTAAAGGGAAGCCCCAAGTACGTAGCTGCACCATAATCATACGATACAATCCTAATAATAATTAAGAGTTCTGAACTTGAACTTTGATAGTAATAATAAATCATCTTGTAGGGACTGCATAGCAGTCTAAAACAGAAAGACCTAATGTATTATTATCCATACACTATACACTTCCATTCATTTTTCCTTTCTCCGTTAAGTACCTTAAAAACAAGAGCATCTAAATCTTCAATGGAAAATTGATACCAACCGAGAAAGTCGAAAGTGGTACGGCCATTGGTAAAGCGACCAGTTGGGTGGGAGTAAAAGGAGATGCCATAAGGTGTGAAGTTTGCACGGGCTTTACTGTGAGGAATGTAATTATTGTTTCCTGCATCTCCTAACGAATCTCCAAACACAAACATGGCCGGCACATGTGTTGACCACGACGAATCTTAAAAGGTAGCAAAATGCGACAAAACATGTAAAGGAAGTTGGCAAAATGTGTATATTAAAAAGGTGATAATCAAATAAGGTATACATTAAAAGTTTTGCATGTGATTAATAAAGAAATGTGTCTTTGGCGGCAACTTGACCGTAAATACTGACTGAAAAGACGTGGTATTTAATTTTATTCTGCCAGTTCATGCCAAGTGTAAAAATCTTGTGGCAGATTTCAAACAATAGTGAAATTTAGTTTTCTTTGTGGGTGCTCATCTAGAATGAAAGAAACTACAACAGAATGTATGATGAAATTTTTGTTTGTTTTCTGTAAAATATATGGATTTGAGAAGGGTTCTTTGATAGCAAAATATAAACAGATCATGTAATCTTTCTTTGGATCTTTGGCATACGAAAGTTTAGTTTTTCATTAGAGGTAATCGGCTGTATGGAATAGGTTGCAGGCGCAGGTCTTCATGTGACATTTCTTTGCATAGGTCTTCATTATGTGACATTTCTTTGATGGTTTCAATCACACTCATTTGTTGTTTTATTTCATGTGCATGCTCAAGGTGAAATGGTGATATCTCTATCATCAAATAAACAAAGTTTCTTTTGGAGCAAATTCATAAGGGTTTTCAGGTAAAAATAAAAAAGGGGCAATGGCTGTTTTAGGTATGTCGTCTTTATATTGGAGCTGTATATTCAATGATTTCCCACTTACAGTCTCAAGTGCTTGAATTTGTATAAAGTTGAGGTTTTCTTCTTCAAATCTACAATACTGTATTTTATAAAGAAGATTTCTTTCTTTTCTCAACCCCAGTATGTTGAACAAGTTTGGGATAAATAATGGAAGCCCTAAAATGTTAGTTTGAAAAAGAAATGCTACCAGAGAAATTTTTTGTTTCGGGTTTAAAAGAAAATGTCATTTTCTTTTAAAAGAACAAATTTCTGAAAGGGGTTTGAAAGAATTATTATTTTTTGAATTGCTCAAGTTTAAAGGAATATTTTTTATCTTCATAACAATAAAATGATGTTCGAAATTCAAAAAGGGAAAAGCACAGTCAAGATTATTTTCTTTAGATTTTCTTTGGAAACCCTAAACAAAATTTTGTTCTGAAAATAAAAGTAAACAAATAGAGTTTTTTGGAAATCACAAATAAAGGTTTCTTGTCTTCATAACTAGTTTGAAATAAAGATGGATTCAGAGGCATTGTATGTTCAAACTCGAAACACTGAATGAAAGTTTAAAAACAGAGGTAAAATGGTTTTCTTATTGAAGGCTAAATGATTTTTTTGAAGATCTTTTTGAGGGTATTAAACCCAAAATTCTACCAGCACAGTTTTGGATAAACAGGAAGCTATGGATTACAATTTTATAAGAGAAGGCCAGATTCGGTTTGTAACTAATTACAGTTGGTTTTTTCAAATAAAATTTTTAAAAGAGGGTTTCTTAACAACCCTAACTAGTTCAGTTGGTTCCATGTAACTGAACAATTTCGAAATTCATCTCTATTTACAGAGATCATTTGTAAATTTGAAAATGTGAGAGTGGAAAAGCATTGAAAGAAATAGATAAAGATTTGTAAATGTTCTGAAAGGAAGATGTGTTCAAAAGCTATATTATAAGCTTGTATACAAGTATAGATGCAACGTATATGTTTGTATGTGTATGTGTATATGAGATTGTAAAAGAACAGTAAGATAGAGAAAGGGTTGAACACCTTGAGCAGTACTTTCTGTTGATTGTAAAAGAATTTGAAGCAATAAAGATAACAGCTTCACGGAGTGGTTTTTCTCCCTATGGCAAATCCCGTTTGAGAAATTTTGAGGGTTTCCCACTCGGCAAAATCTGTGTCTCTTCATTTTTTGAGTTGGCATTATTCTGTTTATAATGAATGTTTATATTTCAGTATGATTTAATTACATTGATACTGCTATAAATTGTGAATTAAATTTACTAAAATCAGATTGTGGGATAATTTAATAGTGTTTTGATTCACTCCCCCCTCTCAGAACCCTGATACTTCCAACAACATGAACCCCTTTTCCAGCTTCCACAAAACAACTGATCATCCATAGCACAACTATAATACTTAACATTGAACTCTTCGTTATAGCCGTTAATAGCCAAATATCTCAGCTATACTGTTCAATCTCAACCTCAAGAACTTGCCAATGAGAACAGGCTATAATATAGTTAGAACAAAAGTTTTTGAAGTAAAAGTCTTCTTTACATATATTCAACGATCAAAGATACTATTATTGACTATTCCCCTTTTCATAAGATTGAAGATGCCAAATAGAACTCTTATGATGTTGATGAGTTAAATATACGTACTCTTAATTTATTGCATGGTAGACTCTAGTATTGACTTTAACCTAAAAAGTAGGTCATCATACATCACCCCTATTTTCAGAGAAACACAAAGCATTTGTTGATAACATAGTATGTGAAATAAAGTCCGTGTAGGTTGTATTCAATGTACGCTATAGTACTCTAGGTATCTTGTATACTATTTATGTGTGCTTTCTAGTGGAGCTCAATATTTTATAAATATTTTTCACCTTTTCTTCACTTTGATTATAGTTGATCTTATTGATTTATTTTTCATGTTGCAAATTATATACCATTTCAAGGATTGTATAATTCATAGCCCAAGTTGATTTTATGGTTGTGATCAAATAAAAGAATCACTTATTGTATTTCTTTGTTTTGGCAAGAAATCATAACTTGTCATCTAAATCGAAGGCTCCAGTCTCAAAATGGATTCTTAGGGCTTACTCATCACATGACAATCCTTATTAATGGATCCTAGTTTTGATTTTCCTAAAAATCTATGAGATATATGATTTTCTCATATATCACTATAGCTAAAAATGATGAAGCATGTATTAGTGTATGATGCGCTGATAACATCAAGATCATTCTCAAAGTTGGGTGAGGCATCTCTATAATAATACAACAATCAAATTTCATTGCTATGCGGGGAAGGCATAATATGAACATAGTGATGAGTGATAAAGAGAAACATATCACTATGACCTTCAACGACCATCGATATTCAAAGAAATAATATTTTGGTTTTAGTGGTTAGCAATGAGATGGGTGATATTGTTATATCATATAGTGATCAAGTTCATCGGTGACATAATAGAAAGAGTTTATGTTGCAATGATCATCGATGAAGTTAGTTGATCGCTATGTTCTACAACAATAAGGTAACAAGATTTTAAAAGGGGATCACTATGTACTATAGCTATAAATCAAGAGTGATCGTAGATTGCACTTGGAGTAATAGAGACATAGCAATGAGAAATGTGCTTTTGCATATCACTATGTTTTATAGAAAAAGGATGAGAACTCGCATTGAAGATAAAAGATCATGATCGCTATACCCTCTAGCAAGAACATCTACTAGAGGTCACAAATATAGGATTTTTCGTATAGTGATAAGTGATGTGGTTATCACTATTGCTATAGTGATAAATATGAAAGATAAAACAAATCACTATTTTAAGGGATGAGACATAAAGATCAAAGATATACATGTATTTTTTGCCAAAAGATATAGGGTAAAAGTGCAAAGTTGTGTCACCTTTTAGACTAACTTATCAGAATGACTGAATTTGAGTATTTCTATCTAAAAATTAATTTTTTCCAAACATATAATTTAGATAAATTCATTCTAGCTAAGCTATATATGGTCTCACACTTTTCCAATTGGAAAAGGTTATTAAATTCATGTTTTACATTAGTTTATATCCAATTACTAAAGAAATACAATTATTTCATAAAAGTGGCATTTCAATAACTCTTACTATGTTTTATGATTTTTTTTCAACATATAAACACCATTTTATCGAGCTCAAAGCCAAGAATATCCTCATATAGAGTTTATAGTGTCTTAATTAAATATAGTATATTGTAATTTAAAAATTCTACAGGTACGTATTTTAACATTTGAAAAGATGTCAATTTTGAGAAAGAAAAAAATATTAAATAATATTTAAAAAAAGTTTTAAAATATATGATGTTCTAGAGGAGAGAGTCCTCTTTTAGAATGTATAATTTTTCTTTAGATTTGTTTTGAAAAATGTGGTGGGAGATGAAAACTATCGATTTCAGGTGAGTTCAAATTTGACTCATTATAAAAGAGAAAATACAGGTCTAAAGCTGATTTTTAATTTTAATTTTTCTATCTATATATGTTATCTATAACATAGTCTAAGATCAAAGGGAAATAACTTTAGTTCCATCTAGTTTTGTGGTGGGAACTAGACCCTTAATTTTCAGCATTTTTCAGCAGCTAAAAAATTATCTATAAAAATTAGTAAAATATATCAATTCTTATTTCAAATAATTATTAAAAATTATAATCCTAAACTTCATCCTTTTCTACACATTTCATTAGTTTAATTCATTTTCAAATTCAAAATAACTATACCAATTTTATGTCATTGAAGGTAAACAGTTATACTTTTGTTAGCCTTTTCTTTTACAAAAGGGTGACACATGTTTGTGTTTTTACCCTATAGTGATTGAATATTTAAATATATTTTATAAGGCAGGGAAATAATGGCAAGAAGTGATTGCTGACAATCTACATTGTATTACAATGATAAAAAACTTTATGGCTTTGATTCATGCAGCAAAGTTAATACACGAGGATACAAGATGTTTTGTATTAAAGAGGCAATCATTCCTTGTTCTGAACAAAGAGAATTTCATAAGAGTTATAAGGTTTTCTATTAATATACAGAGTTTGTAGTGATACGATTTAGAAAGAGTTTTCAAAAAAGTGTGGAGGGTTCTAATTCAACACAGAAGAGGAAAGTTGAGAAGGTGAAGAAGAGTAAAGTTGAGAATAAACATAAGACAAAGGATGAAGTTCCTCCCAAAAAGCTAAATGAAGCTTTAATTGAAGAGATGGATTTTCTTGGACCTAAATCTTGAAGAAGCAAGTTCGCCTCTCCTACCAAATTGGAAAACAAATATAGTGAGGTAGGAGATGTTATAAGCTCTTCCTATACCATTATGTCAGAAGGAATCATGAAGCACCTATTTTTCACCCATGGGAGATGAATTTAGGAAAGTTGAATGTGTTTAATGTATTTGTGAATGTTAAAAGTTATCATCAATAAATACAACTTTGATGATACATGTATCTATGACAATGTGGGGGATAAATTTATGGAAATATCAATTGCTTCTTTCAATGAAGTTTTCAAATTAATAGATGGTCTCACAAAGAAATGATCATTCACCAAGTTGAAGAATGAATATGAGAGGTCAGATATTTCCTATATGTAGTGGAAGCTAATGTTGCACAAGACCATTAGAGAGCCATTGACTACAATAGAGAGACCTCTATTTAATATTAGCATGTTTAAAACATACCTCAATATGACATATTAGTCTCATGGTCAAGTGGGAGGAATGGGAGTCCCTGATTTAATAGAGATTGAACCTATGGTTTTAGCATCAAATATTCAAATGTTGGAGCTTGGACCCTATGATTATGTAGAGTATGTTGTTGACAACATCCATTCTTCTTTTGTTAACTTTAATGAGATTGAATAACCTACTTTCAAACATTATTCTTTTCTATGATTCTATATTAAAATCAATTAAGAAATATGCAGCATGATAATTTAAAATTAAATGTCCAGGAGACTAATGGTGAAGAAAAACCAATACAAATGTGGACTTCAATATGGGACTGTAGATATAATGCCTTCTACTACCTCACTTTTTAGGATTACTTTGTCTAGCCCCTGTATACTTTGTTTGGGTGTTAAACTTTCCCTTCTATCAATCCTAACATCAAGAGGTTTTTGAGACCTAAGGATAATGGGTTGGGGGAAAATATTAAACATAATTGGGGTGATTGGTATGCTTATTATTATATCACATGTTTTAGAGTTTTTGGGTTTTAAGAGAAGCTATATAGCTTGCTAGTCTCAATACATGACATAATTACATACCTATAAATTGTAAGGAAAATGTGATCAAAGTCCAACAAAAAGAACTTTGGAGGGAAGTATAGGAAGCACACTTTTCTCTGTGCTACTTTGTCTTTTGGAGATTTTACAATTTATGCAACCAAGTCTTATGATAAGATTGGGGAAGAATTGCTAAATGAGTATCACATGTACACTATGGATCCATGGACCCCTTATGATCTTGAAGGATATATCCATGCCTATAGAAAGTTATAGAAACTAGGTGACTATGTCCATCATGGAATTGAATATGAAGAGAGTTTTAAAAATATGGAAAGGCTGGAAGTTCAACAAAAGTTGTAGGATCAAAACAAAGAGCTAGAAGAGCAGATATAGTAGGCACTAGAAAAATTCAAGAATGACTTAGAGAATTTTCTAGATTCCCCCGTTCTAGTCACTAGGACTATGGATAAGCTAGCACTTCAAGCACTTGACCATGATGTTCAAATAGTTGACGGAGTAAATGCTAAAAAGGATGAAAGACTCCTTGAATTTAGCAAGTTTGTAAGTGATGGTGCCTTTGTCAAATCTAAAGAATTTATTGCTATTTTGTATAACCATAGAGGGAAGATGTTGAGGTAGAATTTCTAGCACATTACTTCTGAAAATGAAAAGAAGTTGATGGCCAATTTAATAGAAGATAGTTAAAAAGAAGTAGAAAACATGACTCTAGCTAGAGGGAGACAACTGCTCAATGAAGCACAAATCATGGTTCTAGCAAGATGGGATTTAAGTGCATCTTATATCTTTTAGATCATGATCAAATCTGGAAAGAAGCATATCAAATTAGATGTGAAAGGTCTAAATGATGTAATCGTTGGTTCCTAATTCATTGAAGATGAAAGATCTATCCTATTATGGGCTCTTTAACCTCCACACAAAAGGCCATAGATCATTGATATTGGTCATGCTTTTGGAAATTTGATGAATGTATTGAAAGTAGGGGTAAGAGATGCTAATAATCAAGAACTATGTAGGTTGACATGGCCCTATTTAAACAAGATCAAATGAAATAGGTATTATTTGAGAGAGAAAATTGGAGAGCAATGTATGAGAGCTTGCTTAAAATAGAAAAGCCATAGATGTAGCCCATGATTCAATCATTAGATGATGCCTTGAAGAGTGAATTGAAGAGGCTACAAGAAGAAAAAAAAAGGTTGAAGGGTGTTTTTTTTATTTGAAGAGAGATATCTAGCTCCATATTGAGAAATCATTCAAAATTTTGCTAACCAGGTTAAGACAGGTTTGGGATCTGTATAATGCATATAAACCTTTGACCCTAAAGCATAATGAGGTGTACAAAAAATTGGTCAAGGAAAAGAATGATCTTGTAGAGGATGAAGACATCCAAGAAGAAAATAAATCGATTAATGATCACAACATATACACGCAAGAGTTTAAGACCACTTTTTAATTAATTGAAGATTTGGTAATATAGCATGGAGTCCTATCATGGCATGATGCAAATGGAAAGATAATTGATAGGGAAACATGGATGGGGATGTGCCATGTGATGTAGGATCAAGCCCTAGGAGTAGCCAAGAATGATGACTTGGAGATGACAAGAACAAGCAAAGAGATTGAGAAGATGATCAAGTTGGAGATCAAGGTTCATGAGTTGATTGCTGACACAAACCTACTTAAAGATGAAAAATACTAGGAACATATCAAATAATGCAATGAATTTATTGAGGAATCATCATTAGATTATTCTCATTGAATATTTTCTCTTATAAACTTGTTTTTCTTAAATAACAATTATTATTAGTTGGCTTGTTATATTTAATTTTATAAACAAAGGGTGACACCCTTTAGTTTTGTAACCAATTCAATGTTTATAATTAATAGGACCAAATTCAAAAATAAGATCATAATAATTATGAACATATATTTTTCATACACATATTTTATAGAGAAAGTCGATCCTCTTGTCTACTTCATATTGTGTTATCTGTATGCACCAAATGAAAGAATTTGAATTTAATACATGGGTTTCATACAAATCATTTGATATTTTGGTGATATCATTTTAGTCTCATGCATTTTATTTCCTTAGATCAAATTTCAAGTTTTCTTTAATTGACTATTTAGTTGATTGAATGCAATAAGTTATTTCAGTGTTTGTAAAATAGTAATATTGTATTGATAAATCAATCTTCATTACTATCTTATTGGGATCTTCAAGGGAGTTAAATTCAGTAAGAATTCATGTTAAAATTTACTTAAGTATTCAACACTTCATGCATCATTAAAGTGATAACAATTTATCTCAAAGGGATTTTTTGTTTGTCTTTGAGGGTTACTTTAAACATTGTGAGTGATTGATAGAATAATGGTAAAGGCTCCATTAGTTAAGGCACAAGTCTATTGATTATTGTTTTGAATCTTCATACTGATTGAAAAAAGGACATACATCCAAGTGATAAAGGTCCTCAAATCTATTATACATTTATCAACTTTTAAAATTCTTAAAAGATCCAAGTCTCACAAATTATCTATTGACATTACACTCAATTTTTTTAATTAGTGACACACACTTAATCAAATGGTTAGAAACTATCAATCTTATCTTTCAGTTTGTAGTATTAACCAAGTAAATTAGGCTCTATTGAGTTCTATAGTTGCTACTAAGTTCTAGGAATAGTATTTTGTTGAAGCTGAATAGTATCAACCAAGTTGGTGATTATTAGTGTAAATCGAGCTTCATAGTGTTTACCGAGTTTCTTAGTGCAAATTGAGTTCTCCATTGTTTACCAAGTTCATAGCTTCAGTGTTGTTAATCTAGTGTTGACCAAACTATGTAGTGTCAACCAAGTGATTTAGTTTATACTGAGCTTGCAGTGCTAGTGTTGACCAAGCTCTGTAGTGTCAACCAAGTGATTTAGCTTATATGTCAAGTTTCACAATGTTTACTGAGTCACTAGTGCAAACCGAGTTCAAAGTACTTGGAAGTAATTAGTATGAACCAAGTTTCTACATCTACCAAGTGTATGATGATGTCGAGTGTTGACAATGGTTGCCGAGTATTAGAACTTCACTGAGTGTGTCTTTAAAGCTCAAGCACCAGTAGTTGGGCCAACATTATGTAATTTGGTGAAAGTTGTATTGT
This sequence comes from Cupressus sempervirens, assembly GCA_028749045.1. Classification (NCBI taxonomy): domain Eukaryota; kingdom Viridiplantae; phylum Streptophyta; class Pinopsida; order Cupressales; family Cupressaceae; genus Cupressus; species Cupressus sempervirens. Next base: position 139,449,770 of record CM053789.1, on the reverse strand, counting down.
AGTCGACTTTCATGAATTGTAATTTGGATTGGTGTATATGTAATGTATTGTATCACATCCAAAAATGTAAGTAATTAAGAATGGTATAAGTATAAAAGAGAAGAAGTGTGAAGGCTACAAGTAGTATAAGGAGCAACAAAGATTGATCTATCACAACAAGGTAATCATTACACTACAAAGGAATCTCATTCAGAAAATTAGACTTGGAGATCAGAGATCAGCCATTGATTCATCCTAATAGGTGGAATAGTTAAATCCTTTCACAAGGTAGACTTAATAGTCTTTTGTAAATCTCTTTACTGAGTGCTTAATTCATTGTATTTTTTGTAAATCCTTTTACAAGGTAGACCTAGTAGTCCTTATTGCTCTTAACAGGGAATATCATCAAAAGTGATCATTGTAAGCCTTACTAGGCCAATTTTATACTATAGTACTAAAGCTTGTGGGTATCATCCCCACCCTAGTTTTACTTTCTATTTAGAAGTTTTTTGGGTCACCATATTGTGTGTCAAAGTGTTATGAGTGTTTTATGCTTTCAGTTCCTCATGCATGCAATTAGATCCAAATACATATGAAGGATTAATTGATGAAATAAGAACAAGTTTTATTGGTTCTTGATTCACCCCTCCCCTCTTAGTAACCTAGCCTATCTTATATTTCTAACAATTGGTATTAGAGCTTTTTGGTTCTCAAAGAAAAATTTTAATAGCTTGAGAAAAGATCTGAGGCAATGAAGGTATTCAGATTTGAAAAGGCTATTGAAAATGAAAAGCTAGATTTGGAATTAGCTATTGGGAAACTTAAGAAAGAAAAGGAGAAACTCTCTCAATCCTTGAAAAGAAGAAAAGATCTTGCATTACAAATGAATGAAAAACTCTACATTGAAGAAAGAATTGAAGATATTTATTTAGAAAGTAATTCAGATGAAGCAAATGAGGAAATCAACAAACTGTTAGAAAAGAATGGTAACCTTTAAGAAGAAGTTAGAAAGATGAAAAGAGAACAAAAAATTTAGTCAATAAGATTGTGTGAAGTCATGGAGGAAAAAGATAAGGCAAAAGAAGAGATAGAAGGAATGAAGAATAAAATTCAGCATATATCCCTTCAATAGGAAGACTTCAACGATCGACTTACTAATGAAAATAAAGAAATTATGAATCTAAGATTAGAGAATGAAAGATTGAAAAATGATCCAAACACTAAAAAGAAAACCAATGAGAGGATTATGAAATCCCAAGTAGACATGAATTAGTTGAATGATAAAAATCAATGTAGACAGAAAGGAAAAGCATGAATTGGATATATAGAAGAAGGTGAATCATCCAAGCAAGGAGCTCAAAAGAATCAAAAGACTACTTGCAAACACTATGGTAAGTTAGGTCATACATTAAACAAATGTAGGAGTAATGGTAAAGCTAAATTTAATAGAAAATGTTACAATTGCAATAAACATGGTCATAGAGCTAATAAATGTAAAGAAAAACCTAAATTTAAAGGCAAATGTCACAAATACAAGAAGCATGGGCACAAATATTTTGAATGCAAAACCAAGATATTAAACCCAATAGAACAGATTGTGAAAGCTATATTTGGTTGGGACTACAACAGATGGTGCAGATGTTACTACTATGGAGAATTTAGACACATTGGAGTAAATTTTGTGAAACATCACATGAGGATAAGATAGACCACTAGAAGATGTTTTATTTGTATAGAACATGAAAACCTTGCCAATAATTGTATGAATAGTGGAAGAATTGAAGATGAAATGAAAGCCAAGGCTGATAACATCATAGGCATATGAGACAACAATGGATTCTGAAATCTTTTGAAAATGCAAATCGAAGCCATGAAGCATGTGTCACTCAAGAATCAGGTGACTTAAGAATTTCTACTTAATCTCCCACAGGGATAGCTGGAACTAAGATTCTAAACTAGACATCTTACATTAGTTCCAGTCAACTACAAGGAAAGATCCATATTAGCATTCATGATGCAAAGGGATCAACGAGTATTTAAGGAAAATCAAGACCTTACCAAGATAGGTTGGGTTGCAAGACCTTGATGAGAAAGGTCGAGAGTAACTAAGTCATTATGTGGACACCAAGTCATGGATGACTCTATTGAGCAATAAGATCAAACCGAGTGGAAGACAATTTGTCACTGAGAAAGTGAACGTACTAAGCATTTATGATGATTGATAAGTGAAATTTTTTTAAATAGAAGAAATCAAATTCATTTGTCACCGTGAATTTTTGAAGAGCTATATGCAAAGAGTGATTTTTGTGCATCCAAGCAATTTGTGTGATTTTTTATTGAAGTTTTTCATGTTTTCATAAACCCTATTGAGCATGGCATCCTCCAATAGCAAAACCAAGAAGGGGTCCAAGATGTTGGTTAAAGGAATTGATTGGAAGGCACTAGACCTCAAGTTAACTCTAGAAATTGCGAAAATGCTTGATCTAATTGGAGCTCAGTTATAGATTCCACCAAAGGTTCTACTAATTAATGATATTCACTTACATTTTCATTATTAATTTCAAGACATTGAAACCCTATAGATTGATGAGGCTCTAGAAAATTTATATGTGAATGGTGCATTGAAACCTGAGCATCAACACTTGGAGACCAAGGGTGTAACCCACATTCCACATATGCCCTAAGATTTCTAGATTAAATGGGTAAGGTTCATCCTTAGCCATGTACACAATAGGCAGCTATGGTTGGAGCAACCTATTCCAATAACAAAGAAAATGATTCATTGAATCACAGGGTTCCCAATGTTGAACAAGGCAAGAACTACCAAAACCCTAAGTCAAGTAGAATTGGAAAGTAAAACTCTTGCTAAATGAGATGGAAGAGGTATGAAAATTAGTTATGTAACTGACATGGAGCTGAAATTTGGAATCCATGTGATATCACATAAAATCTATAGCTCTAGTTGTCTCAACATTGTATCATGTGAGGTAGTTGATCTAGCTCTAAAAATGGTGAAAAACAACATGTCCTTTGACCTTGCTGAGTTGATGTTAGTTCAATTTAACAAAAACATGGAGAGCATTGAGACTTTGAAGAATAACTTGTGTAAGGTTGGTTTACTCTCAACTTGTTTATTCTTCTTTGCACAAAACTTTTTCCCTTTAAAAGATATAATTGTATGGAGAAAAGATGTACCAATATTATATCAAATTAATGAGTATATAGCAAAGATGGGTAAGAATTTTGTTAGTATCATAGACAATTATTTTGATTCATCCAAGGAAAATATGAATAACAGATTCAGAATTCCTAAGACACTTTTAGAAGATTACAAGGATGATATTTGTTTTATGGTAGACTGTGACAAGGTATACATTCAAGCAGTCAAACCTAGAGTTGTGTAGTTTAAGCCTCTAAGCTATGAGGTTAACATTGATGAAACCAAGGACATTATTGAGGCATTTTTGAATGAACCTATAGATCTCAAGGCTACAAATTTTGGTACATATTATGAAGCCAAAGCCGTAATAGAACTTCAAATAAAGTTTCCTCAAGCATTTGGTAAAGGAAAGAAAAGGATAGCAAAACTAAGCCAAACAATTTCTACTCTTCTACTGATAGAAGGTAAAGGAGATGATGTGGAAGAAGATGATGCAAAATATGAGGTAGATGAAACTAAATAAGAAGAAGAGCCAATCAAGAATAAAGGTAAGGTTATCATAACCAGACCTACCAAGTCATCTACTACAATATTCACTAGAAGAACATCTAGAAAGAAATTTAAATTAGATGAAGAAGTAGAGGATGTTATTTCAAATGGCCTCCACCTACATTTCAAGAGAAAATAAAGGAGATTGATTCTAGAGGTAGCATGGAAAAATTGAAATCACTAAGATATGAGACTAGGAATGCAGAAGAGAAGAGGCAAGTTGAAGACATGATTATGTCCAAGTTATCTAAATGGAAATATTTACTTGATCAACTTGCACAACAAATTCCCAATGAATTGATGGAAAGAATCAAACCAAGATGGGAACATGCAAAGAAGACTACAAAGGATATATCTGAATAGACTCTGAGGTAGCTCATGTTGAGTCTTAATGATAAAGAAGTAAAAGAGTCCATGAAAAGGAATGAAGAAAAACTTATTCTAAAATTTAACACTTGCTTGATAGTGGTTAATGAAATAGAAAATGTGGTGAAGAATGCCACTACTACATGGAAGAATATCTACAATATCCATTAGAAGAGTGCTTTTTTTATTCATGTTAGTGATTAAGATGATGATAAAGTTGACAAGGAAAAAAAGGGAAATGATGAAGAAGAAGAAAGATATGATGTTAATCAAGATGATGAGGATCAAGAACATGAAGCTACCAAGGAGAATCTCCTTGAGATTCAAAGCATTGAGGAAATCAACCCTAAGAATATTTTAGCAACAACTATGGCCTCATTTCCTCACTCTCCAAGAAAAGATTTAAGGACATCAAGCTTAGAGAAATTTTTTGTTGCGTTGGTTGTGGAAATCACTATAATTCCAAACACCCAACCAATATTTACACCTATTCAACTAAGTACTACATTGATTGAAGTATTCAACACTTCATCTACTAAGTAGTCAGTGCTTCCTCCATCAGATTTAGCTACTCAGCAATTAGGTATTTCTGCAATCAGTGCAATATCTACTTTTGTTGTTAGTCCTTCTATTTCCACTATTGTTACAATTCCTAGTGTACAATTAGTTAGTACAAAGATACTTGAGAGAAAGCCTCAATAAAGTACTAAGGTTTCTAGAAAAGGTTAAGATAAAGAAGAGGGTATGTGCAGGATCATGGTGTACCAAACTATGGCCTTAAGTGGTAGTGAAAAATTAGCAAATCAGGGTTATGTCAACTTGACACATAATTTTAAAGTGGTTATGGACTTTATATCAAAAATTTGTAAAAAAATAATCTATAGGAAATTGAATGTAGTTTCTAAACTACTAGGCCTTATTAGGAGAAAAAATTAATTGATTGGTCAAAAGTTTGGATTTTAATGCAGTACTCCAAAAATTTCAGGGCGAAAATAAGAAGTCGGTGTATGTCTGACCACCTTAATCAAAATCCAATGATAATATTTTCTTAATATAATTATAGATATAAAAGGTAGACTCATTCCCGGATATGACACATACTTTTCAATATTTTTATTCCAAATAAATAATTAAATATGAATTTTCTACCAAAATTTTTTTGGAAAAAAAAACTCCTATGTATGACCACCTTAACTAATAGAAAATTTTACCAAACTTATTTGTTATTTTATTTTTCTTATACTAGGCAAAGCATAGAATGTGATGCAACTTTTAGATTTAAAAAATGTTATACCGTTTGAAAGTTATAGCTATTTTTCAATTAGTATGTCAATCAGCACTTTACAACAATTTTTATTGAAAATTAACTAATAAATACTTATCGAACTCAGAATTCAATAGCAATTATATCGATGAAATCTCAAGAGTGATATTAAAAAACCCTTTTCATTTCAGTCAATTTCGATCAAAATAACATTGTTAGATGGCTACTCGAAGTCTGAGTGTCACTGAAACCCTACTCAAACACATTTTTAAGGTTCACCGGGCAGGCATGGTAAATACCATACCTGATTAAATATTTGATTAGCCATAGTAATTTAAAACTCATTTTTGGTGGGAAATTTCAAACGGAAAGTATTTTTTAATTTTAAATTTGGAGGGAGATAAATTTGAGAAAATAACTTTAGACAATTTTAAAGGAAAATATATTTCGTGAATGTGTGAACATTAATATTATTATTATAATTATTATTACATTATACTAATATGTATGATTATTATTATTAAATATATATAGTAGTATTATATGAAAAAAAAATCTATACAATAACAATATTTATTATTATTATTAAATCTATAATCTAGTAACATATATGATTATTATTCTTATATAATCTAATAATATATTATTATTATATTAAAATATACAATATAATATAATTATTAAATATAATATTGTCCCTTCGACCCATATGAAGCATTCTAATATGTCCCTAGGGGTTCTAGGACTCTTAGCGACATATGTCATTATGTAATGGGTCAAAAGGGGTCATAGGTCAACCTATGAACCCCTTCAACCCATATGGAACATTATAATATGTCCCTAGGGGTCTTAGGACCCCTAGGGACATATGTCAACATGTAATAGGTCGAAGGGGATCATAGGGTCCCTAAGGTTTGTAGGACCCCTAAGGACATATTAGAATTGTTCATATGGGTCGAAGGGGGTCATAGGGTGGGTCATAGGTCACCCTATGACTCCCTTCGACCCATATGAACAATTCTAATATGTCCCTAGGGGTCCTACAAACTTTAGGGACATATGTCATCAAGTAATGGGTCAAAGGGGGTCATAAGTCAACCTATCACCCCCTTTGACCCATATGAAGCATTCTAATATGTCCTTAGGGGTCCTAGTACCACTAGGGACATATGTCATCATTTAATTGATCAAAGGGGGTCATAGGTAACCCTATGACACCCTTCGACCCATACGAAGGATTCTAATATGTCCCTAGGGGTCCTAGGAGCCCTAGGGACATATGTTGTCATGTAATCGGTTGAAGGGGGTCTTAGGTCAACCTATGACCCCTTTCGACCCATATGAACGATTCTAATATGTCTTTAGGGGTCCTACAATATGTCCTTAGGGGTCGTAAGACCCCTAGGGACATATATCGTCATATAATGGGTCGAAGGGGGTCATCGGTCACCCTATGACCACCTTTGACCCATATGAACGATTCTAATATGTCCCTAGGGGTCCTAGGACCCTTAGGGACATATCTCATCACATATTAGGTCGAAGGGGGTCATAAGTCAACCTATGACCCCCTTGGACCCATATGAAGCATTCTAATATGTCCCTAGGGGTCCTAAAAACTCTAAAGACATATGTTGTCATGTAATGAGTCGAAGGGGGTCATAGGTCAACCTATGACACCCTTCAACCCATATGAAGAATTCTAATATGTCTCTAGGAGTCTTAGGACCCCTAGGGACATATGTCATCATTTAACTGGTTGAAGGAGGTCATAAGTCAACCTATGACCCCCTTTGATCCATTAAAAGGATTCTAATATATCCCTAGAGATCCTATAACCCCTAGGGACATATGTTGTCATGTAATGGGTCGAACGAGGTCATAGGTCACCTTATGACCCCCTTCAACCCATACGAAAGATTCTAATATGTCCCTAGGGGTCCTAAAACCTCTACGACATATGTCGTCATGTAATGGGTTGAAGGGTCATAGGTCACCCTATGACCCCCTTTGACTCATATGAAAGATTCTAATATGTCCCTAGGGGTCCTAGGATCCCTAGGGACATATTTTATCATGAAATGGGTTGAAGGGGGTCATAGGTCAACTTATGACCCCCTTTGACCCATATGAATCATTCTAATATGTCCCTAGGGGTTCTAGGTCCCCTAGGGACATATGTCATCCATCATTTAATGAGTCAAAGGGGGTCATAGGTCAACCTATGACCCAATTCGACCCATATGAAGCATTCTAATATGTCCCTATGGGAATTAGGGCCCCTAGGGACATATGTCATCATTTAATTGGTCAAAGGGGGTCATAGGTCAACATATGACCCCCTTTGACCCATATGAAGGATTCTAATATATCCTTAGGGGTCCTACGATCCCTAGGGACATATGTCATCATGTAATGGGTCGAAAGGGGTAATAGGTCATCCTATGACCCCTTTCGACCCATATGAATTATTCCAATATGTCCCCTAGGAACATATGTCATCATTTAATGAGTCGAAGGGGGGGTCATAGGTCAAGCTATGACCCCCTTCGATCCATATGAAGCATTGTTATATATCTCTAGGGGTACTAGGACATATGTCATCATTTAATTGGTCGAAGGGGGTAATAGGTCAACCTTTGACCCCCTTCAACCCATACAAAGGATTCTAATATACCCCTAGGGGCTACGACCCCTAGGGACATATGTTCTCATGTAATGGGTCGTAAGGGGTCATAGATCAGCCTATGAACCCCTTCGACCGATACGAAAGATTTTAATATATCCATAGGGGTCCTAGAACCCTTAAAGACGTATGTCATCATGTAATGGGTCAAAGGGGGTCATAGGTCACCCTACGACCCCCTTCGACCCCTATAAAGGATTCTAATATCTCCTTAGGGGTCCTAGGACCACTAGAGACATATGTCGTCATGTTATGGGTCGAAGGTGGTCATAGGTCAGCCTATGATCCCCTTCAACCAATATGAAGCATTCTAATATGTTCCTAGGGGTCCTAGGACCAACAGGGACATATGTCATCATGTAATGGGTCGAATAGGGTCATAGGTCACACTATGACCCTTTTCGACCCATACAAAAGATTCTAATATATCCCCAGGGGTCCTAAGACCCCTAGGGACATATGTCGTCATGTAATAAGTCGAAGGGGGTCATAGGTCCTCATATGACCCCCTTCGACCCATACAAAATATTCTAATATGTCCATAGGGGTTCTAGGACCCCTAGGGACATATGTCATCATGTAATGGGTTGAAGGGGGTGATAGGTCAACCTATGACCCCCTTCGACACATATGAAGCATTTTAATATGTCTATATGGGTCCAAGGACCTCAAAGGACATTTGTCATCATTTAATAGGTCGAAGGGGGTCATAGGTCAATCTATGATCCCCTTTGACCCATATGAACGATTTTGATATGTCCATAAAGCTCATACGACCCCTAGGGACATATATCGTCATGTAATAAATCGAAGACCTATGACCCCCTTTGACCCATATGAACAATTCTAATATGTCCCTAAGGACCCCTAAGGACATATATCATAATGTAATGGATCAAAGGGGGTCATAGGTCAACCTATGACCCCCTTTGACCCATATGAAGCATTATAATATGTCCCTAAGGGTTCTAGGACCCCTAGGGACATATGTCATCATTTAATGAGTCAAATATTCTAATATGTCCCTAGGGGTTTTAGGACCCCTAGGGACATATGTCATCATTTAATTGGTCGAAGGGGGTCATAGGTCAACCTATGACCCCCTTCAACTCATACGAAGTATTCTAATATACCCCTAGGGGGCCTAGGGACATATGTTGTCATAAAATGGGACGATGGGGCTCATAGGTCAGCCTATGACCCCCTTCGACCCATAAGAAAGATTCTACTATGACCCTAAGGGTCCTAGAACCTTTAACGACATATGCCGTCATGTAATGGGTCAAAGGGGGTCATAGGTCACCTTATGACCTCCTTCAACCCATACGAAGCATTCTCATATATCCCTAGGAGTCCTAGGAACATATGTCATCATGTAATGGGTCGAAGCGGGTCATAGGTCAACCTATGACCCCCTTTGACCCATATGAATCATTCTAATATGTTCCAAAGGGTCTTAAGACCCCTAGGAACATATGTCATCATTTAATGAGTCAAAGGGGGTCATAAGTCAACCTATGACCCCCTTCGACCCATATGAAGCATTCTAATATGTCCCTAGGGGTCTTAGGACCCCTAGGGCCATATGTCATTATTTAATTGGTCGAAGGGGGTCATAGGTTAACATACGACCCTTTTTGACCCATACGAAAGATTCTAATATAGCCATAGGGGTCCTACGACCCCTAGGGACATATGTCATCATCCAATGGGTCGAAAGGGGTCATAGGTCACCCTATGACCCCCTTCAACCCATATGAATTATTCAAATATGTCCCTAGGGGTCCTATAAACCCTAGGGACATATTTCATCATGTAATGGGTTGAAGGGAGTCATTGGTCAAGCTATGACCCCCTTCGACTCATATGAAGCATTCTAATATGTCCTTAAGGGTCCTAGGACCCTTAGGGACATATGTCGTCAATGAAGCATTCTAATATGTCCCTAGGGGTCTTAGGATTAGTAGAAACATATGTCATCATGTAATGGGTCGAATAGAATCATAGGTCACGCTAAGACCCCCTTCGACCCATACAAAAGATTCTAATATGTCCCTAGGGGTCCTAGGACCCCTAGGGACATATGTCATCATGTAATGAGTCGAAGGGGGTTATAGGTCACCCTATGACCCCTTTCGACCCATACGAAGTATTTTAATATGTCTATAGGGGTCGTAGAACTCATAGGGACATATGTTATCATGTAAAGCGTTAAAGGGGGTCATAGGTCAACCTATGACCCCCTTCGACACATAAAGTATTCTAATATGTCCCTAGGGATCCAAGGACCCCTAGGGACATATTTCATCATTTAATGGGTCGAATAGGGTCATAGGTGAACCACCTATGACCCCCTTCGACCCATACAAAGGATTCTAATATGTCCCTATGGGTCTTAAAACCCCTAGGGAAATAAGTCATCATTTAATGGGTCGAAGGGGGTCATAGGTCAACCTATAATCCCATTCAACCCATAAGAATGATTCTAACATGTCCCTAGGGGTCCTAGGACCCCAAGGGACATATGTTGTCATTTAATGGGTCGAAGGAGGTCATAGGTCACCGTATGACCCCCTTCGACCCATATGAAGAATTCTAATATGTCGGTAGGGGTCGTAGGACCCCATGGGACATATGTCATAATGTAATGGGTCGAAGGGGGTCACAGGTCATTATATGACCCCCTTTGACCCATATGAAGGATTCTAATATGTCCCTAGGGATCCTAGGACACCTAGGGACATATATCATCATGTAATGGGTCGAACAGGGTCATAGGTCATTGTATGACCCCCTTCGACCCATACAAGGGATTTTAATATGTCCCTATGGGTCTTAGGACCTCTAGGGACATATTTCATCATGTAATGGGTCGAAGGGGGACATAGGTCATCGTATGAATCTCTTAGACCCTTACGAAGTATTCTAATATGTCTCTATGGGTCCTAGGACCCCTAGGAACATATGTCATTATGTAATGGGTCAAAGGGTGTCATAGGTCACTCTATGAACTCATTCGACCCATACAAAGGATTCTAATATGTCCCTAGGGGCTCTTAGGACACCTAAGGACATATGTCATCATGTAATGGGTCAAAGCCTTCGACCCATAAGAAAGATTCGAAAATGTGTCAACATGTGATGGGTCGACGAGGGTCATAGGTCCCCTATGACCCCCTTTGACCCATACAAAGTATTCTAATATGTCCCTAGGGGTCATAGGTTAACATATTAGAATCTTTTGTATGGGTCGAAGGGGGTCATAGGTTGACCTATGACCCCCTTCGAATGTACGAAGGATTCTAATATGTTCCTAGGGGTCCTAAGACTCCTAGGGACATATGCCCTCATGTAATCAGTTGAAGGGGGTCATAGGTCAACCTATGACAACCTTCAACCCAAATGAAGCATTCTAATATGTTTGTACGGGTCATAGGATCCCTAGGGACATATGTCATTATTTAATAAGTCGAAGGGAGTTATAGGTCAACCTATTACCTCTATCGACCCATATGAAGCATTCTAATATGTTGCTAGGGGTCCTAGGACCCCAAGGGACATACGTCATCATTTAATTGGTCAAAGGGTGTCATAGGACAACTTATGACCCCATTCGACCCATACAAAAGATTCTACTATGTCCCTAGGGGTCCTACAACCCCCAAGGACATATGTCATCATGTAATGGGTCAAAGGCAGTCATAGATCACCCTATGACCCCCTTTGACCCATACGAAAGATTCTAATATGTCCCTAGGGGTCCTAAGACTCCTAAGGACATATGTCGTCATGTAATGTGTCGAAAGGACCTATGACCCCCTTTGACTCATACAAAGGATTCTAATACACCTAATGACATATGTTGTCATGTAATAGGTCGAAGGGGGTCATGGGTCAACCTATGACCCCCTTTGAAACATATGAATGATTCTAATATGTCCCTAGGGGTCCTAGGACCTCTAGGGACATATGTCATCATTTAATTGGTCGAAGGGGGTCATAGGGACCTTTGACACATACGAAGGATTCTAATATGTCCTTAGGGGTCCTACAACCCCTAGGGATATATGTCGTCATGTAATGGGTTGAACGGGGTCATAGGTCAACCTATGACCCCCTTCGACCCATACAATGGATTCTAATAAGGACATGTGTCATCATGTAATGGGTAAAAGGGGGTCATAGGTCAACCTATAAACCCCTTCAACCCATATGAAGTATTTTAATATGTCCCTAAGGGTCTCCTAGGGACATATGTCATCATTTAATGAGTCGAAGGGGCTCATAGGTTAACCTATGACCACCTTCGACCCATATGAAGCATTCTAATATGTCCCTAGGGGTCTTAGGACCCTTAGGGTTATATGTCATCATTTAACTGGTCGAAGGGTGTCATAGGTCAACCTATGAACCCCATCGACTCATACGAAGGATTCTAATATGTCCCTAGGACCCCTAGGGACATATGTCATCATATAATGGGTCCAGCGACCCATAAAAAGGATTCTAATATGTCGCTAGGGGTCCAAGGACCCCTAGGTACATATGTCATCATTTAATGGATCGAAGGGGGTCATAGGTAACCCTATGACCCCCTTTGACTCATACAAAGGATTTTAATATGTTCCTAGGGGTCCTAGGACCCCAAGGGACATATGTCATAATGTAATGGTCGAAAGGGGTCATAGGTCAACCTATGACCGCCTTCGACCCATATGAATGATTCTGATGTCTGTAGGGGTCCTAGGACCCCTAGGGACATATTTCATATTTGAATGGGTCAAAGGGAGTCATAGGTGACCCTATGACCCCCTTTGACCCATATGAAAGGTTCTAATATGTCCTTAAGGGTCCTAGGACCCCTAGGGACATATGTCATCATGTAATGGGTCAAAATGGGTCATAGGTCAACCTATGACCCCCTTCGACCCATACGAAGGATTCTAATATGTCGCTAGGGGTCCTAGGACCCCTAGAGACATATTTCGTTATGTAATGGGTCAAAAGGGGTCATAGACCAACCTATGACCCCCTTCGACTCATATGAAGCATTCTAATATTTCCCTAGGGGTCCTAGGACCCCTAGGGACATATGTCATCATGTAATGGGTGGAAGGGGGTGATAGCTCACCCTATGACCCCCTTCGACCAATACAAAGGATTCTAATATGGGACCCCTAGGGACATGTTGTCATGTAATGGGTTGAAGGGGGTCATAGGTCAATCTATTACCCCCTTCGACCCATATGATGAATTCTAATATTTCCCTAGGGGTCCTACATATGTCATCATTTAATGGTCAAAGGGGGTCATAGGTCAAACTATGACCCCCTTCGACCGATACGAAGGATTCTAATATGTCCCTAGGGGTCCTGGACATATATCATCACATAATGGGTCGAAGGGGGTCCCCTTCCACATATACAAATGATTGTAATATGTCCCTAGGGGTCCTAGGACCCTTAAGGACATATGTCATCATGTAACAGTTTCGAAGGGGGTCATTTGTCACCCTATGACCCCCTTTAGCCCATATGAAAGATTCTAATATGTCCCTAGGGGTCCTAGGACCCATAGGGACATATGTCATCATGTAATGGGTCGAAGGGGGTCACAGGTAACTCTATGACTCCCTTCGACCCATACAAAAGATTCTAATATGTCCCTAGGACCCCTAGGGACATATGTTGTCATGTAATGGGTCGAAGGGGGTCATAGGTCAACCTATGACCCCCTTCAAACCCATATGAACAATTCTAATATGTCCCTAAGGGTCCTAGGACCACTAGGGTCATATGTCATCATTGAGTGGGTCAAAGGGACCTATAACCCCCTTCGACCTATACGAAAGATTCTAATATGTTCCTTCAGGTCCTAGGATCCCTAGGAACATATGTTGTCATGTAATGGGTCAAGGGGATCATAGGTCACCCTATGACCCCCTTCGACCCATACGAAGGATTCTAATATGTCCCTAGGAGTCCTAGGACCTGTAGGGACATATGTCATCATGTAATGGGTCAAAAGGGGGTCATAGGTGAACCCATATGAACGATTATAATAAGGGGGTCATAGGTGAACCTATGACCACCTTAGACCTATATGAATGATTCTAATATGTCACTAGAGTTCCTAAGACCCCTAGGGACATATGTCATCATGTAATTGGTCAAAGTGGGTCATAGGTCAACCTATGACTCTTTTTGACCCATACGAAGTGTTCTAATATGTCCCTAGGGGTCTTAGGACCCTTAGGGACATATGTCATCATTTAATGGGTCGAAGGTGACCTATGACTCCCTTCAACCCATATGAAGCATTCTAATATGTCCTTAGGGGTCCTAGGACCCCTAGGGACATATATATTAATATATATATCATATTTATAGATTATAATACTAATAAGATAATATATTATTGTATATTAATAACATAGCTCATAATAATAATATATTATAGATAATAATAATAATAATATATATTAATATTATATATATATATATTACATTATTATATTTAATAAAAGTATAGAAAAATAATAATAATATATATTATATTTATAGATTATAATAAGTATAACATTATATATATATATATATATATATATATATATATATATATATATATATATATATATATATATATATATATATATATATATATAACTCAAATAATTGATAAGTCATAAACTATAACTCACATATTCAGTTTTCCCTCCAAAATCTTTTAGGGGGCATATTGGATATTTGATTTTATATCAGATATTCGATTTTATATCAGATATCCCATTTGAAATTGGATATCCGATATTACTAGCATCATTTTCCAACATATTCCTTTTCCTTGCAGACCTGACAACATCACTTTTTGAGGTTTTTTTCACATGTTTTACAAAAAGTCGCATTTTGGGGCCCAACCAAACAAAAAAAGTTTGAAAATATAACCCTAGGTGTCCAAAATTATCATCTAAATGGGGAGCAGTAGTCGTCGAAAGGCTAAATAGAAAAGGAAGGTATCCAATGATGATATTGTGGCATATAGGGAAAGGGACAAAATGGAACACTAAAGAAAAAGACAAGGTATGTTAAATATCAGTCAAGTTGACGATGTATTAGTCGAATGTGAAATCATAAAGTCAGATAATGAATATGTATAGTTGGGGAATGAAAATGTGCCTATTGAAAATGATAATGCCAGAATTGAAATTTTAGAGAATGAAAATTTTGAGGATGAAATGTTACCAAATCATAATCCAAATTGCATAATTGACCATGTCGAACATGACAATGCACAAGAACCTAATGCACAAGAACCTTACGTATCTCCTAATTATAATTGACATGAAGGTTCTAAAACACCAAAATGGATAATTGAAATTGATGAAATGATTATTACTAGTTTGGAAGAGAAAAAATCAGAAAGAACCATTTGGTTATGGGCTTCAAGATTATATAAGATGTTTTTCGGCAACAAGACAGTGGTAGATCAATGTCGACTTTTTATGCACTTATTAAAGATGCCAAAGATGAGACCTATGCTTTCCAAATTGAAGATTCATGTCAATAAAATTTTGGAAAGAAATGCCATTATTGTGAAAAATCTTTTCAGTGCTCTCAATAGCATTGGAAAAAATAGTAGGGAGAAGTATAATAGAGTTGCTCGAAGGGTTATTACAACATCTTTGGTAAGTCATCATTTGAGAAAGGGTAGATATATGAGACAAACTTGTATTGATTTGAAT
The DNA here is from genome assembly GCA_028749045.1 of Cupressus sempervirens. Taxonomy (NCBI): domain Eukaryota; kingdom Viridiplantae; phylum Streptophyta; class Pinopsida; order Cupressales; family Cupressaceae; genus Cupressus; species Cupressus sempervirens. The sequence goes on along the minus strand of CM053789.1, from coordinate 139,434,025 downwards.
CTAAATCATACTACTTTGAGAAGAGCACTTAGTCAACTAGAGAAAATTGATTATCCTCTTCAAAATGGAGCATGGCATTTTGGTGGGAGACTTCCAAGTTTTGATAAGAAGATATCTGATGATGTGAAGGAAGAAATTACACAATTTTGGCACTCTAGGTCATGAGTATCGCCCAATGCTAAAGACTTGTTAAGGTTGAGAATTGGCATCAAAGACCACATGCCACATCCTAAACACTATTTGGAGGTAAGCCAAACTATGTTGTTCAAACAATTTAGAGAGAGTCATCCAAGTCTTCCTATATCACAATGGGCTTTTGAATCTTTGAAGCCATTTTATTGTGTGCCACTCAAAATTTGAAATGCATGTTGCTGCAAATATCATATTGAATTTTTTATGCACCATGAACTATTATGCTCCATCCATTCTACTTTGCATAGTAAAGAAATGTTGGAGGATTGTGGTGCTAGTGGGCTTCCAAAATCATCAAGAGACTTGCTAGATCAAATTTTATGTTGTAGGGTTGATGGTTGTTTCTTTTATAGAAATGCTTGCTTAAATGAGAAGTGTTCAAAATGTGGTAGCTTATCCAAGTTTGACACATGTTTCCATAAGGTGCAAACAAGATCTTGGAAAGACAATAGTGAAAAAAAAATGTATATGAAATGGTGAAATACACATTGAAGAGTGGGGGTTAGAGCTCTAGATGTGAATTGGTTGGAAAAGATATCAATGTGGCTAGTTTTATTTCAAATTTCAAGGAAAATGTTTTTTACAAGTATGCAAGACATAGTCACAATTCTCAGTGGTTGGATCAACAATTTAGAATGTGTAAGGAGACTTTTCTCATTGGCACTATTATATCAGTTGTTGATTTTGCTGAGAACTACACATTGCAACTTCAAAATGAGACACAATCTCAGTATTACAACTCCATTCATATTGCTATTTTCGTTCACATAACATATAGACATGCCCTTGATAGTGCGAAAGATAATCTAAAGATTATTAGAGAGTATCATTTTTATATGAGTGATGATAGATCTCACTCTCACAAGTTTGTGCAACATTGTTTTGAGAATTATTTTGATTTCTTACATGAGCATGCAATTGTTATGGATAGACATATCATTTGGTCAGATAACTGTACAGGTCAATTTAAGAATGCTCGTATGTTTTATTGGTTGTGTAGGATGCATGTAGAGAGAGGGGTGTCTCATATTTGGAGTTTTTTTGAGTCTAGCCATGGAAAAGAGGAACATGATGGAGCAAGGGCATGTGTGAAGAGAGCTCTAGTTAAGGAATAATTGAAGATTTCAGTAGTAGAGCTTCTTGATGCTCGTAGCATTATTGATTGGTGTAGTTTAGCATTATCATAGGGGGGGCCTTTTGATTCAGTGGTACACAGGTTCTTTTGGTTGGTTGAGGAAGGGACCATAGTTGATAGATCAAATTGTGCTATAGTGAGAGACTCATAAAAAATGCATTCATTTCAGAACTCTGATTCTAGTACATGGACCATTTGGACATGACAACTAGCTTGCTTTTGTTCTAGTTGTTTTTAGTGTGATTGGGATCACTGTGAGTCAAGTGAGTGGGTGGACACATGGGCTTCACATTATCTTACTCCATTTTCTATCATACCCTCTATCAGAAATGATGACAGAAAGTTCATTTGAGCATAACCATCTATCAGATCTACTCTAGCTAGGACATGTCTTTGCATTGGTTGCACCACAGGGGAATGATGAGAAATTTCATTATTGGTGAGCATATTGTCTAAGATATAATCAAAAACTTTGCACAACCAATCACAGATGATGATGGATTCCCATATCCTACTGATTCAATGGTTGTCGATGGAACATGGCTGCAGACATACATGCTTAGAAGGAATGGAATTCCTACATTCAAAGACTATTAGAAGCACACAATAATTCTCATATATCCACATCTTATTATAGAAAAAAATGTAAAGTTGTTGAAGCATCAAGGAAGACCAAAAGTAAAAGAACTTTGTACTATTACTAATGCTGATCATGAAGCCCTATTAGAGACCCTAAAACAGAGAGAGGACCCTACTAGAACACTTGACTAGGTATATTTACTTCTTATATTATTTTCTTCATACTGATTCAATGAATTGATGATTATCTTGTTTAATACAATAAGTTACTAATTTTTTTATGATATTGGAATGTAGGTACATCATGAAGAGTTGGGGGGTGGTATTGGGGAGAATTCCTAAGATTTATGATGTATTATGATGCAAAATGTGAACTTTTTTTGTATGTGATTTTTGTAATAATGAAAAAGATAGGTTAAATTAGTTGCACATTCTAATTTGCATTTTGGTAGGTTCTTTGTAAGGAATTATAAGAGGAATATATTGAACAAGTTCTTACAAATCATATTTGCATGTGATACAAGGCTATAAGGATAATTTTAAGAGCATTTATAACTATATGAAAGATATTTGCTTGCGGATATCTTATTACAAGTTTGGATACCCTTTAGCATCTCTAGAAGAGCAAGTGATTTTCATGTGGATTCAATATCACCCAAACATGTTGAGCCCTTAGACACACCCATTTGAATTAGTAGGAAAATGGATTGGTTATCCAAAAATTCTCATGCTAAGAAAGCTTGTTAATTGATCACATACCAACCACATCTCATCAAAAATAAATAAATCAAGTAACAAATACATGAGGTATGCACAATCACTAACCATTCTATGCACTTTTTTATCACATCATACATGGAACACTAGTTCAAAGCACCTAATTATTTTTCTTTTCTTGATGTAATAAGGTCTAGGGATAGATCTAATGATCTCTCTATGACCATCCACATTTGTAATGGACACAAGACCCCATGGTGCAACTATAAGCCTTGGCCATCAATTGGTCCAGTAAAGTAAATTTTTGGTAAATTCCATATTTTTTAGGTAAGTCTAGATGTTTACAACATTATTAGGGTCCCTAGGATCTTGTAGAGTCCATTTGCAAACAAATTTGCAATAAAACTTGTCTTAGCGCAAAAATTGCAAAAAGTTGCTTAGCAACTTTTGCAATTTTCTTGACAACTTTTCAAAATCTAACTCCTAATGGCAAGAACTGTTCGAATCATCAGCACTATTAGCTCTGGGTGGGTAGGTGAACCCTAGTGACACCCTTTTTTTGACCATGGAGACCATCCATCGTCTTCGGCCACCTCGTACCGAGGAGTCTCCAAGGTGCTCTAAGTGCATTTCGAGGTTGATCTTCTGAGGGTCATAACTTAAAGCTTGTGAGGACTATTGATGAACTATCAAATGCTATAGGATGGTGATGCTGAGACTTAAAATAACTTATCTCATTTTGGAGAGATCACATTCCATTTGGATTTGGCACAACAATCTCGCTCGATGCCAAAACTCGCAGTGTGCCTCAGTTCATAGGTGCACCACAGCGTAACTTTGAAATTGCTAATCTTGGCATCGAATCATCAGGGCCATTAGCTCTGGGTGGGTGAGTGAACCCTAGTGACACCCTTGTTTTGGCCACAGAGACCATCCATCATCCGCGGTCACCCTATATCAAGGAGTCTCCAAGATGCTCTAAGTGCATTTCGAGATCAATCTTCTGAGGGTCATAACTCAGAGCTCGTGAGGAGTATCGATGAACTATAAAATGCTATAGGATAGTGATGTCGAGGAAAAAAATAACCTATCTAATTTTTGAGAGATAACATTCCGTTTGGATTCGGCATAGCAATCTCGCTCGATGCCAAAACTCATAGTGTGCCTCAGTTCATAGGTGCACCACAGTGTAACTTTGAAACCGCTGATCTTGGCATTGAATCGTGAGTGCCATTAGTTATGGATTGGCAGGTGAACCCTAGTGATACCCTTGTTTCGGCCATGGAGACCATCCATCATCCGCAGCCACCCCGTACTGAGGAGTCTCCAAGGTCCTCTAAGTTCATTTCGAGGTCAATCTTTTGAGGGTCATAACTCAGAGATCGTGAGGGCTATCAATGAACTATCAAATGCTATAGGATGGTGATGATGAGGCCTAAAATAACCTATCTCATTTTTGAGAGATCACATTCTTTTTGGATTTGGCATAGCGATCTCGCTCGATGCCAAAACTCGCCCTGTGCCTCAGTTCATAGGTGCACCACAACGTAACTTTGAAACCATTGATCTTGGCATCAAATTGTTAGTGCCATTAGGTTTGGGTGGGTGGGTGAACCCTAGTCACACCCTTTTTTTGGCCACAGAGACCATCCATCATTTGTAGCCACCCCATACCGTGGAGTCTCCAAGGTGCTCTAAGTACATTTTGAGGTCAATCTTCTGAGGGTCATAACTCGAAGCTCATGAGGGCTATCGATGAAATATCAAATGCTACATGATGGTGATGCTAAAGCCTAAAATAACCTATCTTATTTTTGAGAGATCACATTCCATTTGGATTTGGCACAATGATCTCGCTCGGTGCCAAAACTCATAGTGTGCCTCAGTTCATAGGTGCACCACAAAGTAACTTTGAAACCGTTGATCTTGGCATCGAATCGTTAGTGCCATTAGCTTTGGGTGGGTGGGTGAACCCTAGTCATACCCTTGTTTTGGCCATGGAGACCATCCATCATCCGTAGCCACCCTGTACCGAGGAGTCTCCAAGGTCCTCTAAGTGCATTTCGAGGTTGATCTTCCGAGGGTCATAACTTAGAGCTTGTGAGAACTATTAATGAACTATTGAATGCTATAGGATAGTGATGCTGAGACCTAAAATAACCTATCTCATTTTTGAGAGATCGCATTTCATTTGGATTCGGAATAGCGATCTCACTTGATGCCAAAACTTGCAGTGTGCCTCAGTTCATAGTTGCACCACAACATAACTTTGAAACTGCTGATATTGGCATTGAATCGTCAACACCATTAGCTCTAGGTGGGTGGGTAAGCCTTAGTGACATCCTTGTTCTGACCACGGAGACCATCCATCATTCGCGGCCCCCCCGTACTGAGGAGTGTCCAAGGTGCTCTAATTGCATTTTGAGGTCGATATTCTAAGGGTCATAACTCAGAGCTTGTGAGGGCTATCAATGAACTATTGAATGCTATAGGATGGTGATGCTGAGGCCTAAAATAAGTCAGAGCTTGTGAGGGCTATCGATGAACTGTCCAATCAAGTCTCTTAAGTTGAGATATTTTGAGGTTATGTTGAAATTGAAAAGTTGTATTATGAGGATAGTAACAAAGTGAAGTGCTAGTTATCAAAGATTATGAATCTATGAATGACTTGGTGGTTGGGAATATAATCCATGGTTGAGGAGTGGAGTCCTTAACTATGTTGAGATTACATTTGAAGCCAAGAGTTAGTTTCAAGGTCGAAAGTGGAGTTTAAAATCAGATTTGGGGTTATCTGAACTTTGTGTAGGAGGTTAACAAGTGTGTTTATGTCATGATAGCACTTCAAATTATACATTGCACCCAAATTTGATAATAAAGGCTGTTAAAATATTATTCAAAAATTATTGCATTTGAATCAAATATAACAAACATAATCAAAATTAATGATATTCCATAAATATGAACAATACAAGATACTAAATTAATATGTATATCATTGTTTACATAAATGACAAAAATATATATCAAAATAGATGTATCCATAGACAAAGTACTCAAATATATATATCAAAATACATAGATCCATGTACAAAATGTGGTTGATCATGCCATCAGAATGTGTATAATGTCAATGTTTATGTATACAACGTTGCACATGCCATCTCAAAATGTCTCATGATGCATCCTACGACAACTATACTATCCTAGGGTGCTAGTGGATGATCAAAATGCAGCCTCTTCACTGCACTAGGTGGATTGGATGCCTCCTACATAAGAAAAATGGAAAACCCAAAGTTAGACTACTAAATTTATATGATTCTTTGTATCTAGCATTGAATTACTCAAATACATAATGATATTTTTTGTAATGAAGATTTATACTATCAAAATTTCATAATAAATATCTCTCTTGTTGACCTCTTGCACTGGTCAGGAGTCCTCTCATATGCCCTCGACAATGCTTGTACCTCTCTGATTGTGGGTTGTACATATTCAAATACATTTGTCAGATGAATCTAAAATTTAAACTATAACATTATAATTCATAGCCTGCTAAATTTATAACATATTTAATCATGAATTCAAACTACAACTTACTATTGTAGGCTCCTCCTTAGGAGAGAGTGGCCACATCATTAAATCTACATAACTCTCTCATAGGACCTCATGTGCAATAGGAGTCTCCTATGAGATACAAAATAGTAGTTGTTAATATCATGAAAATCAGTTTTGAATTTATTTATAAAGATGAGGATAATAAAAAATATATGATACTTATACATACAATGGGGCTCTCAGTGTGAATAGAAATCCTTGATGGTCTACGACATGAAATCTGTATAGGCTCATCGCCAGTACCCACACCCTATATACAAAAAAAGAATGTAATTAAATGGGATTACCACAAATATTTTACAAGAATGCATCAATATTTACTCAAATAGAAACCACCTAATTACCTTTCCTTTGCCAATGTGTGCTGGCTCACCCCTCGTACATTGTCCCCCCGAAATAGGTGGTACCTGCAAGATAAAAGAAAGATTAGTAATCATAAATGCTACAATATAAAAAAAAAAAATCCGAACACAACATAATGTACCGTAGATGTCTCAAGGCTAAATGAAATGGCCAAGAGCATGGCATCATCAATCTATCTAAGCTCCTCCTTGGTCATCAACTAGACATGAATGAAGATCACATACATGTAAAAGTCACTATGGCTTAAAAATTAAAATTACTCTATTATTAAAATTAACTTTAAATTGCATATGTCATAACAAAAAAATGTATACACGTACTAACGCCGAATGAGTCCATGCCTTTGCATCCCCCTTCTCTCTCGCATCAGGGTCTATAGCCTTTGCGCATGTGTCTAGTGTATCCTTGCCTAATACAAAATGATACTCAGGAAGATCACCAATGGGACCTAGAAAAATATTCTTGCACGTAATGCAAGTGTGAGGTGCACAAATGTGTGATGAGCTAGTCGATGATGAACTGGCACCAGCATCATCAACATGAGGAGGCAGGACTGACCTAGCCTAAGATATCATTAGGCTACTTAGCCTATGAATGGCTCTGATGGTCTGAGAGCTAGCCTCTGCCATAATATTTGGATGTTGCACTCGAGGAGGGGGGGAGATATTAGTGGGGGGGACAAAAGTGCTAGCTTTCTTCCACTGGGAAGAGGGTCTATCCTGAGGAGCTCCTAGTCCTATGCCCATGTTAGGCTTCATGCTCCAATAGTTCACTTTAAGTTTCAACACAAATTTGGCATTATAATTTTATAAGGAAGTAAAATGGTATTTCTAAATTTCTATGTGGAGGGATATCAAAGACCATCCACCAACGATCTCAAAAAATTGCACATATGGCATCATTTGTGCACCATTTAATCGATAGTTTAGATTTTCTTCGGTTAACTAGTAAACTCATTTTCGGGTTCGCAATAAGGCTTGCCAAATTGTCTTTGGTTATATTGAGGGCCACAACCTCATCATAATCCAAACCATCATCAAACATCTCGTGCATTTCATTGCGCCAACAAAGAGCGGCATTTTGTTGGTTCGTAAGGGTTTCAATGTTATCCACTATGGTGTTTAACATGGATAACATAAGAGCCAATGTGGGTACATTATTATATGTTCTATGCAAATCTCTCAACTCAGTGAGATTTTCATTTATCAAATCCTCAATTCAAGGAGGGTTTTGAGGGGGTAGAGGATCATTTGGTGGATGGTTTTGTGGGGGTATTGGATTGTTTGGTGGGGGGTTACGAGGAATATTATTCCCTGCCTTAGTCACATTATTTTGATCGACCATTCCTATTGAATTGAAAAATGTAATATATATATTTTTTTAATCCTTAATTTTAACAATTTTTTTCAAAAAAACCCTAGATTCAACTAAAACAAACTAAATCATGCTAAAATCTATTGAATTTAGGTTAAAAATGAGTTTAGAAAAAAAAATACTTAATATCTGATATTTTATTCTATATTGTATATTTGATTGCCACGCCAAAAACTAGCCCCAACAAATGCAAAATAAGGGCCCTGCAGGTCTATGTTTTTTTTATGTAATAGCACAAATATCGAATATCTGATATCTCTTGCATATATTATATATTAATTATAATATACTACTTTTTTATTATATATTATATTATAATATATTACATTTTTATTATTATATTATATTATATATATATATAATATTACATTATATTTTATTTTATATTATATTATATTACATTACTATATATTATAATATAAAATATTATATTATATTATTTTAATATAATATATTAGTATAATATTATTTATTATTATATTACATTATATTATATTATATAATATTAAATAATATATTATACTATTATAATGTAATATTTTAATATTATTATAATATTTTAATATTATTATAATATTATAATATTATATTATTATTATAATATAATAATAGTATTATTATTATAGTATAGTATAATAATTATAATAATTATATTATTATAATATTATTGTGTGGGTTATCAAATATCTAATATGAGATCTGATATCCGATAAGGTTTGGCTTACTTTCCATGTTTGGTGCCTGGATAGTTGAAAAAAAGTTAGAGCGGATTTTGAAGCACTTTTAGACATTTTCAAACTCTATTTTTTCACATTGCCACTTTTTGGTACACCATGATCCTACACATACCCAAGAGGACATTGATCTTGATGAGGATATAGTTATCCTGAATTGGGATATCTCTACTCTGAATCTTGATCAAATGCACATTGTAGGTGAGCTATTGCAAAAGAAAGCTAAGCAACATAGGCTTAAAGAGGAGAAAAATAGAAAAAACCAAGTACTAGAAGATGTAAAGAACATACTTGAAGATGCACTCAAGATTGAGGTTGATAGTACACAACTTATTTTGGTTTAGTTAGAGAAGTTGTTCAAAAATTTAATGAAGATTTGAATGGGCAAGAAAAGTTATTGCAAACAGAAGAGAAGAAATTTCAAAAAAAAAGTATTGGTTCCTTCTCTATTCAATAAATTATGTGATACATCTATCTTTACTCAAGAAATCAAAGATAAAATCTCCAAGATAGATGAAGACCTGAAGGAAAGTGCACACTAGTTGTCACTTGACCCTAGCTACAGTTCTTCTCATTACACAAAGATCATATTTTTGACTAATATGCAAGAAAAATTATTAAGGGAAGAAGCTAGGATTAGGGATACACTTGTCGACATTCAAGGCATGATTATTTTGAACATGGATGCATTGTAGAAAGACATTACACATGCCAAAATTCTCATCCATGACAATAACTTCTCCATAGCTAAGCACATGATGGAGCTATTAGTAGAAGTGCAGATTGCATTGCATGCAAGCAAGGTGTTACAAGAAAATTGGAACAAGACAATGTCACTAATTTTAAAGGTACATTCTCATTTCTTGTCACATTTTGGTATTACCATGTAGCATACACCTTTGGCATTAATGTCAAAAAGGGGGAGAAAATGAGATGATGATATAAAGGGGGAGAAGATGAGAATAGAAGATATAATATTAGAGACATGAGAAATATGTAGATAGTAAGTAAAGTATGATGTATATATGTATGGGGGAGCATCATATATTATACATATACATGTACAAATGATCAGAAAACATCTCTTACAAAAGCAATTTTGAAAATTTTCAAAAATAGAGTATGTTACTAATATTAGGAATAAGGTGTCTCAACTTTGGATAATTCCTATTCTTTTTTTTTTCTTTTTTGTAAATATATTTTTTACAAATAATGTAATTAAGTGTGAGTGTACATGTCTAGTTGGCATGTTAATGTGTTAGTCCACTTGCATGTGTCGACATCTTGAATTGTGTGTAAGGAGATCATTACTGAAATGATTATAACAGATTTCTATGATGCGTAAGAGCTATCTTTGGAAGATTTGGTGATGGTTGAAGATGTGAAGACATGTGGTAATTGATCATTGAGTACTGCACACTCGAGTCTCCATCTAATGCATGAGGTTCATGGTATCATCTCAAAAAAAAATTGGGTTCCTTTTTTTTTGGAGAATGGTAAAACCCTAATATAGTTGTTCTTTGGAAGCTTCCCTAAAATGGAAAGTGCAAGATATAAGCATTTTTAGGGTTGCAGATTTTTGCCTGACTTTAAGTCACCCTTTTTTTTTTGGAAATATTGGAGTCATATAGTCCTCAAGTCAGTTTTGTGTCTAGGTCTAAGTCCTTCATAGGTAGGACATCCTTGTTAGGTTTCCCTCTTTCTTTCCTTCTCATTCATACTTTGGGTGGTTGGTTTAAGTGTCGTCATGTTGGGTAGGTGATAGTTCCCGCTCGACAAGGATATCATGTTCTCATTGATGATCTTCTCAGATAAAGAATGATTGTAAAGCTGTGATCTCCAGGCATATATGTGGGATCTAATGTGATTGATATAATAGCAAGTCTAGCATTTGAGGTTTCAGAATTGCATTCCATGGGGCAGTGGAGTGCAATTTTCAGGAGACCAAAAGTAGAGAATTTCCATAGCAAGAGCAATCGTGAAGCATTCCAAAATTCTATTGCTAGATGAAGATAGCAGTACACTGGATGCAGAATCTGAGATGAATGTTAAGAGGCTTTAAATACAATAAGAAGTGGAAAGCAGATAACTTCTGTGATTATGGCACATAGGCTCTCCACCATTAGAGAGGCACACCAACTAGCAGTTGTTGAGGAGGGAAGTATTGTGGGATTAGGCAATCAACAAAGCTATTAGTATCAAAGTTTGATGGGATTTATGCCAACATGGTTAATAATAATATGAAGGGCCAGGGAACATTTTGTTAATGGATTCCAATTTTTAATGTTGAAGTGGTATTTAAGCTCATCAAGAATATAATCATAACAAAGAAAAGAAGTTGAAGAGTCAATTTTAATAACTGAAGAAAAAGATTTACCACGAAAAGAAAAGAATATGTGGACCTAATAGAAAGATAAAAGGCCAAGAAAAGTGGTGAAAAGAGGAAGAGTTAGAGAACTCGAACAGTCAGATCTGGAATTGAAGAATAACTGAATGGTCATTGAACATCATTATTTATTGCAAATTCTTCCCCAACTCTAGGGTGGGGGGGGGGGGGGGAGGGGTCTTCTTATTTTTTGCAAAAGTAGGATTGCTGGAGTAGAGGGGAGAATATCAATAGGGGGGCAAATTGTTGATGTAATAGACTTGATGTTGCAGAGTCAATAGAAGGGTGTTTTATATCAACGATTTTTTGTTCCATTTAGTTAGTTAATTGATGCTTCTATGTTTCTTTCTTTTAAATCTAAATTACAGAAGGAAAGAAAAGATGTCTCATTCTTTGTTATGAGGATATGAATTAACCAAAGTAGGATGTGCTTTGGGATATTCAAGGGAGGATTCATTGGAAGTTCTTAATCATTTAATCTATATTTCCGTTGATAGTTTTTGTAGTTTAGCTAATGCTGAGTATATGGATTCATAAGATTTGTGAGTTCTATTGCTTGGTTTGTAGATTAGTAAGTTTTTCTTGCCTGAATTAAGTTCTGGTTAGACTTAATTTGGTTTGCCTCTGCTGCTCGTAGGTTAAGAGTGTATATGAGCAATGTTAGTATGCTAATAGAAACCAAATTTAAATAAAGCTTCTACAAACTAAACAAAATTCATAAACTTCAAGATAGACTAAGATGAGCTCTCAATTGAAAATATGAGCCATTAATGGGCTCTCTAAATGAGAAGCTCTCTTGTTGAGTGGCTTTATCTAAATGGATAGGATGTATGCTCAATATGCTTCCAAAGGCTTCAATGGATGATTGTGGATTTTTGGTGTGGATAGATGGCTTTAGTATGAATTTGGCTCTCAAAATAGCATTATAACTTTACTTCATGGATTGTGTTATTTTGCAAAGGGGAAGGATCCAATTTATAGGCAAGAGGCTTGAGGGATTGAGAGCTAAGATGCAAGGATGGGAAAAAGCTCATGGAGGGCTTAGATTGCATGAGAGGAGAGCACATGGATTGTGCTTCCTTACAACCAATCAAGGAATGACACATGTCACATGGTGAGAGGATGGAGGAAAGGGGAAGGATGAGTCAACAAAGGAGGCTCAAGGGATAAAATCTTCATAAAGACCCTCATAATGACTTGTAAGAGCAATAAAAGGGCTTGTAAGAGTCATTTATGACCTAGTGGACTTCATAAAGTTTCATGGTTGAGATATTTTGAGGGTGATGAGAGCAATTTCGACTTGGACTTGATTAGGAAGGTTTTAAGCTTGTTTAGGCTTGTGCAAATGATTAGAGGATGGATTAGGATGGTTTAGGATTAGCTTAGGGATAGGCAAGTGGATGGCATTTAATGAGGGTGGGTGAAGGAGGAGATATTTGTTAACTTTGGCTTGGGTTAGTAAGTCTTAACCCATGTTTAGGGAATGTGACAAGGTTAAGAGGGGATTAGGATTAGGTTTAAAGACATCTTCTAGAAGAGTCTAGACTTTGGATGAGGATAAAGACTTTCTAGAATAGTCTAGAATTTCCTAGGATGAGGATGAAGACTTTCTAGAAGAGTCTAGAACTTCTTAGGATGAGGATACATTAGAGTTTTAGGAAATAAATAAAGTTTTATTTATTTCAAGGGTTTGGGTTGAGGAGATATTTATTAAAACTTTTTTAATAAACATGAGGATTAATATTTAATCTTAATTAAATATTTTGAGTTGGGATTAGGGGTAGGAAATGATGGGATTAGCCTTTAATAGAAATTAAAGAAGGATTAGAAGATTTTGGAAGAGGTTATTGGTCTTAAGGAAATTGGCCAAGTTTTGGGCAAAAAATAAATTTTTTATTTATTTTAGGATTTTTGGTCAATTTATTAATTAAATAATTAATAAATAAGGAAATAATGTTTAAATAAGATTTAAACATTTTTGGGAGGGATTCCTTAATTAAATATTTTTAATTAAGATAAAGGTATTTACTGGCATAAAAATTAATTAATTAATTAATTAAATAATTAATTAATAAATGATGATGTCATTAGGGATTTTTTCAAAAAATAAAAAATAATTTATTTTTTATAGGATTTTTAGGTGTCTACATTTTGCCCCTCTTTGATGTGATGCCGCAAGTGGCATGGCATCAAAGATAAGAAAATAAGATGCCCAAGGCTAGAGCAAAAGAGGAGAGAATGGACTGTGAGATGCCCCCTCAAGAAGGCAGTGGGGAGAGAAAGCGAGGCTCGGTGGCTTCTTGAAAAATACAAGAATCTAGGATGAGCAAGGAGACTTAGATTGGATTAAGAGAAGAGGTTTAGTTAGCTCAAACTCTTACTATGGGAGAATGATAAAGGGAGAATCAGAGGCACAAGAGGAAGCAAGCTTAAGATCTCAGGGATTGCAGAGGATGAAGGAGTGGAGCGCTATAAAAAAGAATCCAGGATAGGGAGATGGATGAGGGGATTATAAAGCTGATGTAACAAGATTTCAAAGAGTTAGATTGGCAGAAGATGGGTTTCGGAGATCCCTACGACTAGGATTGTGGATCTCGAAAGATGAGGCTTGGTGGGTTGATTTGGATTGGTGGATCCCTAAGACTAGGATTGTGGATCCCTAAAGCTAAGAGTGATGAGTGATTCAAAGAGATACTGATGCATCAGCTGGGGTAGGAGAGACGGATGCTGGATATGGATGGGGGATAATGGAGATGAAGGAAAACCATTGAAGCTTTTTGAGCGGGGGGATACTTCAAAGAGAAGTACCACCATGTAGTTGAGCACTAGATTTGCTATAGGACTATTGGTTAATTGCCAAGGTTACCAAGAACATCAAGGCCTTTTCACCAACCATCCAAAGGACTGACAAACTAACTCAAAACAAACACACAAGGATTGCCCCAGCATCACACATGAATCTTAGAGGAAATAGCGTGGAAACGACACTGGAGAACCCACAAGCAGAAAAGAAAAACAAACTAAAGACCTGATCAAGACCTTACGCTCTAATTGCCCCATTCGCAACATACCATGATATGGAAGATCATGGCAACCTTGAGGAGGGAACAAGGAGATTGCTTGGAAAAGATGCTTCAAGACCCAAAAGGGAAGATCCCAAATCAAAAGAAAGTGAAAATCCAAAAGAGAGTTGTTTGCCAACGAGATGGGTAGGACAAGGTACTAACGGACCAAGATCAGACATGAGGAAAGCTATATCCTCCAAGGACCTATCGGAGAGCACCTAAGCTGGTGGATTTGGATGAGTGATGCGTCTGGCAAGCTGAACTAAGAAAGATAACACTTTGGTGATAGGAAATCTAGCTAAAAGATGCATTGGAATAGCTAACCAAGATGTGCGATGGGTGCAAGATGCTGATCAAGGATGAACTGACACGAACACTGGATAGATGCAATGGTACTAAGCTAAAGAGGATGTACAAGCTGACAGACCAAGATATTTACAAGTGAGCTAATCAAGATATGGTACAAGCTAACGAACAAAGATAGTTACAAGCAGGCAAAAGCTCAGGATGATAGGATAGCGGGATGGTTCGATGTTGTGCAAGATGTGAAAGCTAAGGGTGGGGTGATAGCGAAAGATATGGATTTGGTAGGATGCATCCAATGATGATGAGAGATTTTGTGACCAAGGATAGCTAGAGGAGCAAGATGAGATGGCTGGATAGGATGGTAGATAGCTAGGATTATAAAGAGATGACATTGGGTTTGCATGAGGATAGCCTAGAGCTAGATACCAATGACAAGGGAGGATGGACAAGACAAGATCTCCAAGGAATATAGTGCCCCCAATCATAAGATAACATGTGGAAGGAGGTCTTATGATGGATGTGATAGGATTGAAGCTAGGATGGAAAAAGCTGAAGGGGCTAGGGAGATGGATGATAGCTGAGATGATTGGTTGAAGCTGCAGGAGATAAGTGGATGGTGTGAGATGGAAGATGGAGGGTGGAGGATAGGTGGATAGATTGGAAGATGGAGTTGGATGTCAAGAGATGACCAAAAGCATGAGGGTGATAGGCTAAGCTGGGGATGGCGAGATTATGCATGATGCTTGTTTGCCAAGTTTTCATCATGGTACTTGTCCAAGGTGCTTGAATTGCCAAGTTTTCACCAGTGGACGCTTTATTTTTCTTTATTATTTTTTTTGACTTTTTGACTTTGGACTTAGCTGGAATGATTTTAGCTTTCTTCAGCTATTTTGGCTATTTTGGAATTTTTCACTGGTTGTTGGAATGTTCAATTTTGTTGCTAGTTGTTGGTACACCAGATGTGTGATTTATGCAATAGATCAAATTAGATGGGATTGATGGTAGGAGATGGAGGGATGAAAATGCTGGAAAGGAGCATAAGATGGGGATGCTTGCAAGAGCAACATTGGCACATGTTGGAACGGGTGTGAAAAGAGCATATGGGGGATAGATGGTAGATGCAGGCGTGATGGAGGATTTGTGGAAGCGTGCTTGGGGATATAGGCACCCAAGATGGAGTTAGGAGATGGGGGACATGAGTCACTAGATGGGGGATTAGCAATGGTGGATGCCATTATGCATTGGGTTTCAACTTTTTTCTTGGGGATCCACATGGTTTTGGATTTTCTTTTCATAGGCTTTTGCATTTTTTTGCATTCTTTGATTGGATTTTGCCTTTTTGGAGTATGTCTTTTAGAATAGACATATGATTGCCTAGGATATGGATTTTTAGCTTTATGCATTTTGAAGTTGGCATTCACATTGTTGTGGTAAGCTTTGGGAAGATGGTTAGGAGAAGCTTTGTGAGATGGAGAGGATATGAAAGAGCATGTAGGGGGATGATGATGGATGATGTGCCCTGATATGTGCCTTTGTTGATCTTGCATAGAAATGGATGGAATAGGATTTTTATGATGGTTGATAGGAGGATGGAGGATGGTAGATTTTGGGACATAGGGACCCAAAATGGATTTAGCAGATGAAGGGGGGATATGGTAGGTTGTTTTGGGTTGCAAAGATGGTGGAGGGGGGATGACATAAGATTTCTTGAAGGAGTGATGGGAGGCTGGCATGGTGGGCTTGGAGATAGGCTTGGTTTAGGGGTGTGGTGTACCAACACCTTTAGATGGTGAGCCTTTGGATACATATCCAAGACCATGAAATCCTAGATTTTTTTGTGCAATAATAGGCTCTCTGATTCCTTGCTCTTGTGTTCCTAAACCTTGACCTTGATAATGCCATCGATTGAGCATTTGAACAAGCTGAGGAAACTTTTTGCTTGCAGAAAATGGTAGAAGTGATTTATTAGGTGTATTGCAATGGGGAGATACTGTTCTTAATTCTTCTACTGAGAGAGGGCCACCGTGGATGAATGTAAGTGAACCAAGAGGGTAGATTATAGATGGTGGAATAGCTTGGATAGGTGGTAAGATGGAAGCATGGAGCGGGGGAGATGGAAGGATAGGATCTTGATGTAGCTGGTGGGATGACAAGATATCTTGTAGTGGAGGAGATATGGCTTGAGGTTTTGGAGATGGTGACTGCACTATGTATGGAAGACATGGTACGATGATGTCTTCATTTATGCTTTGGGGGATGTCAACATGCTTTTGGGAAGGATCTTGATAGGATTGGTTTGGAGTGGATGGTGCGATAGGAGGTGAAGGGATGGATTCTTCAAAGGTAGTGGATGGATAGATGGGAGATTCAGTAGTGGAGATGGGTGAGTAGAAGATGGATGCATAAGGGTCATTACGAGAGATTTGGGAAATGCTTGGAGGCGATGTGGATAGGATTTGGAGGGATTTGACAGGTGGTGGGATTTTGATGCTTGTGGGAAGTTGAAGGATTTTAAGAAATTTGATGGATGGTATGGGGATGATAGCTATGGGAGATGGAGGTGATATTATAGATGGGGAAGCTTCATCACTGACTACTTCACATGGTTGGATTAGATGACATGGCTTATCGACTGTTGGAGGCAACTTTTCTTGTATTTCCTCTAGGAGATTCCTTGGAGACTCATGTGTCGAAGGTGGAGGTGGATTGACAGGAATAGCTAGTGTGATGGGGGTGGAAGATTGGAAGCTTGGTTGATGGGGTGATGGAGGGGAAGCTAGAATATTAGATGGCATGACTAGATAGTTTGGAATAACTCTTGGATTTTGAGGGATGCTTGGGGGAATGTTTCTAAGGCTTTCAATATACCCGTCATAGTCAACAAGATTTTCATCATCATTGGAATAGGAGGTGGCGGGAGCAAGGACAATGCGACCAAACACATCATGATAGGATTGGTACTTCATGCTTTGATGATGAGTTTGATGGGGATGGGGTCTTGCATATGGATGAACACGGAAGCTCATTGTTGGATTTGGATTAAGCCTAGATTTTGGATTGGTTGATGAAAGATTTCCTAGGGAGATTCAAAGCTACATGACAGACCTAAGGAGGATTGGCTGGAGATTTTTGGTTTTCCTGTGGATGGAAGACTTAAAGGATATGCTATCAAAAAGTGAGAGTTTTTCTTTCCTATGCGCTGGATTGGTGGAGATTGTGTCAACCTAAGAATAGACTAATGATCCTATGGGCATGACATGAGATTGATCACTTGTGGATCCCAACCTTTAGCTCAAGGTGATGAGGGATAACAGGTGACAAAGCTAGATTACCCTAGACAAAGCTCTGTCAAAAGGATAACCGTGGTGAGGCTGGTGGATTGGTCAGATTGATTGGATAACAAATTCTAGCAGAATGACAACAACTCTTTAAAGGCTTGGATGTGATTTTGGATTGGGTTTCTAGCTGGCTAGGGGGGGATGATTTGGATGGACTTTGGATTTGGGATTGTTCTAGAGCAAGGAACTAGATAGATTTGGTTGCAGTGGGGGAGCTTGGATGATTTTCTGATGAGGCAGTGACTACGCTAAGTATGCCTTGAGTTGGGAGATTTTTGCTTTTTTGGGATTTTGAGAAAAGTTGGCAAACATTCATTCAAAACTATGAACAAATAAGCAGACAAAATTTTTGAGCAAGCACGTCAAACACACCAACATCCTAGGAAGCTTTCTACAAGGATGAAATTTGTTATAGCTAGGGAGTCCTCGATATACGCAAGGTACGTGAGGCCCAAATCCGTAGATGAAATCAAAAAGATGTCACACAGCCGAGAGGAGCAGTAACCCACTTCTCCTCTTTCACTTCTCAAGGGTATAAAGTTCCTTGAGGCTTAACCTGAGTGACAAAATTTTGATCCCAAGAGAGGTGTCTTTGGATTCACCTCTCGATCTTTATACTCCACTGGAACGCTGGAGTTGAGGTCGTCCCAAGGGGTGATGAAATCCCCAAGCAGGCCTCCTAAAAAGCTAAGACAAGATTTTGGATCCTAATCTTATGCACCCAAGATGGCCTTGAAAGACAAGGGGAGAGAAGACTTGGATGATCTTGGGATAAAAAACACGCTTGTTCTTTTACCAACTGACGCTTAAGTTTTATAATCTAGACTTTGCAAGCACTCATGTTTAAGAGACAATGTTCAATTCCAACTTGAAGTGCCAAAAAAAGTAAATCAATCGAAGAATAAAAACAATAAGAAGAGTTAGGTCAACAAAAGCAAACTTGCGCACCCAGAGGCCCTCCACGTCAAGTATCGATTAATTTTCTTTAAGGCATTCAAGATTGAGTGTGAGTTTGTTTTAAGCCCAAAACAAAAGTGTGTGAGATTTGATTTCAAGCGCGTTCCCGGAGGCTCTCCACGTCAGTTGTTGTTCAATTTTAGTGCCCAAACTTAAAGTGTGATCGATTTAATCTAGATTTTTGATCATTTAAGAATTTTGATAAAGTTAAAGCAAATATTCAAAGACCAAGTGAGTGAGTTAGATTGTGGAACATTTAACACCTTTTTCAAGTAGACCCATCCCCATAAATGGTGTTGAGATTGCAACCAATGGTTAATATTTGATGGGTGATTAGAAAAGATGTGAGTCCAAAGAACTACTCAAATTGATTTTTGCAAATTTGTATTTTAACTTAACAAGGTTTCTTAAATGTCCAAAAATCAAACTTTACCTAGATTGCATGTGGAAAAGAGATTTGTTTTGTTCAATTTTTAGAAGCTCCAAATGAAGTGTTTGATATTGCAATGGTTAATTGATCCTTAGAATTCCAGATTGGATTTGTTGTTTTAATCATGCATTCAAGGAAATTTTGATTTTAATCCATGGCATTCAAGACTGATTTTAGCAACATGTATTCAAAGACAAGTGGTTAAACATTCAAGTGTTTTCTTTTGAGCATTCAAGATTGAGATTTTGTGTGTTGTTTTAAGAACTTTGAAGTGCTTTGTTTTAACCTTAGATCATTCAAGATTGTTTTGGACTCAAAAGTGAAAATGACTCTTTGGACTTTGGTTTTCATTCAAGATTTTGTGTTCTAGTTTGCATATTTTAAGCCCAAAAATGATATTCCTAGATTGTTTTGATGCATGAAAAAACTAAGAAACATTCAAGATTTTGCAATAAGACATTTGTTTGGAACAAATAACAAAGCTTTTAGGAAAATTTTTGGCAACCATTTAGGACTTTTAGTTTTCATGAGATTTTTAAAAGAACTTTAAAATATTTTCAAATGAGGTTCATTTTATCCTTGATTGATGCTTTGAGTTTGATTTAGATTTTAGTGTGCACTTAGTGTTGATTTTGAACCTTTTGAAATGGAAACTTGAAGTTCTTTTTAAATTCTCAAAAATGAAGTGTTCCTAACTTTGCATGAATGCATCTAAAATCTTTGATGTTGCAAGGATGCAAATGATTAGAATGGTTTAGTTTCACTTGTTAAAAGATTTTTTCTTTTTTGCAAATTTTTAATTTTTTAATGGATTTAAGTATGATTTGGGGGTTCATTTTAAGCACTAAAAAGAAGTGTGTATGATTTTGCTTCCTTAAAAAAAAAAATGGCCAAGATCTCCCACAAGAAGAAGAAGAAGAAGTAGATGGAATAAGAAGAATATAGACAAGAAGAGGAAGAAGAATTCCAAGTGCTTTGTCCACCTATAAGCTTGAAAAATCTGCAAATACTATGAGATAGACTTTGAGTTCCTTTGTCTTCTTCATGCTCATGTGGACCTACAAAACCAGTTTATACAATCCTATCAATCACAAAAATAAACAAAATTAGCCAAAATCAGCAAATGACATACAAAACTTGACTAAAAAAGCTAATGAAGATGACCCATGTGAGGTCCCACCGGGCGTGCCAAAATGTATATGAGCAATGTTAGTATGCTAATAGAAACCAAATTTAAATAAAGCTTCTACAAACTAAACAAAATTCATAAACTTCAAGATAGACTAAGATGAGCTCTCAATTGAAAATATGAGCCATTAATGGACTCTCTCAATGAGAAGCTCTCTTGTTGAGTGGCTTTATCTAAATGGATAGGATGTATGCTCAATATGCTTCCAAAGGCTTCAATGGATGATTGTGTATTTTTGGTGTGGATAGATGGATTTAGTATGGATTTGGCTCTCAAAATAGCATTATAACTTTACTTCATGGATTGTGTTATTTTGCAAAGGGGAAGGATCCAATTTATAGGCAAGAGGCTTGAGGGATTGAGGGCTAAGATGCAAGGATGGGAAAAAGCTCATGGAGGGCTTAGATTGCATGAGAGGAGGGCACATGGATTGTGCTTCCTTACAACCAATCAAGGAATGACACATGTCACATGGTGAGAGGATGGAGGAAAGGGGAATGATGAGTCAACAAAGGAGGCTCAAGGGATAAAATCTTCATAAAGACCCTCATAATGACTTGTAAGAGCAATAAAAGGGCTTGTAAGAGTCATTTATGACCTAGTGGACTTCATAAAGTTTTATGGTTGAGATATTTTGAGGGCGATGAGAGCAATTTCGACTTGAACTTGATTAGGAAGGTTTTAAGCTTGTTTAGGCTTGTGAAAATGATTAGAGGATGGATTAGGATGGTTTAGGATTAGCTTAGGGATAGGCAAGTGGATGGCATTTAATGAGGGTGGGTGAAGGAGGAGATATTTGTTAACTTTGGCTTGGGTTAGTAAGTCTTAACCCATGTTTAGGGAATGTGACAAGGTTAGGAGGGGATTAGGATTAGGTTTAAAGACATCTTCTAGAAGAGTCTAGACTTTGGATGAGGATAAAGACTTTCTAAAATAGTCTAGAATTTCCTAGGATGAGGATGAAGACTTTCTAGAAGAGTCTAGAACTTCTTAGGATGAGGATAAATTAGATTTTTAGGAAATAAATAAAGTTTTATTTATTTCAAGGGTTTGGATTGAGGAGATATTTATTAAAACTTTTTTAATAAACATGAGGATTAATATTTAATCTTAATTAAATATTTTGAGTTGGGATTAGGGGTAGGAAATGATGGGATTAGCCTTTAATCGAAATTAAAGAAGAATTAGAAGATTTTGGAAGAGGTTATTGGTCTTAAGGAAATTGGCCAAGTTTTGGGCAAAAAATAAATTTTTTATTTATTTTAGGATTTTTGGTCAATTTATTAATTAAATAATTAATAAATAAGGAAATAATGTTTAAATAAGATTTAAACATTTTTGGGAGGGATTCCTTAATTAAATATTTTTAATTAAGATAAAGGGATTTAATGGCATAAAAATTAATTAATTAATTAATTAAATAATTAATTAATAAATGATGATGTCATCAGGGATTTTTTCAAAAAATAAAAATAGTTTATTTTTTAAAGGATTTTTAGGTGTCTACAAAGAGCATACCTCGCATTAATTTTAGGAACAAAACATAATTCCTCAAACATCATTCACATAGGGCACTATACCTACCAATTCAGAGAGAAGCCGGTAATCAGAGAATGGATTTTCAACTGTTGTAAATAGATATTGTTCATCATTCAGGCATTAAGAGTCATATTTTCATAGGAAACAAGAAAGTACAAACTTGTTTACCAACAGATTTTTGGTGACTCTGCTAGGGAGTTGGAAAAGAAGACCAGTGCTAGAGATTGTATTTCTAGTTTTATTATTATTATCTGTATTTGAGATTGGTGACTCTATATCTTTAAAATAATTCTATTTTCTTATCAGAGTTTGAAGGATTTGAAAGTTCTTATCGTTTAGTTTCCCATCTTGTATTTACAATAGACTTTGGCAACTAAGAGGAAGAACACTTTGATTTTTCAAGCTTCATTATTTTCATTGCTTCCTGAGCAATTGGTGACTCCATTCTCAAAGAACCCCATTTACAAGTCAAGAAACAATTACATTATTAAGTTTCTAATTATAGAACCTTGGTGATGATTGAATATTTCAAAAGACAAATGCTCAAAATTAGTCTCTTTACCTATCATAAGGGAAATGGTGCAACCTCGTGAGGATATAATTCTAATTACAAAAAAGCTAGTGAAGTTTTGAAAGAATGAGAACTACCTGGAAGGTTGGCCACTATGGTACAAAGACAAATACAGAATTAGAGGCCAACTTAAGCACCAATTTAAAAAACTCAGTGACCCATGAGATGGAGGTAACATCATTCTCTTTCTTGTTATTTTGATGAAGTTTATACAGATTTATGTTACTCTATTGTACAAATAATCTCAAGAAATGTATCAAGGTCAGATTCCTTTGAGAAATGATTTAAAATATAAAAAGAGACTTTCGCCATCTATTGAAGAGATTGTGATTGATGATGATCCTATGCTTCAACAACTCTGGAGTAAATTTAAAGAGAGTGTTAGCTATGTGACAAGAAACAACTTGAATATAGCTCAAGACCATCGGTCTAGAGAATCGTGGAAGCTAATTGAAAAGAGATTCTATATTCTCCAGGAGTTCAGACAGAAAAGCACTGATGTGAGTTCTAAAAAGGATGCTTTGTCTTCTTCCATCTTCCTTGCTTTGAGAGAACCAGAATTTTCTTCATCCTCAGTATTACCATGGATGAGCCATTAGCATGAAGAAGGTAATTACCATGAAAAGCATTTCTAGCCTGAACCACCACAAGAAGAAGAAAAGGTTGTTTTTATTCCTTTTTAGTCAACAGTATTTCCTTTGGAATCATTAATTACACCATTAGATTCTTCATTTGAGGTTGAAAAGAAGATTTTCTTTCCTAAGGATGAACATAATGAGAAGAGTTTGGAAAATACTCTACCTATGTCTGAACTTAAATATCAAGAACACACCATCAATAGTTCAGATGCAATTATGGAGGATTTTAGTTTCTCTCAAGAATCAATAGGTATGAATCTAAAATCACTTCTTGAATTGAAAGCAAAAGAATCAATTTTGATTTCAGATGATGAAATTATTAAAGCCAGAGAAACTACATTGATTGTTAAAATGAGTGACGAATCAATGATTGAAGATAATACTGCTCATAGGCACAATGAGCAATCATCTTGCTTAGTTGAATCACTTAAGGCTATAGAGAATTTTTCTAAAGAAGATATAATCAGTGAGAAAAATGAATAGTCCATGACAACCAGTGGTTCGATTCTTGAAAAACAAGAGATGTCCTAGTTTCCAGAAATACAACTATCAGCAAACAAAGGTATTCCTCATAGTGATAAAGGATTGGTCAACAAGGATCCCATGGTAGAATCTATTTGTTTTAAAGAAAAAGTAATGATTAATTCTCTTGATGATTCTTATATTGAAAAGAAAGTGAGGTCATGTTTTACTAAAGCTGAAAATATGGTTGAAGAGATGATAAGAAGAGTTGAAAGAGAAATAAATGGAGATAATTGTTTTGATATTTTAAAAAAACCTCAAGCCTTAGATAATCAAGTACCTTTTTACAAGACGGATGAAAGGAGAAATCAATTGCCCTGGGAGAGTTATTAGCAAAAAGAATTTTTTCAGCCTATAGAGATTTTTGAAGATAAAAAAGAAAAGGTAAACAAAATTGAAGATGTATCTATGTTTTCGTTTCCTTGTGTTGATGAAAGATGTGAATCGGATGAAAAGAATGTGGATGATTTTCCAAAGTGTTTTCTTGAAAACTATTCTAAGGCTGATGGACTTTTTGAAAATAGATTTTTTGATGCTATGGAAGAACATAACAGTGATGATTCTTTTTTCACTATGACTAATAAAGATCAGATTCTTGAAAGATTTTGTTTTCAAGATGATACAATGCTGGATGTTGTTAATCAATTGTGTGTGGAAGAAAAAGATATCTAGCTTATTGAAAATAATGTTGAAGAAATCAATGCAACAACAGATTTTGAACATGTAAATGAAGTACTACAGCAAGATGGAGAAATAAATGAAGATTTTTCTAATCTTGAAATAAAATTTAATCAAGCTATGGTGCCAATCATATGTGAGTCCTCTTCCATAATTAATCCAGATACTGAAATTATGAATTTAGATGAACATCTTGCTATAGCAAATGAAGAAGTTGTCTCAATCTGGATGCAGGCTGTAGCAAATGAAGAAACCTTCAATTTCAACCCCATTTTGAAATCTGAAGTTGATAATGATAAAGCCTATGATTGGTATGATGCTAGTTCACTTCCAAAAGCTATTCAATTTTCTAATTATGTTCATTCTAATTTGAAAGGTGATATCTTTGCTGAGAGTTATAATGGAGTAAACGAATGTGAGTGTTTTCAAGTAGTGCATTTGGAATTGCTTGAATATCCTACTAGTCTTGATTTGAATATTGATATCTTTGTTATAAGTGACAAGGTTGAGGATAAAAAATGTAAGTATGATTTAGTGACATTTTCAGAGTCCAGTGAGTTTTCTTCTTCACAAAATAGGATAGAGCATGTGAAAGATAGTATGCAGATAAATACAGAGCAATCAAAAGTATATGATGAGGCATGGCTATTTGGCAAGGTTTTGTTGGTCACTGTGTTGCAGATTGCTCTTGGAATAAAACTCGGTAGTAAAGGGGTGGCCAGAGGATATCAATGTTGCTACAATCAACTGAAGCATTCTCCTCTTTGCCAGAAAGGTTCATATTTCTCCCTTCCTGTAAATGGCCACATATGATTTTTTCTTTGCTTTGGGTTCTTTTGGTGGGATCTCCTCACCTTTTGTAAATTAGTTTTTCTTTCCAGTTTTGTTGTGTTGTAGTGTAGTCTTTTCTCACTTTTGTTGCTGGTTGTTTTCCTTCTTGTGTTTTCAATTTGTTGTATCCCTTCGCTCTCTCTGTATGTAGCCTCTTGTTGTTTCTTTGGTCTAGACTCCACAACCCAATGCTGAAGGCACTTGTTTAACCAGAGATGTTGGATTCTTTATGCACTTTTTAGTGCATATTCCCCAAGCGGAGCCAGCTATTGCTTGACTTTAAGTCACCCCCTTTTTCTTTTGGCACTATTGGAGTCATATAGTCCTCAATTTAGTTTCATGTCCAGGTCTAAGTCCTTCATAGGTAGGCCATCCTTGTCGGGTTTCCCTCTTTCTTGCCTTCTCATTCATAAGCTGGGTGGTTGGTTTAAGTGTCGTCATGTTGTGTAGGTGATAGTTCCCACCTGACAAGGATATCATGTTCTCATTGATGATCTTCTCAGATAAAGAATGATTGTAAAGCTATGATCTCCAGGCATATATGTGGGATCTGATGTGATTGATATAATAGCAAGTCTAGCATTTGAGGTTTCAAAATTTCATTCCATGGGGCAGTGGAGTGCAATTGTCAGAAGACCAAAAGCAGAGAATTGCCATAGCAAGAGCAATCGTGAAGCGTTCCAAAATTCTATTGCTGGATGAAGCTAGCAGTACACTGGATGCAGAATCTGAGATGAATGTTCAGATGCTCTAAATAAAATAAGAAGTGGAAAGCAGATAACTTCTGTGATTATGGCACATAGGCTCTCCACCATTAGAGAGGCACACCAAATAGCAGTTGTTGGGGAGGGAAGTATTGTGGGATTAGGCAGTCACACAAAGCTATTAGTATCAAAGTTTGACTGCATTTATGCCAACATGGTTAATAATAATATGAAGGGCTGGGGAATATTTTTTTAATGGATTCCAATTTGTAATGTGGAAGTGGTATTTAAGCTCATCAAGAATATAATCATAACAAAGAAAAGAAGTTAAAGAGTCAGTTTTAATAATTGAAGAAAAAGGTTTACCATGGGAAGAAAAGAATATGTGGACCTAATAGAAAGATAAAAGGCCAAGAAAAGTGGTGAAAAGAGGAAGAGTTAGAGAACTCAAATAGTCAGATCTAGAACTAAAGAATAACCGAATGGTCATTGAAAATCATTATTTATCGCAAATTATTCCCCAACTCCAGGGGGGGTCTTCTTCTTTTCTACAAAAGTAGGATTGCTGGAGTAGAGGGGAGAATATCAATAGGGGGGAAAATTGTTGATGTAATAGACTTGATGTTACAAAGTCAATAGAAGCGTGTTTTATATTAATGATTTTTTGTTCCATTTAGTTAGTTAATTGTTGCTTCTATGTTTCTTTCTTTTAAATCTGAATTACAGAAGGAAAGAAAAGATGTTTCATTCTTTGTTATGAGGATATGAATTAACCAAAGTAGGATGTGCTTTGGGATATTCAAGGGAGGATTCATTGGAAGTTCTTAATCATTTCATCTATATTTTCATTGATAATTTTTGTAGTTTAGTTGATGCTAAGTATATGTATTCATAAGATTTGTGAGTCATATTGCTTGCTTTGTAGATTAGTAAGTTTTTCTTGCCTGAATTAAGTTCTAGTTAGACTTAATTTGGTTTGCCTCTGCTACTCTTAGGTTAAGAGCATACCCCACATTAATTTTAGGAACAAAACATAATTCCTCAAACATCATTCACATAGGGAGCTATACCTACCAATTCAGAGAGAATTCGGTAATCAAAGAATGGCTTTTCAATTGTTGCAAACAGATATTATTCATCATTCAGGCATTAAGAGTCATATTTTCATAGGAAACAAGAAAGGACAAACCTATTTACCAACACAGATACTAGAGAGTGAAAATGTATTGTTGTAGTAATATGTTGCTACTGGATTTGTAGTCCGTGTCTTAAAAGAACTGGCATTGCAAGTGTCTCATTAGACTCTATATAGCTAATTTAGTTCTCCTTATTGTTCTTGATGAGAAGACCAAAAACAATTTGTTGACGTAGCTTGGGTCTATGTATTAGGCAAAATCTTTGGTGAACAAATTTTTTGTGAGGAAGAAGTTGTATTCTCTAAAAATAGAGGAAGGAGGATCTATTATAGATCATCTAAATGCTTTAATTTACTAATTGCATAGTTGACATCATCTAGTGTCAAGATAGAGGAGGAAGATTGTTGTATGAACCTATTATGTTATTGCCAGACTCATGGGACCATCTTGTGATGGCTCTTGGAAGTACTTTAGTCACTTTCAAAATGGATGATGTGGTATCTAAATGTTATTATTCGAGGAGATGTAGAGAAGATCTTCATATTCAACTAAGGAAGCTCTTGTTGTTCGTAGTGGATCCAATTAAAGAGGGAAGAAAGATGACAAGAATTCTAGAAAGGGTAGATCCAAATCTTGTGAAAAATCAAAGACTCTTAGAAAGTCCAAGACAAAATGTTAAAACTATGATAAGACTAGGCACTTCCATAAAGATTGTAAAGAGCCAGAGAAGAAGAAGAAGAAGAAGGCCTCAAATTCAAGTTTATAAAATCTCAAGAAGATGGCGATGCTTTCATTGTAGCCTTGGAAGTTCATGCATCTGATGGTGTGTGGTTGATAGACTCAGGTGCTTTTTTCCACTTGACCTCTCATCAAAGCTAGTTCTCAAAGTACAAAGTTTTTGATGGAGGAAAGGTGTACTTGGGTGATGATTTTCACCTAAAGATAGTTGGATGAGGATGGGCCACTCTCAGATTTATTGATGGATGAGTAAAGGGGACCAATGGGGTAATGCACATCCCTAGTTTGGCATGAAACCTATTATCTATAAGTATGCTAAATGATGTAGGTGTTCAAGTTGTTTTTTCTAAAGATGGATGCAAGATGATGAGAGGAGGTATGGTGCTTGCTAAGGGTACTAGGAGAGGTACTCTATTTCGGCTTGATGCATGTATTTCTCAATGTAGTAGTTCTTCTATTTCAAAGAAGAGAGCAGTTATCATTTCATCCCCACCATCTGAATGAGCACTAAAAAAGATTGTGGTTATTGGTTTTGATGGTAGTATAGCATGTGTACCTAAGGGTATGTTGTGGCATATGAGATTTGGCCATATTGGTGAGAAGGGTCTCAAAACCCTGAAAAACAGGAAACTCATCGAGGGGTTAAATGATTGTAATCTCAAGTTTGACTTCTTCATATTGTGTCTATGGTAAAAAAAATTGTGGTTAGTTTTACTCTAGTTCTCACAAATCTTCTAATGTTTTGGATCTTATTCATTCTGATGTATTTGATCCTATAAAAGTTCCTTCAATCTCCAAGTCTGTATTTTTTGTATCTTTCATAGATGGTTATAGTAGAAGGACATGGATTTATTTCCTAAAATGTAAGACACAAGTCTTTTGTTAGTTTGAGGAATTTAAAGCCCTTGAAGAGAATCATACTAGTAAAAATATTAAGTGTGTGAGGACTAACAATGATGGTGAGTTTTGCTTAGTAGATTTCAAATAGTTATGTAAAGAATGAGGTATCGAGAGGCATAAGACAACTCCTTATACCCCAAAACAAAATGGAGTTGTAGAAAGAATGAATAGGACATTGATGGAGAAGGCTAGGAGTATGCTTAGTGGAGCTGGTCTTGAACAAAGGTTTTGGGTTGAAGCTATGGCCACTACTTGATGTCTGGTTAACAGATCTCCAACATCAGCCCTTTGTTGGTAAGACACCAATGGAGGTGTGGTCTAGTAAGAGGCCTTCAACTATACATCTTCATGTTTTTGGTTGTTAAGATTATGCACATGTTCCAAAGGAGAAAAGGTCTAAGTTGGGAAGCAAAGCTATCAAATGTATTTTCATCCAATATAGTGTTGGTGTGAAGGGATACAAGCTTTGGGACCCTATAACTAGTAAGGTGTTGTATAGTAGAAATGTTATTTTTAGAGAGCTAATATCTTCTCTATTGTGCTACAACTAGATGAAAAATAGACGAAAGAAGATATAGTTCAGCTACCTCCTACCCTGAGAAGATTGAATAGAAAGACCACGTTGGGTCTAATGATGAGGAGAGCTCTAGTAGATCTAATAGTTTAGAAGAAGAGGATGAACAACCTTAACCTCAGCCCTATAGGAGATCCACAAGAGTAAGAAAGCAGCCAAGAAGGTTTGGTTATTCTATGTTAGATTCTAGTTGTTCCTTTGCTTTGATTACTAACACTAATGAGCCTAGATCTATGAAAGAGGCTTTGGATATGGAAGATGGGAGTTCTAGGATTGAGGCCATTGATGATGAGATGGCTTCATTGGATTAAAAAATATTTGGGACTTTGTACCTTTTCCTAAAGGACAGAAACCTATTGGTAGAAAATGGGTGCTCAAGAAGAAATTTTGTGTGGATGGAAGTGTTGATGGGTACAAAGCTAGATTGGTTGCAAAGGGGTACTCATAGGTAAAGGGAATAGATTATGGTGAAATATTCTCTCCTATTGCAAAGTTGACATTCATTAGATTTATATTATCTTTTGCTACATCATATGATTTAGAGATAGAACAGATGGATGTGAAGACAACTTTCCTTCATGGTGGTTTGGAGGAAGAGATTTATATGTCACAACTTGATCACTACATTGTTAAAGGTAAAGAATCTTTGGCTTGCAGATTAAAGAAGTCTCTATATGGTTTGAAACACTCTCCTAGAATGTAGTACCTTAAGATTGATGCCTTTGTATTATTAATTGGATTTGTAAGATCAAAATCAAATCATTGTGTTTATTTTAGAGTTGAAAATAATCACCTTCTTATTGTTTCCTTATATGTTGATGATATGTTGCTATTTGGGAAGGTTAAGGGTATGATTTCTAATTTTAAATCTTAGTTGTTAGCATAGTTTGAGATGAAAGATCTTGGGGTAGCAAGGCAAATCTTGGGTATGGAAATTAGTAGAGATAGGTCTAACAAAAAACTTTGGTTGAGTTAGAGTAAGTATGTGAAGTTTTTGTTGGACGAGTTTAGCATGGCAGATTGTAGATCATTGTGTGTTCCTATTTCTATGGGAACACAGTTATCTATAGATGATTGCCGAAAATCTCCTAGTAAGGTGGAGGACATGAGTAGAGTACCTTATGCTAGTACAGTTGGTAGTCTTATGTATGCTATGGTCTGTACTAGACCAAACATTGCCCAAGAAGTGGGAGTTTTGAGCCACTTTATGGCTAATCTTGGATGGGTACATTGGGATGCAATTAAGCGAGTATTTAGATATTTGAGGGGTACATTAGATTACTCCATTTTTTATCATGGTAACTCTTCTAGAGCTCCATATTTAGTTTCTATTCGTGGGTTTTTGGATTCAGATTGGGCAGGTGATATTGATAGCATGAGATCCACCAGTGTTTATGTGTTCACTATGTTTGGTGGTGCCATCAATTGGATGAGTAAGCGACAACATGTGGTTGCTTTTTCCACTACAAAATCTAAGTACATGGCTGCTACTCATTCTTATAAGGAAGCCATTTGGCTTAGGAGATTATTTTCTAATATTGGTGTTGATGTAGGATAGATTACCATTTGGTGCGACAGTAAAAGTACTATTTGCCTCGCAAAGAATTCAACTTTCTTTGCCAGAAAAAAAGCACATTGATGTGAAATTTCACTTTGTGAGAGATATGGTGGAAGATGGAAAGGTAAATTTGGAGAAGGTAGATACTATAAAGAATGTTGTAGATGCATTGATGAAACCAATGGACACAGAGAAGTTCAAATCATGTTCAAAATCAATGGGCCTTTCAGCTTATAGCGGTTAGTTCCTGTTATGTTCCTATTGCTTTTGCAAGGTGTTTGACAAGTGGGAGAATGTTAGGAATAAGGTATCTCAACCTTGGATAATTCCTATTCATATCTTTTTTGTAAATGTATGTGTTGAAAATAATTTAATTAAGTGTGAGTGCACATGTCTAGTTGGCATGTTGATGTGTCACTCCACTTGCATGTGTCGACATCTTGAATTATGTGTAAGGAGATCATGACTGAAATGGTTATGATATATTTCTATGATGTGTAAAATCTATCTTTGGAAGATTTTGTGATGGATGAAGACATAAAGACATGTGGTAAATGATCATTGAGTACTACATACTCGAGTCTCCATTTGGTGTGCGAGGTTCAGGGCATCGCCCCAAAAAAATTTGCATTCCTACTTTTTTGGAGAATGGTAAAACCCTAATATAGTTGTTCTTTGGAAGTTGCCCTAAAATAGAAAGTGCATGATATAAGCATTTTTAGGGTCATAGATAGGAGAGAGTGAAAGTGTATTGTTGTAGTGATATGTTGCTATTGGATTTGCGTTTCATGTCCAGAAAGAACTAGCATTGTGAGTGTCTCATTAGACTCTGACTAGCTAATTTAGTTCTCTTGAATGTTCTTGATGAGAAGACTAGAAACAATTTGTGGGCACGACTTGGGTCTATGTATGAGGCCAAATCTCTGGTAATAAGTTGTTCATGAGGAATAAGTTGTATTCTCTAAGAATGAAGGAAGTAGGATCTATTGTAGATCATCTAAATGCTTTTAATTTATTAATTGCATAGTTGACATCATTTGGTGTCAAGATAGAGGAGGAGGATCAATGTATAACCCTATTATGTTCCTTTCTAGACTCATGGGACCATCTTGTGATGGACCTTGGAAGTACTTTACTCACTTTCAGAATGGATGATGTGGTGTCTTTGTTGTTATCTAAGGAGATGTGGAGAAAGTCTTTAGATTTAGCTAAGGAAGCTCTTGTTGTTAATGGTAGATCCAACCATAGAGGAAAGAAAAATGACAACACGTCTAGAAAGGGTAGATCCAAATCCTATCAAAAATTAAAGAATCTTGGAAAGTCCAAGGAAAAATGCTGGAGCTATTATAAGATTGGGCACTTTTGTAAAGACTTTAAAGAGTCAAAGAAGAAGAAGAATGCCTTAGATTCAGGTTCAAAAAAACCTCAAGAAGATGGTGATGCTTTCGTTGTAACCTTGGCAGTGAATGCATCTGATGATGTATGGTTGATAGAATTGGGTGCTTCTTTCCACGTGACCTCTCATCAAAGAAGGTTCTCAAAGTACAAATTTTTTGGTGGTGGAAAGGTTTACTTGGGTGATGATTCTCACCTAAAGATAGTTGGATGAGGACAGGTCACTATCAGATTCCCTGATGGATGAGTAAAGGGGATTGATGAGGTAATATACATCCCTGGTTTGGGACAAAACCTATTATCTATAAGTATGTTGAATGACGTAGGTGTGCAAGTTATTTTTTCTAAAGATGCATGCAAGATGATGAGACCTGAGCCTACTAGGAGAGGTACTCTATTTTAGCTCGATGCATGCATTTCTTAGTTAGGAGAGAAGCTACCCTAAAATGAAAAGTGCATGATATAAGCATTTTTAGGGTTGTAGATAGGAGAGAGTGAAAGTGTATTGTTGTAGTGATATGTTGCTACTAGATTCGTCTTTTGTGTCTTAAAAGAACTTGCATTGCAAGTGTGTTGTAACCTTTGTGTTGAAAATAATACATTGTGTAGGTTTTGGAGGGGTAGGGTTGTTTTACCGAAAGGTTTTTTTTTACTAGCATATCTTTGTGTTTATGTATTTTCTTTCTCTATCTATTTTTTCTATTCATGGTTGACTTCAATGTTATTGTTTACATAATATCGAATCTGAAATTGTAAGGATTTAATAGGAATTTGCATAGTACATTCCTTAAGGGATTAGTGTGGGAAGCTATTTCCACACCTAAGTTTCCTTATAGTTACTGAGTTAAACACACAAGATGTAGACTAAAGATTGTTTTGAACATAAATTTTTGAGTATTCAGGTTTGATTGATAAGTGTTTTTGTTAGTAATGCAAAAGGGGGATATTGTTGACATTATAGTCAAGTTTTTTTTTTTTATTAGTGACACATGCACACTTAATCAAATGGTCAGTAGCTATTGTGTTTTTGTTGTATTTTATAGTGTTAAACAAGTAAATCAGGCTCTACCAAGTTCTACAATTGCTACTAAGTTCCAAGAATAATATTCAGTTCATATGGGGTAGTATCTACCAAGTTGGTGATTATTAGTGTAAACTAAGCTTCATAGTGTTTACTGAGTTTCTCAGTGCAAACCAAGTTCTCTAATGTTTACTGAACTTGTAGCTTCAATGATGTGAATCTAGTGTTGATTGAACTATATAGTGTCAACCAAGTGATTTAGTTTATACTGAGCTCATAGTGATAGTGTTGACCGAGCGATGTAGTGTCAACCAAGTGATTCAGTTTATATGCTGAGTTTCATAGTATTTACCAAGTCGCCAGTGTAGACCAAGTTCAAACTACTTGGAAGTGATTAGTATGAACCAAGATTCTACATCTACTAAGTGCATGATGATGCTAGGTGTTGAGAATGGTTTTCGAGTACCAAAACTTCACTGAGTGTGTCTTTAGAACCTGAGTACCAATAGTTGGGTCAACTTTGTGTAATTTGGTGAAACTTTTATCATAGCTGACTATGATAAATTGTAATTTGAATTGGTATATATGTAATTTATTGTATCACATCCAAAAATGTAAGTAAGAATGGTATAAGTATAGAAGAGTAGAAGTGTGAAGGCTAGAAGCAGTATAAGGAGCACTATAGATTTATCTATCACAACAAGGTGATTGTTACACTACAAAGGAATCTCATTCAGCAAATTAGAGTTGTAGATCAAAGATCAGCCACTGGTTCATCCTAATAGGTGGAACAATTAAATCCTTTTATAAGTTAGACTTAATAGTCTTTTGTAAATCCTTTTACAAGGTGGGTCTATCAATCCTTATTTCTCTTAATAGGGTAGATCATCATAAGTGATCATTGTAAGCCTTAACAGGCAAACTTTATACTTAAGTACTAAAGCTTGTGGGTATTATCCCCGCCCCATTTTTACTTTCTATTTGGAAGGTATCTAGGTTACCATATTTTGCGTCAAAGTGTTATGAATGTTTTATGCTTTTAGTTTCTCATCCATGCAATTAGATCAAAATACATATGAAGGATTAATTGATGAAATAAGGACAAGTTTTATTGGTTCCTAATTCACTCCTCCCCTCTTAGTAACCTAGCCTATCTTATATTTCCAAAATTATCTTGTCTAAAAAGCCTCTAGGGTGTGAGGTATAGGCCTACCAACCTTGGTTTTGCAGAGCCATAATTACAGAGGCTTACATTTAGTTAGAGTGGAACTTGTCAATTGGAAAATTGCGCTTAGGAATTCCCACAATTGGATCATCATTCCATAGGAAATCTAATCTTCTAATTTTGGAACCAACAAATTGGTGATTCTACTAGGGAATTGTTTGCACAATCATGGATTGTGAAGTAACCCAGAAGATATTAGGTTTTAGAAGATCAAAAATATAGAGTAAGGAGTCTATGCACTTTGCTAGAGGTAGAACCTAGAAAAAGATTTTATTTTTGCCACTATAATAAAGGTGGTGACTCTACAATTAAAAGGTGTATGAGAAATTAGTCGGTAATAGTGAGAAAAAAAGATAATTTTAGGAGGGTATCATTAAAGTTTATGTGGGGAAGGAGATCTACACATACCAATAAACATCAAGAGTATACTTCTAAGAAGCATAATAGAAGAGTAGTGAATGTGGCTAACATGATATTTGGAAGTTGTGGGAAAGTGGATGAGAAGTTGAGAGACCTTTCTCCTGATGATAGAGTCAATGGGACTCAGATTCAAGATGAGAACAATCTTGAGAATGGAACTCAATTGCAAAAGCACATCCTTTTTTAGATAGGGACCAATTTCCTTCAACAAAATCAGTAAAACCCTTGAGATAATTAGTCTTCAAATGATGAATTTGAAGATGATGTTAGAGCAAGCATAATGATTAAAGAATTTACAAAATTTGTGAGGACTAAGAGAGTTGCAAGAGCTTTGAAAATGTAGCCTAGTGAGGTCCTAGAGTTAATTGGAATAACTAGGGATCAATATGTTACACCATCACCAAAGAAAACTAGACTAGAGAGAGAAGAAGAGAGACTTGGAATAGGTAGGAATGGTGTTTATAGATTTCCTATTAATTAGCCCAAGCAAGAACATAAGATGATATGGATAATCCTATGCAACATCCACATATGGCTAAAAGAAGAGATATTGATAGAGATTTAAGATAGTCTACTAATAATCAAAACAACAACAATGCATGTTATAATAATAATGCATACAATCACAATAATGCTGGAAATAACAATGTATTTGTGAGTAATAACAATAGTTCACAAAATAACAGACAACCTAGAGGAAGGAATATGAACAATAATTAGAATATTCAAAGAAATAATAGACAACAAAACAATAGGCTCAATCAAAATGTTAGGGCTCCTGTGCCATTAGAGGGATATAGATAGTTGGATTTTTATAGTATATATGGATTTCCAAATCCTATATCAAACAATTTAAGAAATGTAATCCCAAAGTACTATGGGAATGGAGCTATATCACTAGAAAACTCATTGTATAAATTTAAAAGATGTGATTGACAAAACCAGTGAAAACCATAAGGATGTCCTAATGAAGTTATTTGTTTAATCCTTAACCGAAGATGCAGCATAATGGTACCAATATTTACTTGATGGGTCCTTAGGAAGTTGGTAGGAATGTATTGGGCAACTCATTGAGCATTTTGGTGATCATTGTGATCCTTCTTTTTCTTTGCATGAACTAACTAGTATCAAGAAAAATTAGAATGAAACCATACTCAAATTTAATAGGAGATTTAATAAGGTGCTAAATAAAGTTCCAAGAGACATTGGGCCACTTGATATGTTCCTTATGGATTTCTACATATATGCTTTGGATAATAAGATGAATTATGAGGTAAGGCAGGAAGGAGCTGCCACCCTACAATAAGCTTTCAAGATTGTTTTATCTTTAGAGAACATTAGAGAGGCAACATGTAAAGGATTGAAAAGGGATGATCCTAAGTTGTTTAATCCTAAGGCTCCTAAGCAGAACAAATAAGATGAAAAGATTGACCAAATTTTGAACATGATGAAGGATATGAATATGGGAAGTAGAAGAAATAATTTTCCCCCAAAGAGAAATAATTACACTTTTACCAAGAATGACATACATAGGCTACATGACATGCCCTATAATACTACTTGAAAATATGGAAAAGTAGTAAACACCAAAGAAACTCGAGACCCTCTCAAAAGAACTAATATTTTTTCTAATAATAAGCCTTGGTGTGATGTTTTCCTATTGCCTCACATGGTAGATCATTGTGTAATCACTAAAAATATTTGGGATGAACAAATTAATGACAATGATGAAAAACCTAGATGTAATGTAGTATCAAGTAGACCATGTTGGGATGAAGAATTATCAGAGGATGATTACACAACAAATTATATAGATAGAAGGTATCAAATTAGTCAAGAGGTGTTTTTAGATGATAAAGAACTTCCACGAATCATAAACTTGTCTGAGGAAGAGAAAGAAGCTTATACTATTGCAGTAATAGAGCAAGTAAGAAGCAATTATAAGTTAAGGAACTAGGAGGTTAATGAAGAATAGAGAAAAGGGGCAAGGATGTTTGCCAAGATGGGAGACAAACACACCAAAGGTAAGGACCAAAATAATAAACAAGAGGAGCAACCAAAATTTATAAAGACAAAAAATGAAAAACAACCCATTGGTAAGAATTCTCATGACTATAATTCCTTCATAGCTCAAGCTTTATCTTAGGTAAAATTCACTGTTCCCCTAATGGAAATTATGAAATACCCACAATACAGGAAAGAGGCTTTAAAATTGATATTTGAAGTAGAAATTCATAAAGAAGAAAAAGAGGATGCTAAAAAGATACTTCAAATATATCTAGGAACTGTTGTTAATAAGGATCTTACTCAAGTCAATCCATTTTATTTAACTAGATGCTCATAAATGATAAATTCGTAAAAAAATCATGATTGATTCAAAGGTAGTTGTAAATATTATGCCTACTGATGTGATGAAAATTTTAAATCTAGATGTTGATATTCCTTATGGTAAAAGTTATGCCATGGATAATAGATCTGTACCTATTGTGGGAGTTATAAAAGATATTGATTTCAGATTTTCCTCTTATCCTGGAAAGGTTTATAAAACTGATATTACAGTAGTGGAGGTTCCTGCTATGTATGGTATGCTTTTGTCTAGACAATGGTCCAATTTAGTAGGAGGTTATATTTAATTAGATTTATCTTATGCAACCATCCTAGTAAATGGTAGGAATACCAGGATAGATGGAGAACCCAAGTCAACATATTTGGTGGAAGATATCAGTCTAGATCAAATGGCTTTTTTCTCATACAAATATAAAAAAATTTCAAGTATCACTAAGGAAGCCTTTTTAAAAGTGGATCCCATTAGTGAATGTGTTGTCATAGATCATGATAAGACATAGAGGATGAATTTTGATGGCTCATTTTCTAAAGGTAATGGAGTAGGTATTGTTTTTGTTTCTCATGAAGGTAAAACTTTCAAATATTCATTCTTATTATCTTTTGAATGTACTAATATAACATAGCTGAATGTGAGGCCTTCTTACGATTAAGGATAGCCAATAAACATGGTATTAAAACTTTAAATGTTTTTGGTGATTCTAATCTAAATGTATCATGAGCTAGAAATATTTTTTCTACAAAAAAGAACAAGATGAAACAATACAAGAATGAGGCATGGGATACCATTGAAATTTTTGATGCATTTAACATAACTTAGAGAGATAGATCTGAAAATGTTCTAGTAGATTTTTAGCTAATTTGCTAATTTGGTAGTCAGCCAAGGTAGTATTCCTTATGGAGATATCACACAAATAGTAATAAAAAATAGTCCAAAAGTTCCTGATAATGTACACAATTGGCAAGTCTTTGAAGATGACAAGGATATTATCAATTTTATTGCATGTGAAGGGAGATATGAAAGACAAATTATAGACTTTAATAATCTTGTAGAAGAGGTTGATGGGAAAGAGATTCTATTTAGTAAAGGGGTCATTCAATTAAAAACAAACAAAATTCCTAAGGAATTTGTAGCACTAGAAAGAGTATTTGACAACAAGGATGCCAATGAAAAGGATAAGATTATTGTTAAAGATGAAAAGGATGTTGAAAGGATAAATTTGGGGACTAGATGCTCTCCTAAAGAGGTGTTTGTAGGGGAGAAGTTGATCTCCAAAATCAGAAAAGATATCATTAATTTTTTGAGGAAGTATAGACATGTGATTTCATGGTTAGATGATGAACTCAAATCTTATAGAGAAGACCTATTCCAACATAAAGTGCCATTAAAACCTGATGCCAACCCTCTTAGGCAAAGATAGAGGCCTATAAACCCTACTCTTGCTTCTAAAATAAAGGAGGAGTTAATCAAAATGAGGGATGTTGGAATTAGCAAACCAATTAGACACTTAGCATGGGTTTCTAATTTGGTCTTGGTAAGAAAAAAGAATCGGGATATAAGATTGTGTGTAGAGTTTAGAAATTTGAATATCTTATCTCTCAAAGATAACTATGCCTTCCCTAGCATGGAAGCATTATTACATGAGGTTACAGAGAATGAATTTTTAGGATATAATCAATTTAAGGTGAATAAGGAAGAACACTACAAAAAAATATTTACTTCACCATGGGGAACTTATGTGTATGAAATAACACCTTTTGGGTTAACAAATACAAGGGCTACTTATTGGAAATGTATGATGGGGCCCAAGTGACTAAGAAGGGGGAGTGAATCAGGAACCAATAAACTTTTTAACTTTAATTCACTGATTAATCTTTCATAAGCTATTTTGATCTTATTGCATGTGTGAAGAATTGAAAGCAATAAAACACAGATAACACTTGACACAATATTTGATAACCCAGAAACCTTCCAAATAGAATGTAAAACTAGGGTGCGGATGATACCCACAAGCTTTATGACTACATCATAAAGTTGGCCTATTAAGGCTTACAATTGATCACTTATGGTGATCTTCCCTATTAGGAGAAATAACAACTATTATATCCACCTTATGAAAGGATTTACAACATACAATTAAGTATGTACTCCGTTAGGAGATTCAACATAAGACTGTTAAGTCCACTTTGTTAGAGGATTTGACAGATGCACCTATTAGGATGAACTAGTAGTTGATCTCTTCTCTGCAACTTGGTTTTTCATTTGAGATTCATTTGATGTAAAATGATTGCATTTATGTGATGGATGATACTCTACTTTTCCTTATACTACTTGTAGCCTTTGTCTTCTAATTCACAATAATTCTAATTCTTGCTTGTTACTTATTCACATTTGGATATGATAGGATGTTGGGGATGATACCCACAAGCTTTATGACTACATCATAAAGTTGGCCTATTAAGGCTTACAATTGATCACTTATGGTGATCTTCCCTATTAGGAGAAATAACGACTATTATATCCACCTTATGAAAGGATTTACAACATACAATTAAGTATGTACTCCGTTAGGAGATTTAACATAAGACTGTTAAGTCCACTTTGTTAGAGGATTTGACAGATGCACCTATTAGGATGAACTAGTAGTTGATCTCTTCTTTGCAACTTGGTTTTTCATTTGAGATTCATTTGATGTAAAATGATTGCATTTATGTGATGGATGATACTCTACTTTTCCTTATACTACTTGTAGCCTTTGTCTTCTAATTCACAATAATTCTAATTCTTGCTTGTTACTTATTCACATTTGGATATGATAGGATATATATATATATATATATACATGTATATATATATATATACATGTATATATATATACATACATGTATGTATATATATATACATACATGTATGTATATATATATACATACATGTATGTATATGTATACATATATGTATATGTATATATATATATATATACATGTATATATATATACATGTATATGTATATATATATATGTATATATATATACATGTATATATATATATATATACATATACATATATGTATATATATATACATACATGTGTATATATATATATACATACATGTGTATATATATATACATATATGTATATGTATATATATATATATATACATGTATATATATATACATATATATATATATACATATACATGTATATATATATACATGTATATGTATATATATACATATACATATATGTATATATATATACATACATGTATGTATATATATATATACATACATGTATGTATATATATATATACATACATGTATGTATATATATATACATACATGTATATATATACATATATATGTATAGATATATACATGTATATATATATATATATATGTATGTATATACATATATATACATACATGTATGTATATATATATACATACATGTATGTATATATATATACATGTATGTATATATATACATGTATGTATATATATACATGTATATATATATATATACATGTATATATATATATATATATGTATATATATATATATATATATACACATATCCAATTAATTACCTTCTAGAGTCAGTTGCGATACCAGATTCAATCAATCTTCACTAAGTCATCTTATTGTTGATACTTGGGTGATATTCTGACACTTGACAACACTGTCAACTTGGTAAGCTCTAGCACTGAGTTGACATTGGTGCTCGGTCCACATTGATCACTTAAGAGTAGGCAAAAAATTGGTTAGCACTTGGTGACTCGATGAACACTGGAGAACTCGGTAGACATTGAAAGGCTTGGTTGACACTATGGCTTGGTCAACATTACCTTCATTCTATTTGGTTAACACATTGTAGCTCAGTTAACACTATTTCTTGCATAGTTTACACCATTGAGATTGGTAGACTCTATGAAGCTTGGTAGCTACTTCTTTCTATTTTCCAAGCTTAGTAGACTCTATAGAACTCAATATACACTAATTTTCTGAAGGCAATAATTCAACTCCAAGATCAAGAAACTTAATAGATAGCACAAGAGAGACAAATAGTGATCAAATGAGAATCTCAATAATGATCAAATTGATAATGGATATCAGATGAATAAACACTAGAAGTGCCTATCTATAAAGACAACTAGAATGACTAGGAGTCAACAAAGAGATAAGGATTACAACTCAGTACATGTCCACGAAAGGTGGATTATCCTCCATTGAGCATAGGAGATTGTGTGATGATGAGAGGATAAGTTTACATAGGTGTATCTCATAAAGAGATGTTGTAGACATCATGTGCTCTAATAAGTTGCTAACTCCTGTGTTGTCAACAAGACAACTCATATGACTATGCATATTCCTAAGTAAACTTAAGTAAAGTATAATAATAATTAATTATTTACACTCACACCCCCTCCCCCCCCCCCCTTTAGTACAACTTAGGGGAATGCATTTAAGCTCACAAAGCTAAATGCAAGATGTAATGCGGATCCCAGCTATTAGGCCATGTTAGGTACCCATGTACAAATGCAAGGCTCTACATATAATGCTATGCAATGCAATCTCTCTAAAAATGGAGAAAGAGGGAAAACCTCATGGGAAAGACCTCCTCCAAAATGAGAGATATGTACAATAAAGAAGAGAAGAGTCATGCGATCCCCTTGGTGAAAATCCCGCAGCCCCAAGAGATCTTGCAAATGAAGATACTTGACCTTAGTGAAGGGCTTGGTGAAGATATCTATACAATCTTCTATTCTATATGACAATACTGAAATGCAATGACCTACTCATGAATTGGCTCTCTAATGTAGTGCATATGAAACTCAATGTGTTTTGTGTGTAAATGCTACATTGGATGTTTTGAGATTTCAATGGCACTTTGATTATTACAATGTATGACTGTGGGTCTAGGTATGTCAAAACCAAACTCCTTGAGAATATGTTGTAACCAAATAGCTTTTGTAGCCATAGTGATAGCTCCTTGATACTCAGCCTCAGTAGATGAAAGAGCAATAGTATTCTGATTTTTACTCTACCAACAAATGGGGCTAGAACCAAGATGAAACATGTATCTTGAAGTGCTTTTGCAAGAATCAAGATCCCAAGCATAGTATGAGTCGGTATAACCCACTAACTATAGTCCAGTACCAATTGCATAACATAACCCATATATATGTGTACCCTAGATATAGTGTAAGATGTGTTTGGTTGCCTTCCAATGAAGTTCATGTGGCTCTTGCATGAAGTGAGAAACCATGCCAACTGCAAAGGATATGTTAGGGTGTGTATGTGTCAAGTAGATGAAACTTCCAACAAACTATCTATACAAAGTAGCATCAACAAGTGGAGTGAAACACTTTTCTTTTAACTTAACACCTAAAAGAAATGGAGTAGATGCAGTCTTGCAATTAGTCATGTGAAATTGAGCAAGTAGATCAAGAGCATACTTGGGTTGAGATAATGTGATCCCTAATGAAGATTTTTGTACATCTCAATACCAAAGAAATAATGAAGTAGGCCCAAGTCTATCATGGAAAATCTGTCTTGCAAAGTAGACTTAACACTATCAATGATGGATGTTGTACTCCCTATAATGATTAAGTCATCAACATAAAGCACAAGTAGCAAATGAGAATCATCCCAATGAAGAATGTAGACATTCAAATCTGAATAACATCTGGCAAACCCTTTTGAGAGAAGGAAATAATCCATCTTGGCATACCAAGCTCTTAAAGCTTGTTTTAGTCCATAGATAGACTTTTTCAACT
Source organism: Cupressus sempervirens (assembly GCA_028749045.1). Classification (NCBI taxonomy): domain Eukaryota; kingdom Viridiplantae; phylum Streptophyta; class Pinopsida; order Cupressales; family Cupressaceae; genus Cupressus; species Cupressus sempervirens. The sequence continues at coordinate 139,391,075 of CM053789.1, read as the reverse complement.
TGCAAACCAAAGTAGAATCCTGAATGAAACCTTGTTGCTTCTCTATATAAATCTCCTCATAAAGATCACCATTTAAGAATGCACTCTTCACATCCATGTGATGAACAACCCATCTTTGAGCTATAGCTATAGCTAGTGTCAAACGAATGGAGTTCATTTTTGCAACTAGGGAAAAGGTCTTAGTATAGTCAATTCCAAGTACCTAAGAGAAACCTTTTGCAACAAGTCTTGCCTTATACTTATCAATACTTCCATCCACTACAAACTTGGTCTGATAGATCCACTTACACCGAACCAATTTTCTTCCCTTAGGAAGAGAGACTAAATCCCATGTGTTGTTTCTCATAAGAGAATTGTATTCTTCCTCCATTTCTTTATCCCATTCTAGAATTCTTGAAGCTTCTTTGAATGATTGAGGATCAGAAGAAACTACAATATAAGCATGAGGGATTGAGTTGTGTTGTGATCTTGTCCTCCTAGTATTTGAAGGATTCCCTACCAATGGTCCTGCTGCATACAATGTCTGCTAAGCCCATTTTGGTCTAGTGGAAGAAGATGTAGAATTAGAAGAGATTTAAATACTCAACCTCATATGTCTGCTACCTCTATTTGGGTTGTGGACAGACATCTTCCAAGTCACTATCATCACTGTCACTCTCTTCAATGAAGGAGGAAGAATGAAGAGTTGAAGAAGTAAAGCTTGGACAACTTTCTTCATAGTGTACACTCCTCTCATAAAAAATTTCATGGGTCTCTGGATCCATCAACTTGTAGGCTTTATGAGAGTCTACATAACCAAAAAAGATGCAAGGTTTACTTTGAGGTTACAATGCCTTACATTTCAGTGGAGGTATTCATGCCCGTGCTGGACAACCAAAGACTCTAAAGTGCTTTATAGTAGGTTTCGTTCATTTCCAAGCTTCAAAAGGAGTTAAACCATCCAAAGCTTTATAAGGACTCCTATTCTAGATGTAGTTTGCACAATTCATTGCTTTAGCCCAAAAAAATTGATCAAGAGACTTATGTAATAGCATGCAAGTGGTCATCTCCTTGAGGGTTCTATTCTTCCTTTTTGTAACACTATTATTCTATGGAGTGTATGGTACTAAATGCTAAAGGTCAATTCCCTCTTGAGTATAGAATTCTATAAGTCTTGAGTTTACATACTCCCTTCCATTATCTGTTTGAAGAACCTTGATGGCTTTCTCTAACTGCTTTTCTAGTTGAGCCTTGAAGGTGAGAAATCATTCAAACACTTCACTCTTATGAGCCATGTAGAATACCCAAGTATAGCAAGAATAGTCATCACTGAAGGTGAGTACATAGCGAAACTTTCCCAATTATGGCACTAGAAATGGGCCTGCCACATCACTATGAACTAGGTCAAGAACATTTTGTGCTTTCCAAGACTTCCCCTTGTCAAACTTTTCTTCTAGATTCTTCCCACATGTGCAACTTGAACAAACGCCATCTAAGAACTAGACTTGAGGTAGACCATGAACCATGTTCTTGTTACTAAGTTGTTGAAGATACATGTAGTTGAGATGTCCAAACCTCTCATACCATAGTTTTCTTTCCGTATTCAAATGAATGAACAAGGCTTGTGCATTAGATTTAGACATAAAGGAAGAGAAAGTGTAAAGCCTGGAATTATGTTTAGCTTCACCTATTGCAACCATAGAATCATCTTTGATGCTTTTCACAACAACTGAATCTAGAAGAAATTCAACCTTATTTCCACCTCCATAGTGAGTGATTTGGTAGACTGAAAGAAGGTTGGAGGTAAAATTAAGAACATAGAGAACATCCTTGAATGCTCCACTTTCCATCTCAGCTTCACCTTTTCCTTCAACTTGTAATTTAGTATCATCCCCCACAAAGATGTGAGGTACCTCTGAAGGTGTCATTGAAGAAAAATCTTTCTTTGAAACCCCCATGTGATGTGTGGCACCTGAGTCAATAATCCATTTCCCCTAACTGATAGTGTTTGTGAGTAAAGTGTCATGCCCAAAATTTTAGGAAGGAAAAACACAACAATTTTTTTTTTTCTAAAATAAAACTTAGCATAATGCATAAATACTATACATTGTCATCAAAGTTATCGAGTGGTTGGAAGTTCAAAATACAACCTTCAAGGTAATTAGAGAATGCCTATGTTCCTAATGTTGCAACATCCTATGACTACTATCTGAATGATACCTAGTAGGTAAGTCGACAGTCTTTCTAATTTGGCATTATGACGTGATATCTCAATTTGTTGGTCCAAAACCATAAGTTGATACATACAATTAATTTTTTTTCATTATCAACATTTATCAAGGTTTATTAGCTTGTTAGTCATGATATAACGACTGGGTAATGATACTCCATAGGAAATGTTTACTTGCAAGGTCTGATGATGTCCTTGTCAATATAGTGCCTAATTAATTTGCATCATCACATTGAGTACTGGACATCATTGAAATTTGGAACATATTGTATGGTATGTGTAGAAAGATTTCACAAGGTACTCGAACTACATTTTTGACTTAAGCATTGATACTTAATTATTTATGTTCATAGCATTTGGATGCAATAATTTTTATTTTGTTTTATTTTCTTACCCTACTAGTTGAGTAATTGGTTTGTTTTGACTATGGCTATACAATTTACATGTTGCTAAATATAGTTCTTATTTCAACTAATAATATACACATATGCAAATTAACATATATAGGATACCCTATAACTAAGAACTAACCATTATGTTTAATTTTCTTATTTATTCATTTATCTATTTATTTATCCATCAACTACTATGCAGTATACCTTCCATTATATGTATTATAAGTTATAACTAATCCATAATACTTGTCTTTACTAAAATCAAAATTTAATAATATCATCGTATCTGCTAGCACTAAAAATTCTATTTGTATCTATTCTATCAAATCTCAAATACAAGCATAAAAGTCAATTTCCAATCATTTGAAAATTGCTTTATACTAAGTGTTACTCTTATCTAATGATTGATATTTAACTCTTTAAGACATCCTCTAAAAATAAATTAACATTGATCATTGTCATTCATTCATTATCAATTCTTCTACAAGATTTACCAATGTCATACCGTTATTACTTCTAGTAGTTTATTTACTAACACATATATTTCCTGAAGTGCAAATCTCTAACCATCTATACTTCTAAGCCCCTTTTTTTTTTACTTATTTTTTCTTAACTCTAAATTCTACAATATATAACACTAACCACACCTTTAATTTTCCTCCTAACCCATGCCACCTACCACTCATCTCCCCTTCACAGTTGGAAATCCCATTAAACCCTTTTCCTAAATATTCTAACGTCCTATCTTTTCACACCCTCCCATAACCAAGTGCCTACTTTTACTTCTCTAGGTTCTCGTGTCTTAAATGTCACTTACTACATAAACTCCCCATTTTACATGGCCGACCACTATATCCCCTTGGTCAACGTGAAGTCTACCTCTCTGTAGGCCTGTACAAAGTCTAGAAAACAATGACCCATCTTATCCTTGACGTGAGGAAGTCTTGGCATGGGCGCGCCCTTGAGAGATGTGACACTTGGGAAGAAGAGAAGATGTGGGGTGGGGACCACCGACCACAAGGCTCCCATTCCCAATTTTTTTTAAAACTTTGTGATGACTTCTTTTTTTTTCTTAATGTTTCTTTATTATGCTACGGTGGTCAACCCCCTTTCTTGGGAAACATGTAAACTTCACTTCACATGACTCCTTTTGAAATCTCCTTTTGAATGTACTATGTGAAAAGCCTGGTTTTTTATTTTTTAAAATGTTTTTACTATACCTATATTTTAAGTTTAGAAATCCAAGATTCTATAGGATATTCCCTATGAATATTTTATTGTTCTATAAGGGCTTGCTTGGTGACAAGCATAGGAATAGAAAATTAGAATAAGAAATAGGAATGGGAGTCAGAGTAGGGAATGGGAATGGAAAATGACAATCCCATTCCTGTTTGGTTCACCTAAAATCTATTTGAAATTTTTTTTTGACAATCTAGGGCAATCATTATTATTCTAGGACAATCAATACTTTTAGGGTTTTTCTGTTGTTGCTGCATGAAGCTCCTCCATAGATTTTCTACTACTGTTGCTCCTTCTATTGTTGCTCCAATGCTGATGTCCTGGCCTTCTCACCCTCGAACAGGGATTGTGACAGCCTCTGCGCGAATTGAAAGAGCTAAGGGCCACTTTTTCCGTTTCTCGCACAATTTTGTCAAAATCGTGCTTTCCTACTTCGTCCACTTCTGCACATAGATCAATCCCACCTTTCCTTGCATAGCACGGAGCGAAAAAAATCCACAAAACTTGTCACAAAATATTTTAAAAAGAGTATCTTTATTGAGAAATTCTAGATTTAAAAATGATTAATTGGAAACAAGAAAGCCATGGATCTTAAAATACCATAATTTGCAGGATTGGAGAAAATATAATTAGTTGCAGATGCCAACTCTGTAATTATGATAGACAAATCTTTGCAATTTGATCTCAGCCTTTCTATGCCCTCTGTCAATAATGTCGTATGAAGAACCAAAAATCATCAAAATTGGAATTGCAAGACATTTTGCTGATCTGGGGATTACAACCAAAACGAGCAATGTTATTGCAAAATTTCTAAGACTAACTTCATACAAATCTCTCACAGCATTGATTATACCATTAACCATAGGCTCCACTAGATCGGCCAGTCCCTATAATTAAAAAAACTCACAAATTAAGAATCCTCTAGCGAAATCCTATTCTCCATTCCAATAACTGATATTTTTGGGAATGGACTTATGCTCATTTTGGGCTAAAATGGGAATATGTAATCCCATTCCCCATTCCCATTCCCCACACCAAACAAAGAATTCAAAAATATATTCTAATTCTCAATGACCATTCCCATCATATTCCAGCAACCAAACGGGCCCTTAATGGAGTGGGTGATTTCCCCACTTCCCATACAAATTCCAGAGGGGACATTTATGCACCTAGAGGCTTGCACCTTCCATGGTGAATTTATAACGTAGTGCTACTTGGTTGATTCCACTATGAATGTATATAAATAGATTACTCTGAGCCTTATTTTTACAATTATCTTATTTTTCAATGCATTGCATAAGCCTAACTACTTATAAAAATAAATTGAGTACGAATGTAAAAATTTGAACAAGATCTAATATGAAATAACTAAATTCTCATTATATATATCTCTAAGAGACTTGAAGTTATGCTTCTTATCAGACATAATGCATTTGAAGCTCCTTAATATGAGCCAAAATTTTGAGATACATTTTCCAATATTGTTTCATAAATTTAATTGAATTCATCTCTATATACAGATTTCTTTGTTGTTGCTTGAACATTCTAAAACACAATGACTATCCTTTGAAGAGGACCTCTTAATCAAAATCAACCTATGACAACATATCTATTTTTTTTATTCATAAATTATTAGCAAAATAATTTCTTCATTTCTTTCATGGATCATCCATCCCAACAATGTAAAAAAAAATTACCTTTACAATGCAATATTCAAGAGCATAAAAAAAGGGTTCAACTTTGACAATGCAATATACAATAACATGAAGAAGGATTTCATTCTTTCAACTAACATGGCCCCTTTATTTCTCATCAACACATGGAAAGACATGACACTTCTTCCTTGAATCCAAAGAGCACAAAACCTGCAACAAAACAAACACCAAAAAAACAAGAACCATGGAGGCTCACTACCCATCCTAGGCTTCTATGAAGCCACCCATCATACTGGGGAAACAAGGCTCAAATAGGTTGCACTCAAACAACAATAATGCATAAATATGACATTACAACACATGTAAACTCCCTTCTAGGTTTAACACAATGATTCACCAATGGAATCATGAAACAATGGGTGAAGGTGGGCTCTCCAAGGAGGAGAATTCCATATCCATATCCATATACACATATACATTTGCAATTTCATAATGCCTCTTCTAGGATATCAAATATATCCTTCTCATAATACAAATGCCTCTTCAAGGCCATCAAATACTTCCTTCTCATCACATCAATGTGCTTATACCTCCCATAATAACAACAAGGCATATGGATTCAATGGAGCCCATACTCCATGAACAACACAACCCTCTCCAAGAGGAAAACCCCTCAACTTCAATGTTGAGCCCAACTAGCCCCTTCACCCAAGGCATCTCTTCCCTCCCAAGGGTGAGTGAAGCCTTCACACCCATCAAAATTCATATGCACAAAAACAAGGAAAAATATGCAAAAGAAGTCCATCAAAACAGTGGCACATACCAACAACACAAACACACAACATGAATTTTAACACAATATGAACAAGAAACAACATCATTGAGCAAGTGCAATGAAATTTATGGCATGAGCACCAACCTTGGTCCAAGTTAAAGGAAAAAATGAAAGTTGTTGTAGAGCTCCCTTCCCTTTAGTTCTTCCTCCTTTCAAAACCTAATTGTCTCTAAACTTAGAGAGTGGGTGAACACCAACTCATTTGTTCAAACTCCCTTAAGAAGACCTCCAACCCCACTATCTCCATTTTGGAAAAACATGAGGGGCCCACTTTCTCATACACTATTGTCCCTTCTAAACATAGGACCTTGACCAAGTGTAAAGGAAAAGTTAAAGTCATGTGACAACTTAAATTTCGAATTGGTGGAAGAATGCATGGGAAAAAGGGTCCCTTGGGTTACCTAAGCACTAAAATGGTCAAATTTAGGCCCCTAACATGTTTTGCTAACATATGGGTAGCTTACTTTCACAAAAAAGGAAATCTGGGACCACCTATTGATCCTCTAAAATTCTTGTCAAGTTTCAATTTGAAACTCCCCTTTATGGTGACCCATCCTACTCTCTCTCCAAGTGGATTTGATTAAATATTTTGGAGGGAATTTAGTTTAAGGTTAGGTGTTGCCACAACCAAAACCCTAGGTGACATGTCATCAACACACAAATAATTCACAAGTGTCAAGTGACACATTAAAACACATTACATATCACAATGACATGTTCCTAATTTATTCATGAATATATATTTACTATAGACATACAAATTACATTTACAAAATAGATACATCACAATGAGGCTTTGAATCTTCCAAAGATTCACCTTGGCTGTATTGTGTCCACATAAGTTTGGGCCTTATTTTCGCAAAAAAATTTCATGGTTCAATTGCCTGCACACTAAACTCAAACATCAGTAGCCAAATGAGAAATCATTTAAAATGCATGTATATATGTGTATGAAAATTTTCATATTGAGTGATTCACATTTACATACTCAATTATCCCAATCAACTTTAATTTCTAATCATTTTCATGTAAGGCATCTAAAACATTAAAATATCTGAATTTATATATTAGTATTACTATCTAGTCAAATGATCTAACTAACATTCTAAACCACATCATAACCCATTTCTAATCATATAGATGAAATGTTGAATCTATACTATTAAGTCAACCAACATGAAAATTAGTTTTGAATATATATATATCTTAGGTCAAAATCACCAAAATGTAAACATCACAACTAGTATCCTTTGATTCAATATAGTTTGATTACTAACAATATCCCATTCTCATTATGAGATAAAACACATAATAAGGTGTATCAATTATGTCAAGTAATTTAGGAGGTTGCATAGTCACATAGTTTTCAAAATCAATCGTAGGATAAATCTATTACATTTTACTCAGCCATAAAATCTGTCCTCATAAATATCAACATATCCACCTAATACTACTTGCACAATAATTGGATTGTCATAGTGAGTTCTACCATGTAGACCCTTATCTAATTTTAATAACAATTTTCATCTATGATTATTAGAAATGTTTACAAGTGGCATGTTTATTTTATCTTTTCATAATTCAATTGTCCTAATAGCCCATACTATATCATGAAACCATCAACATAGTTTCTAGGTTATGAAATCTCGAGCCTTTATTCCATAGGTCTTAGCTTGTCAACCTAGTGTAATTTTGAATACAATACTTGACACAACAAAGACTAAAATGTACATCAGTCCCAATAAGATCTTAGGTTCATATTGGTAAGGAAAATGCTAGTCATGGCATACTCAAATCCTAGAACCTACTTACCATCACTCTATTATAAAGTGTATTGTAATAGTATAAAATTCACATTCTATACACAAGAGGCAGAAACATGACACTTTGTCTTCCAACTCTTCCTACATCTAATCATATTCATGTTATTAGGATTTATAATAGGGTACTGGGGAAGGGGCCTTACATAAATCTTGCCCTTTACTCTTAGAATCTGAAGATGAAGAACTCCTTTTCCTTATAAGCATTAGGTAATGGAAAATTGTGCTTCTTGATGATGTTTTTCAATTCATCAATCTACTTGTGATAATACTTATGTTCATCATGACCAATTCTTTTATAATAGGAACACTTCTTCTTTTCCTAATTATTGTCCCACTTTTTGTTGGTATTAGGAGAAGATTTTCCTTGTTGTTGATTTGATTTAGGTGGTGACTTTTTTGTGTCCCTTTGTTCATTATCTTTCCTCTTCTTCTTTTACCCTTTCCTTTGAACTTTCACTAGTTGGATATTTGGAGCTCTCATTGTTAGCCACCAATGCCTTAGATTTTCAAGACTTGAGAATCCCCATTGTTATCAACTTAGCTTGTTCATTTTCTAATAACTGGGCATATTCATCAAAAGTGAGTTTTTGATAAGAAGCCCCTAAGGTCACCTTTGAGGTGTTGAAAGTAGAGACAAATGTGGAGTAGTCTAATGGTGGCTTATTCTCAATTAGATAAATCAACCTGTCATCCTTAATGGGACTACCACAATCATTAAGTTTTGTTCTCAACTCATTCACCTTAACGATAAAATATTGGATGGAATCAAAGTTCTTAGGATCTACAGAGATAAGTTCATCTTCAATATTGTGGACATCCTCCTTATTCACTTTCCCATATATCCTTTTAAGGGCATCCCATGTTTCCTTGGATGTATCATATTTTATGATCTGATAAAGGATCTTGTCATCAACCCATAACCTAAGGATTCCTAGGGCTTTTCTATATGCCAATTCCCAAGCATGGATATCACTTTGAGTTACTTTATCACCTATGGGTTTAGGAAGAGATCCATCTACATATTGAGAAAATTCTTCATTAATTAATTGACACTATTTTTAAACTAACCATGTGGCATAATTATGTGGTGTCAATTTTGGAACCTTAATGTTTCCCATAATGCAAGGAAAGAAAGATAACAAGAAGAAGAAAGGAACACAACACCAAGAGACACCCCCCAACCCCTTTTCACTCAATCAAAGAACCCCCCTACCCCCCCACACAAGCCCCCACCCCCCCCCCCCCCCCCCCCCCCCGCGCACCCACCCCAATTGAATGCTTTAGGCACTTTATACTTAGTGCAATTACAATAGCCACTTGCCAATTTAGGATGTAAGTGGACTTCTAATTTTTCTATTTACAACCTCCTATTGGAGTTCAAATCTTGTACTTAGCAATGTTGCTCAAATATACAACAATTTTGAAGTTTGATCAAAGCAATACAATAAAAAAAAGACCTATTTCTAAAAGTGGTATTTCTTTCCACACAAGCCTATAATATGATTATAGATCTAGAAGGTGGACAAAAAATTATGCACTTTCAAAAAAAATAGAACTTGAATATGTGTCCAGATGAGCTCATATGAAGCATTTGAAGTTGCAAAATGCAAGATTAGACAAGTACAGTCACCAAAAATCTCTCAATTCTGCAAAATTTGTCCACCAAAACTAGAAAACAACTGCACCATTGATATGTTTAGGAGAGTCTATCAAAAAAATTAAAAGAATTTTGCCTAATTTGGAGTTTGGATGAGTGACTTATGGCCCTATGAAGTTAGACTACCAAACTAAAAATCAATGTGGTGAGGGGTCCAATTCTCAAGCACTTGCTGATGTCACCAAATTGTATAGCAAAAAATTGATGGTTTCGGTCCTTTCCAGGAAAAATAAAAAGAACCTTGTGACACTCCAATAGGCGTCAAATATACCACTAAGAGAATCTAGAAAAATGCAAAAAAATTATAAATGCTACCAATTCCCCATCTTGGGAGGGAGCCACAAATCATTATGGACAATTGTGTCTAGAATGATTTTGATTCAGAAATAACAATGTTGAATGGATCTCTACTTGGAAGGAGCTAAAAATCTCACAATGGAATACAATGTCACTAGTCACCAATGCCGCTTAGGGTCTTTTCTCAAATGTAAATATCGATGTGGGTAGGATCATGACTATCAACTCAGTGTGAAGGATATGTGATTCAAAGTGTGGCATCTGAGCGAATACAAAGCCCATGGGGAATCTACTGTCCAATATCCACAATGAATTCCCACATGGAATGTGGAGGATCAAGTGCTCAATGCTTGGTGAGTTGAGGAAATTTTTTTACTGAAATCTGCAAATCAGTACATAATAGGGATGAAACAATCTGCATTGACTGTTAATGTCTTTGGCTCTAATTGAGCATCACTATCAATGTGTCCTATTTATTGGGCATTGCAATAAGTGACTTTTAAGGTACAATTTCAACAATCATGGCAGACTCAATTTGTTTGAGGTGTCCATAAGCCTTTGATGGCATGGTTGAGCTCCAATGTTGTTGAACTGCATTCAAGGTTTTGCTCTTCAAAATCACCAGTGTGCTCTTCAATGCATGTTGTAGATGTCACAATGTTAGATATGTGGCTCATAATTTTATAAAATATGTTGAATACTCCCAAGTCATGGGTATGTGCTCAAATCAGGGTTGTGACAAACACCACTAGGCTTTGGCCCAAAATATTTGTGAGAACAATATTATGCTACAAAATTAACCAAATCCCAACAAAAAAAGATTGAAAATTTATAAAATGTTACCCAATTTGTAGATCTAGGTTACCATACCATGTCGAGCATCCATTGTAAATCAAGCCTTCAAGTCCAATTTGCAAAAAAAAATTGCCTCAAATTTGACTTATGCCCCACATAGGCAAATTTATAGTCAAAATTTATGGAAATAGCCACTTAGATGCAATGGTGAGGTCATATCTTGCTTGAAATGATCCCGATAACTGCAAATATTCAGATTTGAATCATGGCCCTCCAAAATAAAGAAAAATGAAGCTCTCTAATGGCTATGAAATGAAGCTCTCATGGCTTTGATACCATGTAAGAATTTTCCTAAGACAATATTTCAACTCCAAGATCAAGAAGCTCAATAGATAGCACAAGAGAGACAAATAGTGATCAAATGAGAATCTTAATGATCAAATTGATAATGGATATTAGATGAATACACACTAGAAGTGCCTTTATATAAAGGCAACTAGAATGACTAGGAATCAACAAAGAGATAAGGATTACAACTCAGCACATGTCCACCAAAGGCGGATTATCCTCCATTAAGCACAAGGGTTTGTGTGATTATAAGAGGATAAGTTTACATAGGTGTATCTCATAAAGAGATGTTGTAGATGCCATGTGCTCTAATAAGTTGCTAACTCCTATGTTGTCAACAAGACAACTCACATGAATATGCATATTCCTAAGTAAACTTAAGTAAAGTATAATAATAATTAATTATTTACACTAACACAACTCGATAGACTCTATGTATCTTAGTAGCAATGTGACCAACCAATATGATTAAGTGTTTAGTCACTAATTGACAAATGATTTGACCATAATGTCAAAAATCTCCCCTTTTGGCATTAGTGACAAAAATACTTATCATACCAAAATTTTGAGAATTCAAAAGTATAAGTCAAAACTCCCCCTATCAATATGCTTGGGTCTCCAACTCGATTTTGATTGTAGTGCTAATAACTTGGTAGAGACTGGCTCTATTTTTAATTTTTCAAAAATTATTTTTGTAGATATATATGTATATGAATTACTTCTTTGTATATAAATTTTCCTTTCTATACATATATTTCCCCTTTGATGTTCCTTCCTTGTGTATGATAATAGTGTTTCCCCCTTAATTTTGACATAAATACCAAAAAAAAGCATAATTACAAGGTAACACCAAAATGTGAAAGGAAATCACTATGTACCTCTAAAATTATGGACATGGTTTTGTCCCAATTCTCTTGCAAAACTTTTGAAGTGTACAATGCTATCTGCATTTTAGTTGATAGTTCCATCATGTGATCAACAATTGAAAAATTATTGTCATAGATTGATGTTTTACCATGCACAATATGTTCTTACATTACAACCATGTTGGGAATTAATATACTATGTATATCTATAAGTGTAGCCCTTATCTTGGCTTCTTCCCTCAAAAATTCTGCCTACAAGTCTATAAGCTACATGATCTTCATAGAAAGTATAAAACCGGTGCTAGGTGTTAGAGTAAATAATTAATATTTAATTATTTATTCTATTGCTTAAGTTTACTTAGGTCATGCATTTATTTAATACTACATATTTAATGCATGTTGTGACAACACGGGAGTTTGTTCCCTTCTAGTTGTCACACTTATCTTCCAGCTTGTTCTACAAGCTTCCATGAGCTCTTTATATTCGAGCTCTCCTCATTGTATTTTCATATCGGAAGCCATTTCTTATTGTAAATACATTTCTCATTGTATTTGCATTTTTGGCTCTCATGTCCGTTTAGGGTTTTTGCCTGTGCTCCATGCTCCTCCCCTTCTATGGCTTCTCTTTGACAGGTTCGCATGTAGGTGATCTTGGTGTCTTCGGAGTTGGCTTTCCTCAACTCCAACATGGTATCAGAGCCTTCCTGCTGTTGCTTTGTTGAAGAAATTTTGAAGCCATGATTTGAAGTCACAAACCCTAGTTTGTTTGTGCATTTTTTCTTCAAATCAGGGGATCAGCAATTTTTGGAGCACTTTGGGCCCAAACGGACATCACCATTGGATCCGGAAGGCCGTTTGCAGTCAGGATTCATATAAAGCTTTTCATTTTTGGAGACAGGGCAATTTTGGCGATCTTTTGAGGATCCCGGGTTCGCTGCCGTACGGATCGTACGGACGCAGCGCGGATTTTTTTTTAAAAAAAATTTTATTTCGGGCGCCGCCGCCGTGCCACCCGCGCGTCGCCCGCAGCGGCCGCAGCAGGCAGCGCCGCCCGCGCTCCTCCGCGGCTCCTCCCGGCTCCGCCGCTGCCCGGCCTCCTCCCGGCCGCCGCTCGTCCGCCGCCCTCCGCTAGCGGCTCCTCCCGGCTCCGCCGCCCCTGCGGCCACCTCCGCCGGTTCCGCCGCCCCTGCGGCTGCTTTCGCCCGCCAGCGCCGCTCAGCCAACTCTGCAGCACCGTCAGCCGACTAGGCCACTGCGGGGGTGACACGTGGCATGGGCGCCACGTGGCACATTGCCACGTGGACCTGCCACGTCACCCCTGCCACGTCAACTGCCACGTGGCACTCTTTTTTGTTGCGACAGCCACCAAACCGTCAAATTTAATCGGCTGACTTTCTGACGTCAGCATGACGTCATCCCTATGTCATCATCCTTCCTTGCACCTCTCCTGATTTGGTTTTGGACCTACTTGTGGTTTTTTGGCCATAACTCTTGCATACGGAGGTATTTTTCCGATCCGAAAGAAGCACCGGAAAGCTGGTTCCGAGACGAAGATTTTGGTGCAGGTATTTTTTGGTTTTGATGCTTTTTTATTGCCTTTTTATTCTGTTAAAGTCCAAAGTCCTATTTTTGACTCCGGCATGCATATCTTTTGCGTCCCATGTCAGTTTTTTGAAAACTTTATATTTCTGGAAAGCTGGTTCTGTGTACTTTTCAGAAATGTAGTCCTTTTTTTTCTCTTTTGGCCTCTTCTCTTTCTATCATAGTTTTGGCATTTTTTCTCTATGGTAGATATTTTGAGTGTTTTAGGCCCGAGGATCGTTTTCCTGGCATGGTTTGCTTTATTTTCGGCTGTACTTTCTTTTGGTTCAGCTCTTTTTCATTTTTGATCATTGTAGCTATCTTTTTGAAGCATTTTTCATTTTCGCACTGAGATAAATTATCACTTTTGCATTCTGGGAGTCAGGTGTACTTGCACTATTTCATAAAGCACCATGGGGGGGATTATTTGTTTGCTATTTTAGGCATTCTCCCTTTGTCAAGTGAGTGTCCCTTCCACGACATTAGCCCATGCAGAGTCAGTTAGACCATGTCTTTATCGGTGTCTGTACTTCTTTTCCTCTCTCCTCGTTCTTGGTTCGTTTGCAGAAGATTTTGGCTCACCTTCTCAGTTGCCTGTCATCACACCCCGTCTGCATTAAGGGGGGATTATGCTGTGTTCTAATGCATCCATGGTTCGATGGTTCGATAGTGTGAACTATGTATTCAGTGGTTGATCCTACATACAAGGCGATTGCAGTGGCTGGCTACCTATGCATTTCAGTGAGATGGATCATCTACCATATAGACATGCTCGGTTCGTGCCTTCTTCTTCCATGGAGGTTTCTTCAGATCAGCAGTTTGACAGATTTGCGACTTCTTCATGCTTCAGTGATGCTGCTTCTTCATGATCACTCATTGTTCCTGTTTTAGGGGACAATTTCCCTAGTTGGAGACTTCTTCAGCTCTTCACTGGGTTCTTACCTCTTTTTAGGGGAGGGTTTTTCCCATGTGGTTTTCTCTCTTTCCCCGTTTACAGAGGTTGCATTCTTCTTGCATTGTACTTGGGTACCTAACATGGCCTCGTTGCCGGGACCCATTATGCATTCATCTTAGCTTTGTGAGCTTAAGGCATTTCCCTAAGTTGCACTTAAGGGGGGGTGTTAGAGTAAATAATTAATATTTAATTATTTATTCTATTGCTTAAGTTTACTTAGGTCATGCATTTATTTAATATTACATATTTAATGCATGTTGTGACAACACGGGAGTTTGTTCCCTTCTAGTTGTCACACTTATCTTCCAGCTTGTTCTACAAGCTTCCATGAGCTCTTTATATTCGAGCTCTCCTCATTGTATTTTCATATCGGAAGCCATTTCTTATTGTAAATACATTTCTCATTGTGTTTTCATTTTTGGCTCTCATGTCCGTGTAGGGTTTTTGCCCGTGCTCCATGCTCCTCCCCTTCTATGGCTTCTCTTTGACAGGTTCGCATGCAGGTGATCTTGGCGTCTTCGGAGTTGGCTTTCCTCAACTCCAACACTAGGGTCAAGTGACAACTGGCATGAACTTGCCTTCAGATTAACATCTATCTTAGACAACTTGTCCTTTATTTCTTCTATGAAATTTGATGCATCACTCAACTTAGAAAATAAAAAAACTACATTATTTATAGAATTTTCAAAAGTAGAGAGAATGGTGGACAATTCCACTTGATCAATAGCAATCTTTTGTGCCACTTTCTCCAAAACTTCATTTTCAAACTTCCTCTCTACCCTTTGTAGTAGGTTTTCCTCTCCACTCAATTCTTCATTAAAGTTGTGAAAAATATGAACAAGTTGATCTAGAATAGGTTGCTTCTCATAAACCTTTATACTGAGTGCGTCAACAAATATACCCTTAATGTATTCAAGCACTTAATTTCTCTTTTTCTTTTCAGCTTTGAGCTTTTGTTATCTGGCTCTTTTCTTCCACAACTCTCCAATGGTGTCCATTTGATGAGGAATTAGATGGATAGATCTTAATCTAGTACAACTATGTCTTCCTCTAGATAAATTTCATCATAAGATGCTTCTAGGTCCTTACCCTTTTCCTTTTGATCAGTAGAAGGAATGATTTCTTTTCCTTTACTTAAATCTTCTGTGCTTAGTTGAGGCTTAACCTTAACTATCATTGCACTTGCAATATAAATAATAGTAGTAGAAACAACATTACTTAATGAAGAAACAACAACTATAGAAGGAGTACTTACTATTCCTTGCTGAGACTTAGTCTAGCCTATTGTTGTAAAGAGTGGAGCCTATTTCTTGGTATATGAAGTGGTGGAAACAACACTCATTATTACACTCAATAAAACAAATCCAACAGTCAATCGGGTGCTTAGTGGAACTATGTTTTCACAATTGATTGTGACTCAATGGGAGCCTTCTCTAAGATAGATGACACTAGGGCATTGCTCAGAGAGTTAGGGAGGGATGCCATTACCTCTTCTATAATCTTCTTAGGATCATAATCTTGGATGTCCTAAATATCAAGAAGATCCTCATTGATTTCATGATCATCTATTTCTTCTTCATTGTCATCCTTGTCATCATCTTTTTCATCTTCAATGTGCACAACCTCCTCAGTAGGCTTTGCATCATGCAATCCATAGATGTTCTTCCATTTAGTTTTGGTTAATTGTACAAATGATTTTATGTCATTAGACAAAATTATGAATGCATTGAACTTAAGGGTAAAATTTTGTTCATTTTTGGTCAATTCCTCCTTCAGCTCCTTGTCTATCAGACTTGGCATAACCTTTCTCAAGGTTTTCCCTAATGTTTGAGACAACATTTACTGCATTCTCCAATATAGGTACAACTACCTTCAATATAACATCTGGAACAGGTGAGCAGTTAACTCACTTGGAGAATACTTCCATTTGGTCATTTTTTCCACTAAGACATCTTCAATTTGTTTATTCTCTTTATTGCTCCTAGTATCATACTTTAGAGACTTAAAATAAGTCATACCTCCACCTTCTAAGAGTCTTTGTAGTCTTCCTTCCAAGGTAGGGGAAAACCTTTTGAAGGTAACTTATTGTTCTTCTTCATCTTCATCTTCATCATCCTTCAATTTTAGCTTCTTCCTATATTTGGTAGGTCTCCTTGTGAAGAATGCAGGTGAGGATTTTTTTGGTTTATTTATGATTACCTTCCCCTTTTTCTTGGGACAACCTTCTTCTTCAGGTTCTTCTTTCTCATCCTATTCCTCTTCTCCTTCTTCTCCCTCCTCTTCTTTTATGTCATCACCTTTTCCTTTAGTTAGCCTAAGAGGAGAAAAAATTTCTTGGTTTCCTTTTGAAATTTCTCAAATTTCTTTCTTCCTCTCTTCAAAGCCTGAGGTAGCTTTATTTCCAAAGAAAACTTGGTCTTGGCCTCTTCATAGGTACCAAAATATGGTGCCTTAGGATCCACTGGTTCATTCACAAGAGCCTCAATGATATCTCATGTTTCATCAATGTTTACCTCATATCTAATAGGTGTTACCCATGCTATCCTTGGACTAACTACCTCGATATGCACCATGTCACAATCCACAAGGAAACATATATCCTACACATAGTCATCAACTAGTTGTTTGGTTATTTTGAATCTTCTCTACATTCTTTCCATGAATGTCTCAAAATAAGCATCCATGATGCCCTCGAAATTATCTCCCATTTTAGTTATGAATTCACTAATTTGATATTAAATAGGTATATCCTTCTTCAATACTACAGTACCTTTGGAAGGAAAGAATTTTTGAACATAAAAGAATAGATAGGTCAAGAGTGATCCAAAATTAAATAAATTATTCTTTGACACTCAGATGCTCTCCATGTATTTGGTTAGTTGGTTCAACTACAACTTGGCAAGGTCAAATGACAAATTGTTTTTGACCATCTTGAATGCTAGGTCAACAAATTCACAAGGAAAACTATTAAATTAGTTATAGCTATAGATCTTGTGAGAAATAACATGTATCTTGAACTTAGTTTCCATATCTATAATGCCATTCAATTTCATCCCTCTTCCATCTCACTTGGCAAGATTTTTCTTTGTCAATTCAACCCAACCTAGAGTTTTTGTAGTATTTGCCTTTCTGGTCATAGCCAACCCTATAATCATATGTATCATCTTCTTTATGATTTTAATAGGTTGATCAATCCAAAATTTCATGTCATGAACTCAACTTAGAATATACCTAATCCATTTTCCTTGGAAATCTATTGACATGTGCAATATGTGGGTCAAATCCTTTTCTTCCAAATGCTTGTGCTCGAGTTTCAAATTGTCATCCATACACAATACTTCATATGCCTAGTTTAATTCTAAGGTACCCAATTCCTAAATTGAATAATGATTAAATGACCTAATTTCATAAATTAGAATACCTTAAAAGGGATTTTTGAATGTGCTCCAATTGGGTTGACTTCCTCTATGATCATTGGACATAGCTTGAATTTTGGGGCTTTACATGCTACATTCCTCACCAACATCTCATAACCTTTCTTCACTTTTCTTCTGGAGGAAGTTTCCATATTGCTTGGTGATGCAAAAAAAATTCGCTCTGAATCACTCATGGGATCAAGGATGTTCTTCTCAATTTTCTCTAAAAATTGCAATGAAATCAAAACCTTCAATTTATTCCTTTTAACCAAATTCTATCTTTAAGTTGTCATAAATGTGTCATACTTTAGATAGCTTAGTAACAACTTGTTCTATTGGATAGGCATAGGATTCTTGGTTAAGTTATCAACTTAGCTAATGCTGGAAATACAAAAAGGAAGTAAACTCTTAGAGGGGTGGGGGGTGGGGTGGGGTGGGGTGTTGGGGGGAGGGGAGGGATTGTGGGGTGAATCAATAGTTAAATACTTTCAACCTCTAAAACTATTCACCACACATCCATGTCACAATCTATGCATATAAACTAAAATACCAAATTGAGCATATACATTCATAGCATGAAAGTAAAATATTCAACACATGTATGACATAAGATATTTGGTTACCTAAAAACCTTCCAAGGAGAAGGTAAAACTTGGGTGGGGATGACACCCACAAATCTTCACTACTAGAGTAATAAAGTGTATCCAATGAAGGTTTCAATATTTGACCATGAAACATGATCTACCCTATGAAAGGTCTATCGTATTAAAGGCTTACAAGATTGTTAGATCTTACCCTTTTAAAGGATTTAAACACCCTGCTAAAAGTGTTCCTAGTAAGAGGACTTTAACTTACAATGAAGCAAGCACCCTATTAAAGGATTTACAACAACTTGTCAAGACTACTTTGTTAAGAGATTTAACTAATTTACCTATTAAAATGTCTCAACAATGATCCTTTGGTTAGCACTCTATTTCTTGATGTTAGATCACCTCTATACTGGTGTGTACTTGATCCTTTCTAACTAGATGTATCTCTGCTATCCTCTAATTTTTTTCCTTTGTTCTTCTTTAATTGATTCTACAATGTAACTAAATTCATAACAGCTTAATCACCATGAATGCTATGTTTGTGCATGAAAATTCACTTCAATTCTCCTTAAGCATTCTTAGAAAGATTAGGGTTTGTCTTCCTTAAGAAGACCTAGGTGACTTAGTGTTAGGTATGAATAAACAATAGTGATTCACCCATATTTCCACCTAAACCTTCCCTTTTTCCAATTGGATGTATGTACTTCATAGGGATTAATGTATAAGATTTGTCCTTATCAACAAAGATCATAAAATAATCCTTAAGTCGGCTAAAAAATGATTTACATAATAGTTTGTGCCAATAGAAATAATTATGTCAAACTATATTACTTGGCATCTAAAGTCCATGGTGCTCGACACTAACTATAATGTCAATGCTATCAATTGAAATCTGAATGAATCAACATGCACAGCTTGCTCGACACTTGAATCACTCATCATACCATCTACTTGACATCTAAGTAACTTGACACTTGAGTGGCTTGGCACTCCACATACTCTATCTTATATGTTATGCTCAACATATATTACTTGTTTGGCATGAAATAAGTAAATGATTTATAATGACTTAAGTGTATAGACACTCACTTGTCAAAACCAATCTTAGATCAACAATCTCCCCCTTTGATATGAGTGTCAAATAAACTCGATCATGCATTAATTATCTTATCCTTATGAGCATAACTTAGATATCTAATATCTATTTGGCTTCTATAAAAAATTTCAAAATATGAAAATTTTCCAACACATGACTTATTGGCTATACCTCAAAATTCCATAACTCCCCCTGAGTTGATTGTTCTATTCTATACTCTATATCTGAACCAAAATCTTTCTCCTACCAAGTAGATTTGTATAAGCTAAGTTGATACTTTGTTTCTGTGTGTCTCTATCTCCCCCATTCTTCTTTCTCATTTCTTGTTCCCTTAATCCCCTTTTTTGATACTTATGTCAAATGGTTATACACTAATAGCGTGTTTTTTTGAAAATGATTTGTGGATCTCTAGTATAATCTTTAGAGTTGAATCCCAATTATCACAAGCTACCTTTAATAACTTAATTTGGATGGCCAACTTGGTAGCAAGGTGTACTAAGCCTTCAAGTGTAGAAAGATGAGGATCTTTCTTCATTAGAGTTTCAATATAGGATATTTCCTTGTATAGTATCTCCATGTGTGGAGTCAATGTAGACTAGATGCATATTAGTTTAGCCCTAATATTCCCTTCATCTAAATGTAATGTTGCTAACTAACTTTAGGATTGTAGGAGGGTGCTAAAGTGTTTCTCACTTTGGGCTGGAGACTTTGGTAGAGTTATGCTAGATGTTTGCATAATGCTCTCCAAGTTTAGGATATGACTCCTAACTTCCCTTGTGAAGAGTGTAGTATTACTCAATTTGGTATACAAAGAGAAAATATTCTCTAGTACCTTCTTCACACTCTCTATTTTGGTTTCTAATTCAACCTATGACAATTTAATAACATTCGATATATTTTCATTAACTTTATTCTAAAACTTTCTCTTAGAACATTCAAGTAATTTTTCATTTGTATCTAGGTCTGTGTCATTAACCTTCTCCACTATATTGGTTAATTGTTTAATTATTGGCTTGTTTTCCTCTAGATTTGATAGACTAAATGCACCAAGAAAAATCTCTTTGATATCAATTAAGGGTTGTCCTTGCCTGTGCTCCCTTCTAAGCAATTCTTGATTTTTATTCATTGCTAGAGCCTCTTGAAGAATGCCCATCTACTCAATTATGCTATTTGTAAGATCAAATTTAGGCAACACAATCATTTCAACTAAGCTCACATCACCATATGATGTTACCTCATTTTCCTTAGATGTGTTTATACTTGGCCTTGAGGATTGTAATGGTGTAGCTTCTATGCATAGCCTTTGAAGAGCTTGACTAGGAGGGGTAGTAGCTTTTGGTAATGGTGGCAATGCTTGTATTTCTAATTGCTCCTCTAATTTTTGTTAGGATTAAACCACAGATAGAAATAACAATTACATGCAAATATAACCAATAATGGAAAATAATAGATCACACAAAAAAGAACACAAGACACCAAGATTTAACGTGGCTCACCTAATCCCTAGGTTATGCCCATGAAACAACAAGTTTGATATTTGTACGATCCAGTGATTATAACCTGATTACAATCTATAACCCCTTACAACTCAATACTGCTACAAGAACCAATTTTGCATCACAACTATGAAATTATCCCTAACCCTAAGCTCTTTTATACAAGTATTTTTACCACTTTAGGGTTATAATTAATAATTACATGTCAACCCAAAATGTCGATAAAATAGGGCCCAATTTTTTTTTTTAGGGTGATGCCTTGAGCCCCAAAGAATTTATGAAGAATGCATAGTACTTTCTTGATTAGTCACCACAATCTAACAATCTCCCACTTGAGGGTTGATTAGGCTCCACACTAAACAACAATATCCCACTTGGAGATTGATCCTATAGCTATGTCGCTACTCCATGAGGCTCCCACTAGATCAAACCACCTTGGAATCTACTATTTTTTTATTCATGTTTAGTCTAGAAGACCAACCAAAGCTGAAGAGGAGTTTAGCTTCTTCCTTGGTACTACCTTTGTCAACATATCTACTAGATTGTCATTTGCATGTATCTTCTCTAGCTTTAACTGTCCATCCTCCAAAATTGACTGATGAAATGGTACCACAACTATATGTGTTTGGTCTTTAAATACAAAGCTGAACTCTTTGCAAGATGAATGGAACTTTGAATATATGTAAATAAATAATTATCCTTCTGAGGGTGTCCCAAATTTTCCAAGAAGAACTAAAGCCATATCATCTCCTTGGCTACCTCTGTAGCAGCTACATACTCTGCCTCTATAGTGGATAAAGCATTAACCTTTTTTAACCTAGAAACCTAGCTCACAACTACCCCATCAACAGGAAAGACATAACCTATAGTACTCTACTTGGTATCAATATCCCCTGCCAAATCTAAGTCAGCATAGCCTTGTATATCAGTAGTGGAGCCCCCAAAGTGTAAACACTTATTAGATGTTCCTCTCAAATATCTGAGAATCCATTTGACGACATTCCAATGCTCAATTCTTGGATGACTCATATACTTGATAATGAATCCCACTACATGTACAATATCTGGCCTAGTACATATCATATCATACATCAAGCTTCCTACAGTTGAAGCATAGGGTACCTTGGACATCTTATCCTTCTCTACTTGTGTCTTAGGACACATCTGTTTAGTCAACTTCAAATGACTAGGTAAAGGTGTGTGATAGCATTAGCATTCTCCATAGAGAAATGTCGCAACACCTTCTCCACATAATCAACTTGAGATAGTGTCAATGTTCTATTATTCCTATCTTTGCAAATCTTTGTACTAAGGATTTTTTTTCTACCCCCAAATCTTTTATAGAAAATGCATGTGGTAATTGGTATTTCAGCCCCTTAATGTGATCCATGTTAGACCCAGCTACAAGCATATCATCAAAATATAAACATAAAATAATGTAGTTGTCATTATCCAACCTCTTAAAATAAAGAAAATGATCTAAATGACACCTATTGTATCCATGCTCATGCATAAAACTGTCAAATTTTAGATACCATTGCCAAGGTGCTTGCTTCAAGCCATATAAACTTTTCTTCAATTTGCACACTAAGTTCTCCTTACCTTTGACCAAAAATCCTTGTGGGTGAGCCATATATATCTCTTCATCCAAATAACCATTAAGGAAGGCTATTTTAACATCAAGCTACTCTAAATGCAAATCTTTAGTAGCCACAAGACTTAAAACAGTATGGATAGAAGTCATCTTAACAACAGAAGAAAATATCTCATCAAAATCAATGCCCTTTTTTTGTGCAAATCCTTTCACAACTAACCTGGCTTTAAATATTTTCTTACCTCCTTCCTCTTGTTTCAACCTATAAACCCACTTATTCTATAAAGCTCTTTTACCTATAGGCAATTTGCATAAATCCCATGTCTTATTCTTTAGCAAAGAGTCCATTTCATCTTTCATTGTAGACTCCCATTAAATATTAGTATCCACTTGCATAGCTTCATCATAATATTTAGGTGTTGGAGTTGATGAAAGATCAACCCCACAGCTCCCAAGAATCACCTGCATCCAAACACTTGTCATAGAAAGAGAGGCAAAAAAGCTATGGAGGCAAGAATTGCCAAATCCATAGATGAAACATTCTTGACGAGCCAAAAAGAAGATTGCTATAATCAAAACTGAATGAATTAAATTTACAAAGAGAGATCATCCCTATCAAGGAGATCAAAACCCTAAAAAGGTCTAACCTAGGTTGCATTAAAATAATTAATAAAATAAATTAATTATTAGATGCATTTAACTTAAGCAACTAAAGTTAATTAGGAAATATCTAATTACTCTAACACCCCCCACTCACAAAGATAAACTTAGGGAGTAGCTAGAAACCTAGAAACTACTACTAAAAGTAGAAATGGGTCTCAAAAAATGAAGCTTGATGAGGTACCCAAGCACAACCAAATCTCTGTAAAGAGGAGAAATAGAGAAAACCACATGGGAAAACTCTACTCCAAAAAGAGATGGAAAACATGTTGAAAGAAACTAGTGAAAGACTAAAGAAGCCTCCAAACTAGGGAATGTCCCAGAAGATAGGAACAAAGATGATCATGTAGAACACCACTGAAGCATGTAGAATTTGTGAAACTCTATCAAAAGTAATTGCTGATTTGAAGAACCTCCACTAAAATAGAACCTGACTAGGTAGAGAAGACTGTAATCTATATCAAATCAGGAGGCACACAAAGGAAAACAACTGAACTCAAAAATATAGATGGCATCAAACACCAAAGCCTGAAGAGCTAATAAATCAAATCAAGGAAGCATGAGAGATAATAGAAGAATCCCCCCTAATGTAGATAAGGGTGAGGTGACAGACAACTAAAAAAGTGGGCCAAAATAGCTGCAAGTCAAGGAACCATGATCAAGATGCACAAAAGAGTACATATGTGTGTGTTGAGGTGATCAATCTCAGACACATCATGAGGCTAATGTCATGGAAGGGACACTCATTGGACAAAGGAAGATGGAAAACAAAGACAAACATCGACCCCCCATGGCACTTTATAATGAGTAGTGCATGTACATTTGGGCACAACACATAATGAATCCCAAGAATACAATAATCTATACGAGTGTCCTAAGATGACACTACTCAAATCAGAAGGAAAAACAAGGAAAATAATTGAAATGAAAAATATAGATGTAGTATGGCACTTTATCTTAGTGCATTTGCAAGAATGGATACAAATGATGTCTACAAAGATTAGAAAAGACATTGACTAATACAAAAGATAGTACAAGTCATGGCGAATCATTTGAAGAAAAGAAATCCATCTTCAGACCTAAAGCAACCAAGTTATCCACCAGAATGCAAAAATGTAGAAGATTGAATAGAATGTACTTGGAGAAAAATCTAGAAAAATAACTAGCATCATGGGAAAGATCTCGCAAAGAGCTTTCTAATGATATAAAGAAATCCTAGATTGGAGATCGGATGCTCAGGATATGCCTCCCAGAGTGCAAAACTATACCCCTAACTTTGATAGTAGAAAAAGCCATCAAAATAGAATCAAAACAAAAAACTACCTATACCACTGTGACAAGCTCAGAACTAGCTTTTCGACAATATCTCGTTTGTAAAAATAGAATCTATATACTCGAGCTATGAGAAAAAAATTGAAGATAGGTTCAAACAGAGGCCAAGGAGGAGACATGAAGTAGTGATGTAATGTTGTTATGGTGTTGACATTAGCAAATGACGAGCCCAAAGTTGACGATCAAATGACCATCAAGGCAAAAATGTCATAAAATGACCACTATTGGAGAAAAAGTCCAGTCGTCAAAAATAAGAGCTAGAAAACTAAGGGCCAATGCTAGAAAAAAATCTAGTGGTCATAATAATCCACATGTCAAAAAACACAGAAATAACTTCCCTCAAAGAAAGCTACCAAGGCAAAAATGGGCTCAAACTGTAGAAGGCAAGTATCATAATTGATTTATGGTCAATGCCAAAAATTAAGGCATAGTGAGATCTATTTAAAATGATCTTCCAAAAATGTTTAGACATGTCAAAATATGGCAGAAACTTCCTCCCCAATGGACTGGTATGTTCCTCTTGAGTATGGTAGTAGTGAAGGGTCTGGTAATGTATCTCCAGTGAGCTCAAAAACAAGGCTTGACAACTTGAGTTGCACGAGTGGAGCTTGAAACAAGTGTCAAAACTCCTCCAATCCAAACTTGATTGAGCCCTCCAATTTGAGAGGAACATATAGAAGAAGTCCATAGCCCTCTAGTATAAAAACCATCAGAGGTCTCAAAATGTGTGGAGCCAAAAAAAACTCCCAAACACATAATACCACAATCCAAATTTTGAGGAGTGACCATATTTTCCATGTCCAAACATTATAAGTGATAAGCCAAAGGTGGCATGCAAAAATGAAGAGGGCCAAGAATATCTCCAAACTGCAAATCTCCATACTACCAAATTAGATCTGCTGCTGACTAGAGTGCCAAAAAAAAACTTAGCAATTCCATACAAATTTCCTTGCACTCATAAGAAAAGGCCATTTGATCTTAATAATTGTGATATCGTAGAGGGTTTTTTGGCAAGAGTATGAGTGTGTTATTACTTACCATGTTGATTTTTGATATGGTGCTCTTTGTCTTTGGCATAGATAAATGAAAGCATGGGTGAAATAAAAAAACACCAATTTTGCATTAAAAAAATGCAATATAGCCAAGAAAGGATATCATAGCCCAAGGTAGAGCCAAAAACCAATCATCGGCTAGAGAAAGTAACACGCAGGTTGAACCCACAAAGTGTAGATTTATTAAGCCAAAATTTGTTCTTCAGTTGGAGACAAACTAAAAAAATTTCACTAATCTTTGAGAATGCAACATTTCAACTTGCCAATGACAAAGGGACTGTGCAGGCCTAGGCTGAGCTGGCTAGCCTAGAAATAATTCCAAAACTAATCATAGATCTCCAATCTTAGTAGACCAATAATGGGCACTATCTATGGAGTAAAAACATGCAAAAAACTCCCACAATTCTCCAAACCACACCAATCAGTCAAAGAAAAGTGCGATTCTCCAAACAAATTTCTCCAAACCGCATGTGATTAGGGGCCCAAGGAAAACAAAATATTATGCCTTAAATAATTAAAAATTAGCCAAAAGCCTCCAATACCTACACCATCATGGAATCCACATGACAAAAAATGGGTGATGGGTGCCAAAAAAAATGCACATGCCTCCAAATATGACAGAGGAGTAGTGAAGGAGGTGGGTGGCACTGTTAGAGCCAAGGGTGGAGGGTAGTGTTAGTGGAGGAAGGTTTGTGGATGCCCCTCTTCCACATGTGTTTGCAGCCTTCCCCTTCAAATTCCCCAGCTTAGACAAGGAAGCTTCCTAGTGGTGGATTTGCATAGACCAAATTTCTAGAGATTTCCAAAGTACAGATGCTTCCAAAGATATAAAAAACTGTGATTTCAAATGAGTACACATTGGGAAAAATTGTAGACCTAATTCACAAGGACCAAATCCACTAATAAAAAAAATATACCAAGCCAAAATGCAAGGTAAAAAGGCCACTAAAGGAGATCCACCAAAAGGTTCATCCTCAAAAAACAACACTTTTACTCCTCAAACAAAATCACCTCCCTTCAGAGGCAAACACATATGCAAAGCTCAAGGTTAGATGTCATCCTTATCACCATCCAATAGAAAATCATTGGCTACAAAAAAAATTTCCTTCAAATTTCAATAATGTCCACACTAGACATATTTTATATGGAAATGGGGGTTTTTGAATGCTCTACGCTCAACAACAATGTCCATTTGGGCTCAAAGTGCATGAAAAAAGAGACCCTACCTCCTCCCCCTCACCGCCCTTGAAAATCCAATAAAATAACTACTAAAAGCTCAAATATGAAAATGAATCTGATACTGTGTTAGACTTGATGAAAGATCAACCCCACAACTCCCAAGAATCACCTACATGTAAACACCTATCACAGAAAAGAGAGCCAAAAAAGCTATGGAGGCAAGAATTGCCAAATCCATAGATGAAAATTCTTGATGAGAAAAAAAGAAGATTGCTATAATCAAATTTGAATGAATTAAATTTACAAAGAGAGATTGTTCTTATCAAGGAGATTGAAACCCTAAAAGGTCTAACCTAGGTTGCATCAAAATAATTAATAAAAAAAATTAATTATTAGATGCCTAAAGTTTAACTTAAGCAACTAGAGTTGATTAGGAAATATCTAATTACTCTAACATTAGGTTCACCACTATCAGTAAGTAAAATTGAATACAAAGAGGGAGAGAATCTTTTTGGAGGCCTAATTTGCCTTGTTGACCATATAACATTCACAAGTGTGTGTGGTATTTTTTGTTATGATTTTTGCACATCATGAGGAATGGTTGGAACATCAACTTGTGGAGTATCAGCTAGCACTACATAATCATCTTCTTTCTTCTCATGTTGCTACAACAGATCTTTATACAATACTTTCTCATTGAATATGACATCCCTGCTTCTTAAAATTTTATGATTTTCAAAATCTAAAAGCCTAGAACCAAATTCATTAATGCCATATACAACAAATACACATTTCTTTGACTTAGCTTTTAACTTGGTTCTATTTTCAGAATCTATGTGAGCAAATGCTTCATAGCTGAAAGTTTTGAGAAAAAAATAACTCACCTTCTTACTAGTCCATGCTTCCTCTGAAATATTATAGCCTAAAGGAGTAGAGGGACCTCTATTAATCAAATATAAAATAGTATTGACAACCTTTGCTCACATGTGTAAGGGCAACCTAGCATGAAACCTCATGCTCCTTGCACACTCCATTATAGTCTTCTTCATGTGTTCAACCACTCCATTTTCCTATGGAGTCCTTGGAATAGTTTTCTATCTATGAATACCATTAGTAGAGCATTAATCTTCAAATTCATGACTGCAATGCTCACCATTATTATCAGATCTGAGACATTTTAATTTCTTACCAGTCTCATTTTCAACCAAGCATTTCCATTTCTTAAAAGTTTGAAATACATTAGATTTCTATCTAAGGAAATAAACCCATACTTTTCTAGTTGCATCATCAATAAATGTAACATAATAATGAGATCCACCAAGGGAAGATACCTGAGCCGGTCCCCATACATCTGTATGTACAAGCTCTAATTTCTCTTTTTTGTTTTCCTTCCTAGTCTTTACAAAACTCACTCTCTTTTGTTTTCCATACATGCAACTTTCACAGAAATCCATATTAACACATTTTAGACTTGGTAAAACTTTCTTTGAATGAAGTAATTTCATACCTTTCTCACTCATGTGCCCAAGTCTGTTGTGCCACAATGCTGTATCAGAATCTACAGTAGCTCTTTGTTCTCCCTACTCTATTGTAGCAATTGTTTGTGAACATTCATTTTTATCTAAAACAATTAAAGTAGAAGGAACAATATGACCTATACAAATATATAAGGTGCCTACTTTCACACCTTTTTCTACTACAAGGGAACCTTTTGAAACCTTCCAATTTTTATCATTAAAAGTAACTACACAACCCTTATCACCGAGTTGCCCTACTAAAATTAAATTCCTACTTAGCCTTGGAATATGTCTTACCTCATGTAGTAGCCAATGATTCCCATTCTAAAACTTAATCTTAATTTTTCCTTTCCAACAATTTGACAAGGTTCATTATCCCCCAAATAAACAAGTCCAAAATCCCCTTGGACATAATCAATGAAATAACCTATATGAAGTGTAGCATGAAATGAAGCACCAAAATCTAAAACCCATGAATCATCAACACTTTCTAAAGATAGAAGCAAAGCATCCTCTTCAGATTTGTTACTTACCACATTTGCCTCCTTGTCTCCATTTAGTTTAACTCCTCCATTTTTCTTTCGATTCCAGCAATCTTTCTTTTTATGACCTGGTTTCCCATAGTACCAATAGTCATCTAGTCCTCTCGATTGAGACCTCCTCCTCTTTTACTTTCCTCTTGATTTCCCATGATTTCTAGAATTACTTCCTCTCTTAGTCGTTCTACCCCTGCTTTGTGCATTCAAAGCACTTCCTGATGTAGATCCACCTGAGGATTTTGTATGAGTTTCCTCACTCAAAATAATACCAATCACATCATCATATTTTAGGGTACTAGATCCAGGAACAGAATTACTCATAGCCATTACCAATCCATTCTAGCTTTTAGGTAAAGAATGCAAAATCAAGAGAGCCCTAATTTCCTCCTCAAAATTGATACCCATAGAAGATAACTAAATAGTAATAGTATTAAACTCATTTAAATGATCTGCAATAGATCCACCTTCTACCATTTTCATATTGAATAAATTCTTCATGAGAAATGCCTTGTTTGAAGTGGAGGGCTTTTCATAGTGTGTCTCTAGGGTTTTCATCAACTCTTTTGTTATCTTCACTTTTGTAATATTAAATGCCACTGATAGTGCCAGGCATAATTGAATGCTTCCAAGTGCCTTTCTATCCAAAAGATCCCATTCATCATTTGACATAAATCCCCGATTCTTGGCTTTGCCTTCCAATGGCTTCCATAAATCCTTTTGATAAAGATAGTCTTCCATTTGCATCTTCCATAACTAGAAGTTCTGCCCATTAAACCTGTCAACCCTTAGCTTACCCTCATCTTTCATCACTCCCACTCAATCATGAGACTCCCACTCAACCGTGAGACTTTTTTATAGAGGATAACTAAAAAAGCAACTAGGCTTTGATACCATTTGTTAGGATTAAACCATGGATAGAAATAACAATTAGATGCAAATATAACCAATAACAAAAAGTAATAGATCACACAAAAAAGAACAGAAGACACCAAGATTAATGTGATTCACCCAATCCCTGGGCTATGTCCACCGAATAGCAAGTTCGATATTATTATGATCCAGTGATTATAACTTGATTACAATTTGTAACCCCTTGCAACTCAATACCATCGCAAGATCCAATTTTGCATCACAACTATGAAACAATCCCTAACCCTGAGCTCTTTTATACAAGTATTTTTACCACTTTAGGGTTATAATTAATAATTATATATCAGCCCAAAATCCTAATAAAATAGGGCCCAAATTGTTTTTCGGGGCAATGACCTAAGCCTCAAATAATTTATGAAGTATGTACAATACTTTTCTGATTAGTCACCACAATCTAATAGTTTTCTTTTCAAACTTGGCTCTTTAGTCTTGTCCTTCTCTTTCTTTGTAGTACTAGTAACACCTTGATTTTGTGTTGTAGGTGTAGGAGTGAAATCCTAACCTATTTGAGCTTGAGCTCCATCTTAAACTATTACTATAATCTCATCCTTCTACTCACTAGATAAGTCAACTTTTTCATTTGTCTTTGTAGGTTCAACTCTGATGACTAGAGCACTTTGTACTATTGTACTATTAGTAGAAATTTCTTGCTCCTTTCTATGATGCACCATAATAGGTAATGGTGGTGGTATCATGGTAAATTGAGGAAGGGGTGTAGATGTTTTTGGTGTTTTTGTTTTCTCCCCTTCAGATGCCTTATCTACATTTTCAATCTCATCAACACTTACCAAGGTAGGATTCTCACAAAGTATAGCCTGTATAGTGGATCTTATCAAAATATTCTTCAAGCCTTTCTCTAAAAGGGGATTGATGTTCTAAGTGATAGTCTCAGAAATATCCTTATTCTTAATAGTGTTAATAATTACACTTGTCTCCTATTGAGGACTAGTACTCAACACTTGTGTATCTGGTACACTTTATTCTATTTGCTATTCATCTACAGTTGGTGTCTGGGTTTCTATGTTCATGTCCATGCCTCCCTCAACTATATCTTGTTTAGTGTCTTCTTCTTTTTCTTCTTCTTTCTACTCACCTACTTCAATAGGTGTTTGCACAACTTCCTTAGATGTTGATGGTCCATATGTTTGCTTCCATATGTTTTTGGATTTCTGCACAACATCTTCAATGTCATTCTAAAAAATATTGAATATCCTATACTTTGGAACAAATTTTCCATTATAATAAAATCCTAAGGATTAGCTAGTTCCTATATTTAGTAGAAATTATCTTAGATCTAGACCAAATTCACCAAAGCACACAAGGGATTTCTACTCTTTAGGCTCTTCAAGGAGAAGGAGGGTGCACCTAGTGATTTATTGGCTTCTTCTATAATTTTATTTTTCAATATCTATTCATTAATATTATTCCTCTCAGATTTATCCCTTATAGCAAAAAGATGGTTAGAAAAATTCTTGAAATGTAATCAACTTCTTTATTTATAGTAGCTTACTATAAAATCATAGAAAGTTGTCACAATAAGGAAATGACCAAAAATTTAGTTCTTTATTACTGAAATGGAAAATTGATTTTGATTTCAATGTGTATTATACAACCACATGACTACATCAATTTGCATCTGTATTAATGACTAGTGCCTTATCTATTGTTATACAGAGTCAAACTAGTAACCCTAGATCTATTTAGTTGACTTGCAATTATACTTATCATCTATTAACCCTAAATTTCATTCTTATGACATCCCTCCCATATACCTAGAAACCCTAATAATTCATGGAAGTATTTACTTAATTCATTGAATTAAAAGGAAAAATGAAAAGATATACAACCTATCCAATCTACATTAAATTGAAAGAAATTTTCTCATTTCAATCTCAAAATGATAGGTACATGAAAATGGAGACAAAACTCATAGATACAGATATGCAAAACTTCCTTTTGTATTAATTTTACTTGAAAACCATACATCACTAGTATAAATTTCAAAGCATAACTCAAAATATGACAAACTTTATCATTCAAGAATCATTGTATTCTTAGATTTGCAAAATTAAATACAACATACAATTGACACAAAACTTCGACCGACTATAATTAGCAAAAGCTCTAAAAGTTCTACAGGACTTAGACCCTCACTCCACATCTTGGAAATCCTTTTATAAGAAAGGATTGCAATGTGCTTTAGATGGGAGGAAACATGTCCAAAATATATTTGAAAACAAAATAAAAAGATATTTTTGTATGTCAATTTATATTACATTCCTTGTATCTAAATAAAATTGGGGAAATAGTTGAAAAATTGGCAGGTGGCACTTTTTTCAAGTGTCTTTAGCTTGAATCTTCTTATACTCCAACAACCTATCACTTTCCTTGCCTTGTCTTCACTTTCTCTCTTCTGCCATCTTATTGTAGATCTTTAACTACTCCCTATTAGTAGAGCCTTGATTTCTCCAACTACCACCTTAAAATAAATCTCTCTTTTGGTGGGGCACTTAGTGCCCATGACTTCATGTAAGTATTTGACCACCTCATTCCATCTAACATTTGTAATGGCCATTGATTATATTGAAATTTTGTTTTAGTCTATTTCAAATTTAAATAATGAATCAATTACATTATTAAAGGGAATATTATTGTCATCCCCAAAAACTGATGTTGTTTCAGTTTGTCTTAGTATTGAACTAAAAGAATATGACCATTCTTGCCAGTGTTTCATTTTATTGTCAGCATCCAAAATTGATGGGATACAATACTCAATCCCTTATGACAAGATCCTCATATTACCTTGTATCATCTACAATTTACTAGTGGAGAAGCCTATTAATTATTTTACTATTTCTAGCCCTTGTTTCAGTGTGATGATCTTGTCTAGTAGATTTGGTTTCTTTTCCATTAGCATGATTATTCATTCTATGAACTATATATGTGTCCCCAAAAAATTAAAGGTGGGTGATAGCTATAAGAATACATGCTTAACATTTTGTAAAGAAATATAAAAGACATGTGCCTATTGAGAAATTTTCTTTAGTCTCTACTCTGTGGACTGTCATGTCTGTCAAGGCACTTACCCTTACTTCACCACCTTGTTGTGGTGATTGAGCACAAATGCTCATCCTTCTTGGTTTAGTCTCCTCTAGTTCCTATTATAAAATTGGTTGCAAGCATGAATGTTGATGATATTCCTATGGGGGAGTATTGTAGATATGTTACTATGATGATATGTTACATTCATGACTAAGTTTCTCATTAATGTCAACATAGCAGTTTTTTGTGGCATCTAACAAAAGAATAGTGGAAAGATCAAGTTGGTACATATGGCTAGTTGGGTATTTACACTATCCGACATTATGGGACATACTTTTGAGTATCTAGTGTATGCAGTTAACATCAGAAGAAGAAAGGATAAGTATAGAAGAAGTTATATGAGTTTTGGTGATGTTTGTTCTAAGATGGAGTTTATAAAGGCATGTTTTGGTAAACTTGTTATATCTCTTAGCAAAGTTGTTATTCTGAGAATCAAGGTTGAGGACATGAAGAAGAAATGTTAATGATGATGTGGCTAAGCTCACTTGTTATAATATTGTGTGTATAGAAAGTTATTCAAGTTGAAAGATAAAAGATTAATGTTATCACTAAGTGTCACATGTCCTTAATGTGGTCTTATAATAATTAATTGAGAAGGTCTAACAACCAACTCAAGGAATTGTTTTATGAACTTGGTATAAAGGAAGGAAATTTTCCTTTATCATGATATGGATGAGGATGACATTCAGAAGCAGTACAAGAGTAGAATGTAAAGTTGAGTAGAAGTGAAGGAAATTTCATTGCTGAGGTTTTGCTGAGTAATTTGAGGTTTGATATTTAGGTCTGAGGTTCATGACCTAGTCTACAAGGTTTGACAATGTTTAGTTTAGTTGAAAGAACAAAGGAAAGAAGAACATAATAGTAAATTGCATGTTTCAGCATTGAGCTCTTCTTGTAGTTGAAATTTTATGTTTGGGCAGTGGGCTCTTCTTGCATACATTGTACTACAACTCCTAACAGGGATTCAAAGTCTCATAATAGGGACTTATTGTACTAAATATTGTAATGGACTCCTAATAGGGTCCATCCTCTAACAAGGAATATTTATATTAGTACATCATCTTTTGGGCATCATTCCCACTGGGGTTTTCCCTCTGATCAAGGGTTTCCCTAGTCAACATATCTAGTATAATTGTCTATGTGCATTTTATTATGATTTTTGTTTACTTTGGTTCAATGGTTAAGTTTTTTTAAAGAAAATAAATGTTTTAATTGTTGGATAACTATTTCAGCACCCCCCTCTTAGTTATCTTGGTGGACTATTGTTTCTAACAGTTGGTATCAGAGTATTAGGTCCTTGAAGATAAAGTTTAACAACTTTGGGAGATTCATGGCATATATGTTCAAGAAAGATAGTCTAAAGTTTGATGAAATAAATTATGATATCTAGAAAGAAAAGATGAAGACACATCTATTGTGTATGGGTCTAGGATATTGGATCTTGAAAAATCAAAGAAGACAATCATTGTTGAAGAGGACTTGAAAGCTTGTACCGAGGTAGAAAGAGATTTTTTTATGTGTGACATGAGAGCTAGAGAAGCACTATTAACTACACTTCTTAAAATTGAGTACAATCAGGTAAAATCACCTGGTACTTTACATTTGATTTGGAAATCTTTGGAAAATAGTTTTGAGGGAGATGCACATTCTAAGAAGTTGAGACTACAAAGTTGGATTTGTCCATTTCAAGATGCTAAAATGACGGAAGATGAATCTATAAGAACATATATAGGTAGAATATTAGAAATTATTGCATGTATTGAAGCACAAGGAGGAACTAAAGAAGATGATGAGTTTATATGGAAGATACTAAAGACTCTAACACCACCATTTAAGTTAACATTTTAGATGATACAATTTTTGATATCTTGTACCCAAGATTTCATAAAGGAGACATTACTTGGAAGACTTAAAGTAGTTGAGAATGAACTTAGATAGTCCAAAGAATTGACCAGAATAGAGACAACCTTTAGTGGCTTGAATATTTGACCTAATTTATCAAGGAGCACAAGTGCTAGAGGAGATTTTGCTAGTAGTAGCAAATTTGAGAAGGACTAGAAAATTAAAGGAGTAGCACTTCTAGTAAGAAGTAAAAAAGGAGGTTAGAAAATTTTTAAATGTTGGACTTGTGATGAATATGGTCATTATGCATCTGAGTGTTCTAAGAGAGAGAAAAAGTATAAGGGAAATTACAAACCTAGAAAGGATATAGAGTGTTTGTATGCAAAGGAAGATAATGACTCTGATGAACAAGCATTAAGTGCTAGTGATGATGAATTTGGATTTGTGGCAATTAAACAAAGTCTAAAGAAGGTAGCTTTGGTGTCATAGGTTGAGAAGAAATCTAATTGGATAATTAATAGTGGTTGTTACATCATATGACTAGTGACATGAATAAGTTTGTTAACTTCAAAAGTTAGGATGGAGGAATTGTCAGAGTTTGAAACGATGCAACATGCCAAGTTAAAGGTATTAGATCTATAATTCTTGATGGTAAAACTAACACTGAGGATGTATATTTTGTTGATGGTTTAAAGCACAATATTTTGAGTGTTGGACAATTAGTAGACAAAAGTTATTAGTTGCAGTTCATAGAAAAGACATGCATGATCAAAGACAAAGATGGAAAGGTAATTGGAACAAGAACCAGATCTAGAGGTAATATATTTCAGCTAATTCCTATTGAAATGATATGTTTGGTTGCAAAGGTAGATGATAGTTGGTTATGGCATAATATATTTTTTCACACAAACTTTGATAGTATTGTGAAGACTAGTAGAATGTTTTCAGTTAAAGATTTACCGAAGATTGCAAAGCCTACTAACATAATTTGCAAGGAGTGTGTTTTGGCTAAACATAATGTAACTTCTTTTCCTAGCAAGAAATTTACCACTATAGAAAAGTTGGAGATTGTACACATAGATCTCAGTAGTCCTACAAAGACTAAGGGATTCTATGGGGAAAGGTATTTTATGATTTTAGTTGATGATTTTTCTAGAATGATGTGGGTTGCATTTCTTAAAGAGAAATCTGAGGCATTTGATAAGTTTAAGATATTCAAGAATAAGGTGGACAATGAATTTGGTATGAAGATTAAATGTTTAAGATCAGATAGAGGAGGAGAATTTACTTCAAATGAGTTTAACATGGTTTGTGAAGAAAATGGAATTAAAAGATAGTTATCATCTCTAAGAACTGTTGAATACAATGGCATTGTAGAGAGAAGGAACAAGTCATTTACAAAAGCTATAAGAGCTATGTTAGCTGAGAATGATGTATCCAAATATTTTTGGAGTGAAGCTATGAATACAACAGTCTATAGTATAATAGAGTACAAGTCAAGAAAGACACAAACAAGACCCCTTATGAACTATGTCTTGGTCACTTACCTATAGTTAAGTATTTTAGAATTTTTGGAAGCAAGTGTTATATCAAAAGAGATGATGATATTGGTAAGTTTTATGCTAGAAGTGATGAAGGTATATTTCTTAGTTATTCATTGAAAAGAAATGCTTATAGATGTTATAATCAAAGAACTAAGACTATTATGGAAAGTGAAAATGTGAGAGTTGATGAGAAATTCATAATACAAGAGAGAATAGTTGATTACAATTTAGATGATGTTGTTGTTACTAAGCCAAGGAATGATGAGGCATTTCTTGAGACTAACAATGATTTTTAGAATGAAGGGGATCCAAGGTAGGAACAAAGCTTAGAACCTTCAATAGAGTCAAGAATTGAGGTAGTAGCTCCTACTTCATGAAAGAATATGATAAATAATCACCCATCCGAATAGATCATTGGAAGAAAAGATAAAGGTGTGATGACAAGAAGTAGAGTCAATGAAGAACTATGCTTGATATCTCAAGTTGAGCCTAAGAATGTAGATGAAGAATGTAAAGATGATTACTAGAAATAAGTTATGGAAGAGGAATCAGATCAGATAGTAAAAAATGAGACATGGGAATTGGTCCCTAGACTAGTAGACAAGAATGTGATAGGAACTAAATGGGTATTCATGAACAAGATGAATGAGCAAGGAGAAGTTGTGAGGAACAAAGCAAGATTGGTATGTAAAGGTTACTCATAGTAAGAAGGAATAGATTATGAGGAGACTTATGCTCCAGTGGCTAGAATAGAAGCAATAAGATTATTCTTAGCCTATGTAGCACAAAAGAAATTCGAAGTATATTAGATGGATGTCAAGTTAGCATTTTTGGATGGAGAACTAGAAGAAGAAGTATACATTAAGTAACCTAAAGGATGTCCTTGAATAGATGACAAGGACATAGTATGTAGACTAAGGAAAGCATTGTATTGATTGAAGCAAGCACCCATAACCTGGTATGTGAGGTTGGACAAAAATTTGACAAAACTTGGATATAGCAAAGGTTGATAGATAGTAATCTATATTGGAAAAAAGTAGATGATGGCTTGATGACTTTGGTAATATTTGTTGATGATATCATATTTGGAGGTAATGATGAGGAAAGAAAAAAGTTTTCTAAAGAGATGAAGAAAGAATTCAAGATGAGTATGATAGGAGAGATGAAATATTTCTTAGGATTATAGATTGTACAAAATAAAGAAGGAATCTTTATTTCTTAGACTAAGTACTTGAAGGATTTATTGAAAAGGTTTGGATTGGAAGCATGTAAACCCGTTGGAACACCTATGATAACTGGACACAAGTTATCCACAAAGGATGAGATACCTACTATTGAGAAGAAAAAGTACAGATCTATGATTAAAGGATTTTAATATTAACTCACACAAGGCTAGATATAGAAAATGTAGTTGGAATTTTTGTAAGATTCCAAGTTGATCCCAAAGAAGCACATTATGCAATAGTAAAAATGATATTTAGATATCTGAAGGGAACATCAAAGTATAGATTATGGTATGACAGATCTAATGATTTCACTCTAAGTACTTATACTAATGTAGATTGGGCAGATAGTATGGATGATAGAAAGAGCACCGATGGTGGAGCTTTCTTTCTTGGAGGAGGATTGGTTTCTTGGTTAAGGAAAAATTAGGATTGTACATCACAAAGTAAAACTGAAGCAAAGTATGTTGTAGCAACAAATAATTGCAATCAAGTCATTTGGATGAAGTAGATGCTAAAGGATATAAGGATAGAAATCAGTGAACCTATTGTCATACATTGTGACAACACAAGAATGATAAATATGTCTACGAATCTAGTGTTTGATTCAAAGACTAAGCACATTTCTATCAAGTATCACATGTTAAGAGAAAAAGTTGTAAATAAGGAAATCATATTGGAATATGTGAGCACTAAAGAGTAGATTGCAGATATATTCACTATGCCTCTTCCTAAAGAGACTTTTGAGTATTTGTGAGGTATGCTTGGGGTTATGCCCCTTCCTACATCAGAGTAGAAGATGCAAGAGTGCATCCATCTAGTATAATAGAGTACCATTGTTTGTTTGGACTAAATGCTAATGCTTCCAGTATGGGGGAGTATCTATGATGGGAAAAGTCATCTAGGACTCTTGTTGATATCATTTTGAATAGTGTCTTTTGACATTTGAGCTAGAAAGAATCAGTTGTTGTAGAGTTTGATGTAGTAAAGTTGGTTACTTAAACCTTTGACATTGATGCCAATGGGGGAGAATATTACATAAAAAACATTATATTGGAGAAGTTTAGCATTGAAAATAGTATGTTTGGCATAATTTTAGTATGGAATGATAGTTTTTTAGAAAGTGTATTGAGGTATATCAATGGGGGAGAATCATTGATGAAGAGGATTTGAAAAGTAAGATGAGCAGTCTTTTTGTTTGTGTTCTTGGACCTAGATGTTTTTCATCTATGTTGCCATCAATGCCAAAGGGGGTGATTGTTAGAAGATTGGTTGCAAGGATGAATGTTAATGATATTCCTATGGGGGAGTATTGTAGATATGTTACTATGATGATATGTCACATTCATGATTGAGTTTGTCATTGATGTCAACATATCAGTTTTCCATGAATAGTGGAAAGATCAAGTTGGTATGGATGGCTAGTTGAGTATTTACAATATCTAACATTATGGAAGATACTTATGATTATCTAGTATATTAAGTTAATGTTAGAAGAAGAAAGGATATGTATAGAAGAAGTTATGTGAGTTTTGGTGATGTCTATTTTGAGATAGAGTTTACAAAGGCATGTTATGGTAAACTTGTTATATCTCTCAGTAGAGTTGTTATTCTGAGAAATGAGGTTGATGACATGAAGAAGAAATGTTGACGATGAGGTGGCTAAGATTTCTCATCATAATATTGTGTGTACAGAAAGTTATTCAAGTTGCAAGCTAAAATATTAATGTTATCACTAAGTGTAACATGTTCCTAATGTGGTCCTATAACAATTAATTGAGAAGGTCTAACAACCAACTTAGGGAATTATTTTATGGACTCAATATAAAGGAAGGACATTTTCCTTTATCATGATATGGATGAGGATGAAATTCAGAAGTAGCATAAGGGAAAAATGCAAAGTTGAGCAGAGTAGAGTGAAAGTGAAGGAAACTTCATTGCTAAGGTTTTTCTGAGTAATCCAAGGTTTGATATTTGGATCCAAGGTTTGTGACCTAGTCTACAAGGTCTGATAGTGTTTGGTTCAATTGATAGAACAAAGGAAACAAGAACATAATAATAAATTGCATGTTTGAGTAGTGAGCTCTTCTTGTAGTTGAAATTGCATGTTTGGCCAGTGGGCTCTTCTTGCATACATTGTACTACAACTCCTAACAAGATTGGCACAACTCCTAATAGGGTTGGAATCTCCTAACAAGAACTCATTGTACTAAATGTTGTAATAGACTCCCAATAGGGTCCATCCTCTAACAAGGAATATTTATATTAGTACATTATCTTGTGGGCATCATTTCCACCAAGGTTTTCCCTCTGATCAAGGGTTTCCCTAGTCAAAATATCTAGTATAACTATCTATGTACATTTTATTATGGTTGATGTTTACTTTGGTTGAATGGTTAAGTTTTTTTAAAGAAGATAAATGTTTTAATTGTTGGATAATGGATTCACACCCCCCCTCCCCCCCTAGTTATCTTAGTGGACTATTGTTTCTAACAGTTCTAGCTTTTTGGTCTGAGTAGTCACTTCTAATGTGACCCTTGCTAGTTGTTGTTGGTTTTCCTGTGCATTGTTTTGCTCTACATTATTCAATTTCTCTTTCAAGGATGTAACTTCAGCCTCCAATCCATGAGCCTTTTCTTCGAACTCCTCTATATTATTCTTGTATACATAACTCTTTCTAAGTTCCTCTTCATAGAGATTTTTGACATCTATGTAAGCATGAAATGTCCTTTCCAATTTTGTCTCTATCTCCTCTACCTTGGCGTCATTTATGAATGAGAAGTGCTTCATGGCCTTGAAGATTTCTACACCAAATGTGCTCTGTAGAGTCCAAACTATCATGTTAAATTCTACATTGTTCTTGACATTCATAAGTTTAGGCTTGTTTGTATTTGGTGTCATAGTCCATATTGCCAAGGATTTGGAGTCAATATTGAATCTCAATCCCCTCTATAGGCTACTAGCTCCAAATGCCTCATAAGATATAGCATTTTCTTGCCTTCTTATATAATGAAGCATGAAAGCTTGCTCCAAATCTCATCTCAACACTAGGAGCATACCAGTTCTCTAGAATAAGTTTCTTTCCTCTATAGGAGTCATGATTTTTCTTTTTGGGTCATATGCATGTAGCTTATCAACCAATTTTTTGTATATTCTCTTCAAATGATGCTAGTTTTAGCTTTAGTACTGGTTCATACTATTTTACCATATAAATAAAGATCTTGAATTCAATAGACTTAAGGAAGTAATCATCTTCCATGAATTATTTTGCTTGGATGATTCTATCATCTAGTTTGGTTGCATCTAGCTCAAGGATAGTCAGAGAATTATCTACTACATTTACCCTATCCTATATGTAGCTTTGCCTCAAATTAGAAAAATATTGATTGAAGAACAATAGTAAAGAACAAGTTTGTATAGATAGATAGTTGAGTATTTTCACTAAGTGAAGTTAAAGGGAGATAATACTAAGTGTGTAGTATATGCATCTAACCTTGGAAGCATAAGATATTCATTTTGGAAGAAGTTATGCAAGTTTTAGTGAAGACTATTCAAAGATAGAGTTTATAGAGGCATGTCTTGGTAAACTTCTTATATCTCTTCGCAAAGTTGTTATTTTGAGAAGTCAAAGATAAAGATGTGAAGAAGAATAGATATGACATAGCTAATCTTTCTTATCATAATGTTACATGTATGAAAAGTTATTCAAGTTACAAGGTGAAAGATGAATGTTATGGCTAAGTGTAATGTGTTCTTAATGAGGTCCTATAATAATTAATTGAGATGGTGTAATATTTGACTTGGGGAGTTGTTTTATGGATTTGGTATAAAGCAAGGACATTTTTCTTTGTTATGTATGATTATATATGGAATGGATTAATGATTGCAAGAAGCATGAAGAGCAGAATGAATAGATAAGAAGAGTAGAGTGAAGGTGAAGAAAAATTCATTGTCAAGGTTTTGTTATAAGATCTAAAGTTTGATATTTGGATCCAAGGGTCATGACCTAGTCTACAAGGTCTGATAGTGATTGGTCCAATTGATAAGATACAAGAGAGAAGATAAAGTATAGTATAGACAATTATTCTACAAGAAATAGTTGAGAGATCAATTGGACAATGAGTTCAGTGGTATTTCTCTAGAAGCTATTTGGACAATGGGTCCTTCTTCCTTCTACAACACCTAACAAGGTTGGCACAACTCTTAATAGGGTTGGAATCTACTAACAGGGATTCAAAGTCTCCTATCAAGGACTCATATGTACTAAATGTTGTAATAGACTCCTAATAGGGTCCATCCTCTAAAAAGGAATATTTATATTAGTACATCATCTCGTGGACATCATTCCTACAAGGAATATTTATATTAGAGCATCAAGTACTTGAAGATTAAGTTTAACAACTCTAGGAGATTCATGGAAAACATATTTAGAAAAGATAGTCCTAAGTTTGATAGAGGAAATTTTGACACCTAGATGATGGAAGCTCTTGGTGAGTTATCAGATTTGTATAAAGAAAACAACATTGAGTTTCCAAATCCAAAATCCTTCTATTATATACAAGACAATAGAAGCACAATAAAAGATATATTCAGATCCAAGGAAGACATAAAGATAAAGGAAGGTATATATCTATTTATGAAAAGAGGGCCAAAAGGTATGAAAATTTTTGTTTGTTGGACATGTAAAGAGTTTGGTCATTATTTGACTAGGTGTCCTAAGAGAATAAGAAAAAATAGAAAGAGTTCACTTTTTGATAAAGATGAACAATTTAGAGAAAGTATGGAAAGATTCTTGAATGACCATGATAATATTAATGAAGAGGAACTACTATAGGAGATAGCTTTGGAGACTATTGTTAAAAGTGAAAATGTAAGAGTTGATGATAAATTCAGGATACAAGAAGGAGTAGTTGATTACAATTCCAATGATGAGAATATCTTTACTAAACCAAGGAATGATGAAGTATTCTTTGAGACTAACAATTATTTGCAGGATGGAGGAGAGAGAATGTAGGAACAAAGCTCAAAACCTTAAATAGAGCTAAGATTTTAGATAATAACTCCTACTTCTTGTAAGAATATGACAAAGAATCATCCACCAGAGCAGATCATCAAAAGTAGAGATAAAGGTGTGATGACAAGAAGCAAAATCAATGAAGTACTATGTCTGAAATCTCAAGTTGAACTAAAGAATGCAAATCAGGCATGTAAAGATGACTATTGGAAGTAAGCTATGAAAGAAGAATTGGATCATATAGTAAAGAATGAGATGTGGGAATTGGTTCCTAGACTAGTAGACAAGAATGTGATAAAAACAAAATGGGTATTTAAGAACAAGATGAATGAACAAGGTGAAGTTGCAAGGAACGAAGAAAGATTGGTATTTAAAGGTTACTCAAGAAGGAATAGACTATGAAGAAACCTATGATCCTATGGAAAGAATAGATGCAGTAAGGTTATTCTTAGCCTATGTAACACATAAGAAATTTAAAGTGTATCAAATGGATGTCAAGTTAGAATTTCTAAATGGAGAACTAAGAGGTATACATAGAATAATCTAAAGGTTTTCCTTTAGTAGATGACATGGACATAGTATGTAGGTTAAAGAAAGCATTGCATGGTTTGTAGCAAGCAGCAAAAACATGGTATGCAAGGTTGGACAAACATTTAACAAAGATTGGATTTAGAAAAGGTATAACAAAAAATAATGTATACTTGAAAGAAATAGATGATGGATTGATGATTTTTGTAATATTTGTTGATGATATCATATTTGGAGGAGATGATGATGAAAGTGA
The DNA here is from genome assembly GCA_028749045.1 of Cupressus sempervirens. NCBI lineage: Eukaryota > Viridiplantae > Streptophyta > Pinopsida > Cupressales > Cupressaceae > Cupressus > Cupressus sempervirens. Next base: position 139,347,510 of record CM053789.1, on the reverse strand, counting down.
AAAATTTGTAAAAGAAATGAAGAAGGAATTTGAAATGAGCATGATAGGAGAAATGAAATACTTCCTAGGATTAAAGATTGTGTAGGACAAAGAAGGAATCTTTATTTCTTAAACTAAGTATTTGAAAGATCTAGTAAAATTATTTGGTTTGAAAACATGTAAACTAGTTGGAATACCTATGGTAACTAGATGCAAGTTATCTACAAAGGATGAGACACCTAGTGTTGAGTAGAAGAAGTACATATCTATTATCAAAGGGTTACAATATTTGACTCACACAAGGCCAAATATAGTAAAGGTAGTTTGAATTATTGCAAGATTTCAAGCTGATCCCAGAGAAGCACATTATGCAGTAGTCAAAAGGATATTTAGATACCTTAAAAGAACACCAAAGTTTGGATTGTGGTATGAAAGATCTAATAATTTTACTATATATGCTTATACTGATTTTGAATGGGTAGGCAATATGGATGACAAAAAGAGTACCAATGATAGAGCCTTTTTTCTTGGAGGAATATTGGTTTCTTGGTTTAGCAAGAAGTAGGACTATACCTCACAAAGTAAAACAGAAGTAGAATATGTTGCAAGAACAAACAATTATAATCAATTTGTTTGGATGAAGAAGATGCTAAAGGATATAAGGATAGAATTTAGTGAACCTATTGTCATACATTGTGGTAACACAAGCACAATGAATATGTCTAAGAATCCTATGTTGCATTGTAAAAACTAAGCATATTTCTATCAAATATCACATGTTGATAGAGAAAGTTGTAGAAAAGGAAATTAGATTAGAGTATGTAAGCACTAAAAAGAAGATTGTAGATATTTTCATCAAGCCTCCTACCAAAGAAAATTTTGAGTATTTGCAAGGTATGCTAGGGGTTATGGTCCTTCCTACATCAGAGTAGATGATGCAAGAGTGCATTAGTCTAGTGTAATAGAGCACTATTGTTTCTTTGGATTGAATGTTGATGCTACCTATATGGGGGAGTATTTGTGATGGATAGAGTCATCTAGGACTTTTGATACATGTTATTTTGAACAATGTCTTTAGACACTTGAGCAAGTCAAAGACAATTGTTGTAGAGATTGATGGTTGTTGAAGCCTTTGACATTAATGTCAATGGGGGAGAAATTACAAAATGAAAAATAGATTACGTCATAAAAAATAATTTTATATAGATAAAATTGAGGTATATCAATGGGAAAGAATGATAGATGAAGAGTATTTTAAAAAAATGGTTAATGGTCTTTTATAGTTGGTAATTTTGCAACTAGATGTTTTTCATCTATGTTGCCATCAATGCCAAAGGGCGAGATTGGTGGAAGCATGAATTCTAATGATACTTCTATTGGAAAGTATTGTAGAAACATGATTAAATCATTACCATGATGATGTGTTAAATTCATGATTGTGTTTGTCATTGATGTAAACATAACAGTTTTCTATGTATCTAATAGAAGAATAGTGGAAAAGAACAAGTTGGTATAGATAGATAGTCGAGTATTTTCACTAAGCAAGGTTAAAGGAAGATAATAATAAGTGTCTAGTATATGCCACTAAACTCGAATGCATAAGATATTAATTTTGGAAGAAGTAATGCAAGTTTAGATGAAGATTATTCTGTGATAGAGTTTATAGAGGGATGTTCTGGTAAACATGTTATATCTCTTAGCAGAGTTGTTATTCTAAGAAGTCAAAGCTAAAGATATGAAGAAGACATTATAGAGATGACATATCTAAACTCGCTAGTCATAATGTTACACATATGGAAAGTTATTCAAGTCACAAGATGAAAGATTAATGTTATCACTAAGTGTAACATGTTCTTGATTAGGTCCTATATAACTAATTGAGAAGGTGTAATATTTGACTCAAGGATTTGTTTTATGGATTTGGTATAAAGTAAGGAAATTTTCTTTTATTATGTATGATTCTATATGGAATAGGATATTGATTGCAAGAAGCACAAAGAGAAAAATGTAAAGATAAGTAGAGCAGATCAAAGGTGAAGAAAAATTCATTGCCAAGATTTTGTTATGAGATCTGAAGTTTAATATTTTGATTTAAGGTTCGTGACCTAGTCTACAAGGTTTGATAGTGATTGGTCTATTTGATAGGACAAAGGAAAGAAGATAAAGTATAGTAAAAACAATTATTTTGCAAGGAATAGTTGAGAGATCATTTGGATAGTGAGTTCAATGGTCTTGCCCCAAAATTTGTTTGGATAGTGGGTCCTTCTGCCTTCCACAACTCCTAATAGGGATGCAAAGTCTGCTAATAGCGACTCATATGTACTAAATGTTGTAATAGACTCCTAATACAATCCATTCTCTAACAAGGAATATTTATATTAGTACTTCATCTTGTGGGCATCATTCCCATCAAGTTTTTACCTCTGATCAAGGGTTTCCCTAATCAACATATTTGGTGTAATTGTGTATGTGCATCTTAGTATGGTTGTTATTTACTTTGATTTAATGGTTAATATTATTTAAGTTTGATAATTATTGGATAACTAATTCACCTCCCCTAGTTATCCCAGTGGACTATTGTTTCTAAAGATCTAGCCTCTCATTTTTAGGAAGGAGGGTGGGTCTAAAAAGAATTTTTAATACTTGAGAAGCCCTAAAGAAACCAAGGTCTAAAATATTTCTAATAATAGGGCTAAAATTATTGAAAAATGAAACACAATCAGAATAGTGATAAAATTTGTCCCATACCCATGTCCATAATTGCACTAGTAGCTCCCCATTTGCATATGATGTTTGATCAATCAAATCTAGGCTAATGTACCCCATATTCTTATATAGAATTAGATGCATGAGTAATGAATAATGGTGGAATCTAAATTTCCCCAATTCTCCTCTCATTGCTAGCTCAATGTTTTCCTTCATTTTCTCTACATAATCACACTCTACACTATGGTATGCATCTTGTACATCCCTAGCCACAATGTATACTAACCTATATACCATGACAAACCCACCTTTACCTACCACTTTATGAACACCATACACAGTCTTCACAAAATATTTCTTGAATTTGTTTAGGGGCATTATCTTATCTACTTTCTTTAGATAATACCCAACCTTCTTGAGGTCCATTGGGATGTTATGCATCATGTTTTTACCAATGTAGGATTTTTTATTTCTTTCAAACTTTGCTTGAAGTTATTCTAGGTTCAGTGGTTCACTCATCACACCATCTAACCCAAAGGCTTCAATAAAAGAAGAATGATCTAGTGTGCATAGAATGGTCCCATCGCACGTATGAAATGATTTAGTAATTGGATTGTAGGACTTAATCAGGGCCTCTACCAAATCAACATCCATGAATACCTCTAGAAAAATGAGCTTAGCCAGATTCTTCTTGCATGGATTACATAGTAGATTCTTATCAAATATGTTGTCATAGAAGTATCTGAATAATTTATACTTATCAACACTAGGGCAAGTAGCATCTCTATAGAATGCATATGGGTCTCAAAATCATGTTCATTTCTAGAGATGGCATTTGAGGAGTCTATGAATAGCTTTATCTATTCTTTTGCATACTTACTAAGTTTTCTCTACAAGGTTTTTACTCCCTTAGAAGTAGAGGTCTAGGAAATCTCCATCTTTGTAGCCTGGATCTCTTCAACTTCTTTATCCAACATCTTTACTATGAATTAAAATCAAGAAGCTCTACAATTGGCACTGAATACTCTACAAATGCTTGAAATCTTCTTTTGATACAAATGGTAATTTGTTACTTTCCTAGAGAATGATTTTATTCTATGTGTACTTCATCAACCATCTCTACGCATTGATTTCTTGCATGCATGAGCCTTAAGCTCAATCTTTTCTATGACCTCAATGGAGTGTTGATATAACTATATCTAGCTTTGTATTCTTTTTAGTTTACTCAAATTTCATTGGTTAATATCTTTTATCATTTTCTAGCTTAGAAAATGGCAAAGAGTGCTTTCATGTCTCATTTTAAGGCTTTTGATCTTACAATTTACTTTGAGTTTCAAACCCTTCATATCCTCTTAACAAAGGATTTTGACCTTTACTATCTTATGTTTGATCATGTTACGTATTAGAAAAAAGCCCTCTTAAGCTTCTTATGATCATACAACTAACAACTTATCACATGATCAGAATCTTGAATGAAATGTTTTCTTTTAGACCCAGGAACTTACACTTATCATTTTACAAACACTTTTGTAGCATCACTTCAATACACATAAACTTTTACAATCATATGATCTCAGCTTGGTGCAACATAGGACCTTGCCTCTTCTCACTTTATGATCTCTCAATCATAGTTAACTAATATTTTTCATTACTTTTTAAAGTTTTCCCCTAACTTTTTCCTTTAGCTCCCAATCATATGCTAACAATTACCTTTCTACCTCATAGCTTTAGAAACTCTAACATTCACTTTGCCTTAACCCCTATGACCATGCACCTAGCATTTCTTTAGAGCTTCAAAAACCTTCTTGGTTTTCTCTTGTGATAATATGATTCTTTACTCTTCATATCTTTGTAAGAATTTACTAACATGTGTTCAATTTCTTTACACATGTGTGCTTGGTCCCACTTCATAAGATCATGAAACTTAATCATATTAACACTTTATGTCTTGTCAATCTCATGATTTTATTTCTTTCATATGGTTGAGGGTTACCTTTTAAGCCTTTATGCTTATATGATCTTTTGTTTATTTTAAGATTGTATCACCTATTATACACCATAAGAAACTTACAATGATACATAGCTAGAACGAGCATAAGATCAAAACCCTCATAATATACTTTCATGATGCTATAATTACATTGGATATCCCAACATCAACAGACCCAATATTTACATTTACACTTGTGAGAAAACCTTTGTTTTGTAACATCAAGAAAATGAAAAATTAGCCTTATGACTAGATGTTGAAACCTCAATCGTAACAAAAGAAAAAAAAGTGAAAATCACATGTGCTCTCTCATTTAAACATAAAACCTAGGCTAAGGGTAGAAATTGATCATGTCTTAAAGACATTTCTCAATGATAGGGTAAAAGATATGATCCTTAGAACATTACAATATCCTATGCTATCACATTAGGGTTTTTATTGGGAAAGAGATAGTAATATATAAAAAACCATAACTACACAACACACTTTCAAGACATTTTCATAGTAAATTTTCAAGATTCAGGCATAGTGAAAACAAGGGCTACCAGTGGCTCTATTTGTGGATGATGGATAATTTGCATCCATACAAGAATTTAGAATTTCTGGGATGAGAAAACCACATACATGACAACTTATGACAAATTTGGAGAGCAAGGTGGGGGAAAACAATAGAACAAATTTTAAAAACTAGATTGTACAGATATTTACATATAATACAAAACTTAACTAATGTTCATAGAAAGATAAGCATTTCAATAGAAATACCTCTTCTAGAATTGTCCATGAACTGACAATTCTAGAATATCGCCTGATAACTCCATTATGAAATATAAATTAGATATGGTCCTAACTAGATGGGATCAAACTTCCCATGTTTTCCTTTATATTCTAATCTGACATTCCATAACAATACCATATCTTTTGGATACAACTTTCTTTATACTATCCTTTTGTCATACAAATTCTTAACTTGGACTTACAATTTTTCAATTTTGGTAGAAGCATCCCTTCTTGTTTCATCCAACTACATAATGTTATCCATTCTAATCTGCATTCATCATTGAGGTCATCATCATGATGTTGAGAAAATTTGAACATACCACTTAAATTTTTTTAAGACAACCTAGCTTGTATCCCATATACTAGATTAAATGGTGCACATCCTATAGATTTCTTCATTGTTACTCTGTCAATCCAGAGTGCCAATGGAAATTTGAAATCTCAAGCCTTTTTGTTTTCTTCTAGGATCCTTTTAATGATCTTCAAAAAACTCTTATTGCTTGATTCTACCTACCAATTTCCTTGGGGATGGTATGGAGAAGATGTTGACCTTGTAATACCATAATTTTCACAAAAATTTATAAATTCTTTAGACCTAAAAGACATGGCATTATTAGTCATCATCTTTGTTGTCATTGAAGTTTGCACCCTTGTCCAAAGTTGTTACCTAAGGATGACCTCATGAAACATGGAAACAACCTCCAAGCTTTGGGACTTGAACTATGAGGTTGAGTCTTTGGAGAAGGCTAGCTTCCTCTTACTATCAAGATGCACCTAACTACTCTTGGAGAGGAAAAGGGAGAAGGAGAGCATGAAAATAGATCTACCTAATCTAATCTAAAGAGGTGATGCACCAAAATAGAGTGTTCAGAACAAACTCTGCCCATATATGCACTATTGAACCAGAATGAAACTAAGGATATACACATTCAGACTTGCTTTAATCTAATAATCAAATGCAGATCAGAAGACCAAGATGAATGATGCAAGGAAAGAGAAATTTACTTATATTATCATTCATAGGCCAAGGAGATACATTCATGTAGATCATAGACCTCTACAAAACACCAGTAAGAGGCAAAGAGTTCTTGCACTTTCATACAAATGGCTGAAAGAGATAAGGCAAAAAATCATGTAGTTTAGAGGCGCAGGGAAATTTACACTGAGAATCTGCAAAGCAATAACAAAGAAAATAGAGAAAGGCCGACCCTACAAAATTCATAAATTTTTGCCTTTATGGTTCTAGCATAACTAAGATTTTCCCTCCAACCACTGCCATCAAGACTCTACCAAGAACAATCATGGGGATTTGAAGAAATCTGATCTAAGTATAGCTTTAGGTACCACGAAATCTGACTGTTAACTAAAATAGGGCCTTGAGAAGACAGACTTAGTGCCATAACTATGCTCTAACCAAGTAGATAGGTAGGATTAGAGGTGGTGGAGCATTCTCCCATGTTCAACATTCATTCAAAGGTGGTTGGGATTGATCATAGATATCAAATCGTGCAGAAAACCTAACCTCTTATCATTTTTGGTGCATGAATCAGCAGAGTCAGCGAGTCAACTAAACTCTGCATCATAAATCGACCAAGTGGACCAATAACCTCCTTTTATCTTGCCACCTCGCAAGAGTCCTACATGGTTGACCATCACTTTTCATTACTAACGGTGCCATCCTTTTTTTAAAAATCCTGACCGTGACGTTATACTAACTGTCGGCCACTAACCATTAATGCCTTAACTATTGTTTATACCCTAGCTAGACCCCATGATCATAAATGGCACCAATTGGTAGTTCATAATACTTGGCCCCACCCTGCCATGTGTCGCTAAGGTGCTATGTTGCTATGCGTATCCTCTGAGCAATTTCCCATAGCGAGATAGTGCCCACCGTGGATCCAGACTGATTTGATGATCGTAAAGACTCACCGTATTACTGTGCTATCTCCTTTAAAAAATACTTGCAAACTTGGGCCCACGAACCACTCAGCACACCTGGAATCTTCATCTTAGCATGACCTAGCCCCACTGATCCATGTGGCACAATGGCACCATCTCACTATGGGTAATATCCTCGCAACTTTCCATAGCGAGATAGCGCCCACCATTGATTTTCCTTAGATCTATGTTGATCAACATAATTGCATGACTGCACACTGAGTTGGGTGAGTAGACCAATGAAATATCACCACTGTACTATGACCCACCTAAAAATTACCACCGAGGAGAAGCCGTAATATTACTTTGGAGAAGGGCAGGCCCATGATGTCATCTGTGCCATGCATTGCTGAGGTGCTATGTCACTATGGGTAATATCCTCGCAACTTTCCATAGCAAGATAGCACCCACTGTTGATCCAGACTAATCTGAGGGTGAGGAAATATTCATGCGTTTGAAAGGGGTGTGGGTCCAAGTAACTACTGACATCAACGAACTACCCAGGTGGTGATGAATCAAAGCCTCGTTTCAAGCACAATCATCCTTCCACGTTGCCTAAGGTCCCACTGAATTTTCCAAATTTCATCATTGATATCTGACAGGGAATACTTGGGACCCACCTTCCTTCTGATGTCACCATAGGATCACTTTCCATCTGGACACTATGTCGCTAATGGTGAGGAACATAGATTTTTTGATAGCGCCATAGTGCCCTCTAGGGATCTATCAAAACCTAGCGCCAGAGAAACAACAAGAAAAAAGGAGGACCCACCAACCACGTGGCCAAAGGCACTATGTCACTATGGCAAAGCAACATGCAACTTCCCATAGCGAGATAGTGCCAACTGTAGATATCTATTGATCTGACAATGGGGAAGCTGCGAGCCTGTAGAAATAAACCTAGGAAATAAATAATATCATAAGGTTCAATCATTTAATTTTTTTGATATTCCTGGGATGTTTAACATAACATTAAACTGGGAAGTTACCATTGGGCAAGCAAGTATTTAAAATTTAAATATTTGGCAGGGGCACAATATGTAACATTTCTGATGACTCACAGGGGATGCTAGCCTGCTATGCATAAGACAAGTGGCTTGAAGCATCCATTGGGATACAAAGTTGTAAAAAAAAAAAAAAGTAGATTTTGAGCACTGTGAAACCCTAACCCTACCTCTGAGAGGAAAACCTTAAAACCCTTGTCTCTGCAACTAGAACCAAAGACGAAACCTTCTTTCTGCAACCACAAAACTTTGAGAAAATTGGCTATGTCATAGAGAGATAGTTGTGCTCGTAGACTTCTTGGAAAATAGGAAACTAATAGGAAATGAAACTAAGCTAACTATGTACATGGAATCTCAAACCCTCAGAAGCATGGCTTGAGATAGATCCCATTGACTGGGATAGGCAGAATCTCACCATCAGGCTTGCTTAATTGGAAAGCATTGGCCTGTTTACAACTTTCAATCAGATAGGGACCACTCCACAGTGTGTCAAATTTTGAGTGCCTCCTTTTTTTCACCCCATCTACATCCCATTTCAAAACTAAATCACCTTCTTTGAAAGTCCTGACCTCAGCCTTTTTGTCAAAACTCCTTTTCACCTGTTGTTGATATGTCTTTAAGGTCTACATGGCCTGATTTCTTTCCTCTTCCAACTCCATCAGTTCTGCCATTCTCACTATCATGGCATCATATTTAATTAGTTCCAACTAATGAGCTAACTCTAGGGCTGGGAACTCCAATGAAATTGAAAGCCTTGCCTCTCTACCATATACCAACATGAATGGTGAGTTCCCTATTGATCTTTTAGGTGTTATCCTTTCAGCCCATAGTGTAGTCTTTAATTTTTTATGCCAACACCTCTGGTTATCTTCTATTGTCCTTTTCATGATCCTGATTAGGTTCTTGTTGGAGGACTCAGCCAAACCATTACCCTGAGCATAGTAGTTTGATGATGTGCTCAAGTAAATATTGTGGTCAACTACCCATGCACAGATCTAAGCTCCTACAAATGATCTTGAATTATCTGAAATAATAGTTGAAGGGGCACCAAACCTTGTCACAATTCCATCAAGGAATTCCACAACTAAAGATTTTGTCACATCCTTCAATGCAATTGCCTCTGTCCATCTAGTGAAGTAATCTATTGCAGGTAAAATCCACTTGTGCCCAGAACTGGAAGGAGGATTGATAGGGCCTATGAAATCCAATCCCCACTGAGCAAAAGGTTGATCCACCTGGGTAGGATTAAGGGGAAGAGATGCAACCCTTTGATTTCCAGAGAAAAAGGTACATTTTTCACACTTCCTTACATACTTATTGTTAGGAATAAGGTGTCTCAACCTTGTATAATTCCTATTCTTATTATTTTTTTTCTAAAATGTATTTCTTGCAAATAATGTTGATGTGTCGACATCTTGAATTGTGTGTAAGGAGATCATGGCTAAAATGGTTATGACAGATTCCTATGACATGTAAGAGCTATGTTAGGAAGATCCAATGGCAACTAAGATATTTGAGTATTGTACACTCTACCCCAATAGTGGGGTTCGGGGTTCCTATTTTCTTAGAGAATGGTAAAACCCTAATATGGTTTACCTTTGGGATTTGGATGTCAACATCATATTCCATCACTCTTGTAATCCAACCAGCTCTTTTCTCACTAATATCTTTGCTCAAAAGGAACTCCTTCACATTGGCATGAGGTACTAACAAATGAATCTTGTTATGGGACAGGAGGTGTCTGAATTTCTTCAAAGATCTGATGATTGCAAGGGCTTGTTTCTCAACATAACTGTACTTATCTTATACTCTTTGAGCCCTTCACTAAAGAAGGCTATGGGTTGCTCCTCATTTTTAGCATTTTTTTGAGTCAAGACAGAAAAAATACTTGGCTCACTGCCTAAGGTATAAAGAATGAAATCCTTCTCAAATTTTGGATTGATGAGAGTAGGGGTTGAGGCTATGGCTACTTTGGTCTCTTCAAAAATTTCCTTCCCTTCCTTGGTCCATGCAAAGACCATACCTTTCTTGAGCATAGTTGTAAGAGGTTTCATCATGGTAGCAAGATTTGGAATAATTCTTCTCACAAAATTTATCCTGCCTAGGAAACTTTGCAACCCTTTCTTGTGTTTAGGAAGAGAGAGGGCAAGTATTGCTTTTGTTCTCTCTAGATCAATGGTTAAGCCATCCTTAGATACAATATGTCCTAATAATTTTCCTTGTTTAGTAGAAAAGACACACTTTCTTGGGTTAAGGGAAACCCCAAACTCTCTGGATCTTAGGAATACTTGTCTTAGATGACCAAAATGATCATCTACATTCTTTGAATACACAGTGATATCATCAAGGTAAATTAAGACAAACTTGTCAATCAATATTTTGAAGGCCATCTCCATTGCTTTCTAAAATGTAGCACTTGCATTAGTTAGCCCAAATGGCACTTACAATAAGCATAGGTACCCCATTTAGTGGTAAATGCAGTCTTATACCTATTAGACTCTTCAACCAACACTTGATTGTAGCCAGAAAATCCATCAAGAAATGAAAATCTCTTTGAACCATTGAACTTCAAAATCTACTCCATAGAAGGGAGAGGATGGTGATCTTTAAGGGAAGCTTGGTTAAGATCCCTAGAGTCCACACACAATCTAATTTCTCAAGGTTTTCTACCCATGATGAGTGTTTGATGGGAAAAATTATATTGGCCTCAATCAACTTGGATAACTCTTTCCTCATTAGGGGTTCAATCTTGGGATTCACTGGTCTCTATTTTTGTCTTACTGGTTTTACATCATTAATTAAATCTATAGTATGCTAAAAATACCTTGGTTCAAAGCCCTTTAAGTCATCATATGTCCAAGCAAATACAACATTAAATTCTTGACATAGATGAATAAAATTTTCTTGTTCAATTTCAGAACATGCCTTCCCCATGTTTCAGGACTTTCCATCGGCAATCATGACTGGAGTGTAATCATCCTCATCAGCAACTAGGTTCATGTCCCTACCTCTTGCTTGATCATCAGGATTAAAAACACTCTCTAAGGTAATGCGACCTTTAGGAAGCTCATTGGAGCCGAGGTTAATGATTTGGTCACCATACTGATCCTGCAGTCTTGACTGATTTCTCTTTGAAAATTTTGCCTCATTCTACAAGAAGCTCACAATTTTCTCATTAGAATCGAACACTTGCCAATGGATGTTGTTATCAGGGATAGTAGGCCTTACCACCACTCTGATTTGTTTCTTCTTCTCCTCCTCAAGATTCCCTGGCACATCATAAGATGCACATATTACTGCAAGTCTATCAACATATCTATTTTCCTTTCTAGGGATGCTTTGAATATCAAATGCATTGAAACCTTCAAGAAAATCCCATACCCTATTTTTATAAGACTTGAGCAAACCATTTTTGGTGATATTCTAATTTCTCACTTGGTCAACCACCAACTCACTATCCCCATATACACTTAAAGCTTGGATTCCTCTTTTTTGAGCAAGTAGGAGACCTTGAATCAAGGGTTCATACTCGGCTACATTATTAGTGCAACTAAACTGGAGCCTAAAGGAGAAGTAGTACCTTACTTGTGCAGGAGAAATCAACATCACACTAGTCCTTGACCCAATCTTATTCCTTGATCCATCAAAGTACATACTCCATATCCCACTCATATCTTCTTTAGTACCCACAAGATTGGGAACTAGAGCATCTTTCTCCAATATGCAATATGTACTAAGACCTATCTCAAGGGTTTCTGGCATAAGATCAAATTGATATGTGTTAACCCACTCATCCAAGAAAAAATCAAGTATCTCTGCTAGGGGAGTGGTGGTCTCATTCACTATGTCGTTCTCATCCATCTCTAGAATAGGGAAATTCATGTTGATGGGGTTTGGGGTGTAAGATTCAGTATGATGGAGGGCTTGAGGCTCTACTCTGACTAAAGCATTGGCTCCATATCTCATCTTGAAAGAGATATATGAACAATCAGAAGATATGAAACCACCTATTTGGGCAGTAAAGTCTCTTGACAGACAGATGGTAAAATATGACTTGACCTCAGCAACAGAGATATCTTGGGTTACAATACAACTAGGGCATGCATGCAAGGCCATCTCCACATTCCTAAGGATCCCTACAGTCTTGACAGTACTACCATCCAACTGTAATATATCCCACATAATGGGCTCATATTTCATTCCCAAAGCATCAGCAACACACCTAGGCATCACTGAACTGCTAGCCCCTAATCAATCATGTAATTATGGACTAGTTTGCCCCCTATAATTAGAGAAACATAGAATGGAGGAGGTCTAACCTTTTTACTTGTTTCTACCTCCCTTGATGGTTGTACTAGGCTTGTGGCACTTTCCATACTAGGTGGCTGATCGTTTGGTTCAATTCTTTCCAATTCTTGCTGCAGTAACCTCTTTTGCATGGGTATAGTAGCAACAACATCCCACATGGAGATATTCACATTTTTCGTCTTCATTTTCTCTACCACACTGAATGGCATAGTAGGTGCTTTGGTAGAAGCTTTGGGAGATGTAGCTGTATGAGGTTGAGATGGAATAACCTGAGGATCACTTGTATCTTTTCTGTCATGATTTTGCCTTTGCTGTTGAAAGGCACTTGATTGATTATTTTCTACTTGCTCATGAGATATCACATTTTAAGTTGAGGCCTATTTGGGAGGAGGGATAGCATCTTCCATAGCTCTTCTTTTTCTTCTAGTGTTATGAGTAATGGAATATTGGTTTACATTACAATGCTGCTCCATCTGATGATTCATAAAAGAGCAATCACCCTATCTTTGCATATCCGAGGCATCTTTAAATTGGTCCTCTTTGTATGATTATTTTGTTGTAGGCTCTTGGACTATCAAAGCCATAAAATATTTAGCCTTCTAACACATACAATAGGCATAGGAGTAGTTACAAGAGGGACAAAAATCTTGATCTTGAGCCATATTGTTTTGAGGGACTATGGCCCTGCTTTGATTTACATTTGAGGTTGAGGAATGGATACTCTACCTATTCTGATCAAAAGAATTATTCCTATAATTATGATTTGGAGGCCTACCACTATTGGGAGCTTGATATTGTAATTGATGAGGCTTACTACCTTGAGCTTTTTGTCTTTCTAAAGTCACCACCTTGTTGTTCACTTTCTGCAACATAGAGAAATTATCCTCCAACCTCTTTCCTTGATCTTCTAACTTCTTCCCTTGATCTTGCAATCTTTTATCAAGGTTCTTCTCTCTTTTTTCCATGTTTTGCATTAGAGATTGCATCATCTCCTTGATATCATCTATCCCATTTGAGAATGTGGAAGCTTGAGGGACTAGAGTAAGCGATTGTGATGTAGAAGTTGTGGAAAGGGGAGTCATTGCTAGTTGATGATTTGGAACATTAGGAAAGAAGGGCATAGGAGGCCTTGGAGCTAGTTTACCTCCTTGTATTAGGATGTTCTATGATTTTATTACTATGTCATAAGCATTAGGCAAGGTATCTCCTCCCATAGTTTGGATTGTAGTGGCAATATCACTATTAAAAGCTCTAAGATAATGCAAGAAGGCATTACCAAGGGTAGGCTTCACTAAAGTAGGTATTCTATCCCATGTCTTTTGAAATCTATAATTAAAATTAGTCATACATTGATGGGGGGCTCTTTTTATAGTAGTCAATTACTCTAAAAGTGACAAATAGTCACTTTTATCCTCAAAATGTTTGCACAATCCTGCTCCTAATCCATCCCAATCTGTTATAGAACCATGAGCTAAACCTTTATACCATTGTAGTGATTTTCCTTTCAAGGATGAGGCTAGGAGCCTAACTACAACATCATCCTCTGTAATACCATGGATATTGCAGACATTTGCAACCTCTTGAATATGTTCTGAGGGAGAGATAGAAGTTTCACCAGTAAACTCTGGTATACTTTTGAACCAGAATAGAGTGTTCAGACCAAACTCTGCCCATATATGCACTATTGAACCAGAATGAAACTAAGGATATACACATTTAGACTTTCTTTAATCTAATAATCACATGTAGATCAGAAGACCAAGATTAATGACACAAGGAAAGAGAGATTCACTTATATTATCATTCATAGGCCAAGGAGATATAGTCATGTAGATCATAGACCTCTATAAAACACTAGTAAGAGGAAAAGAGTTCTTGCACTTTCATACCAATGGCTGAAAGAGATAAGGTAGAAAATCATGTAGTTTAGAGGCACAGGGAAATTTACACTGAGAATCTGCAGAGCAATAATAGAGAAAATAGAGAAAGGTTGACCCTACAAAATTCATAAAATTTTGCCTTTATAGTTCTGGCATAACTGAGATTTTCCCTCCAAAACTATCCTGCAACCACCACCATCAAGGCTCTGCCAAGAACAATCATGGGGATCTGTAGAAATCTGATCTAAGTATAGCTTTAGGTACTAGGAAATCTGACTATTAACTAAAATAGGGCCTTGAGAAGATAGAGGAAACACCATAACTATGCTCTGACCAAGTAGATAGGTAGGATTAGAGGTGGTGGAGCATTCTCCTGCATTTAGCATTCATTTGAAGGTGGTTGGGATTGATCATAGATATCAAATCATGTAGAAAACCTGACCTCTTATCATTTTTGATGCATGAATCAACAAAGTCAGCGAGTCAACTAAACTTTGCATCCAAAATGGGCCACGTGGACCAATAACCTCCTTTTATCTTGCCACCTCGCAAGAGTCCTATGTGGTTGACCATCACTTTTCATTACTAACTATGCCATCCTTTTTTTTTTTAAATCTTGACTGGGATGTTATACTAACCGCTGACCGCTAGCCATCAATACCTTAACTAGCCAGACCTGTGATCCTGACTGGCACCAATCGGTGGTTCATAATACTTGGCCCTACCTTGCCATGCGTTGCCAAGGTGCTATGTCGCTATGCGTATCCTCTGATCAATTTCCCATAGTGAGATAATGCCGACCGTGGATCCAGACTGATCTGACGATCGTGAAGACTCACTGTATTACTGTGCTATCTCCTTTAAAAAAAACTTGAAAACTTGGGCCCGCAAACCACTCAACACACCTGGCATCTTCATCTTAGTGTGACCTAGCCCCATTGATCCACATGGCACAATGGTGCCATGTCGCTATGGGTAATATCCTTGCAGCTTTCCATAGTGAGATAGTGCCCACCATCGATTTTCCTTAGATCTATGGTGGTCAACAAAATTGCATGACTACACATCGAGTTGGCTGAGTAGACCAATGAAATATCACCACTTTACTATGACCCACCTAAAAACTACCACCGAGGATGAGCCATAATATTAATTTGGAGAAGGGCAGGCCCATGATGTCATCTGTGCCATGCATTACTGAGGCACTATGTCGCTATGGGTAATATCCTCGCAGCTTTTGATAGCGATATAGCACCAACTGTTGATCCAAACTGATATGAGGGTGAGGAAATATTCATGCATTTGAAAGGGGTGTGGGTCCAAGTAACTACTGACATCAATGAACTACCCAGGTGGTGATGAATCAAAGCCTTTTTTCAAGCACAATCATCCTTCCATGTTGCCTGAGGTCCCACCAAATTTTCCAAATTTCATCATTGATATCCGATGAGGCATACTTGGGACCCACCTTCCTTCTAATGTTGCCACAGGATCACTTTTCGTCTAGGTGCTATGTCACTAATGGTAAGGAACATAGATTTTCTAATAGTGCCATAGTGCCCTCCGAGGATCTATCAAAACATGGCGCCAAAGAAACAATAAGAAAAAGGAGGACCCACCGGCCCTGTGGCCAAAAGGTGCTATTTTGCTATGAAAAAACAATGTGCAACTTCCCATAGCGAGATATCACCAACCATAGATATCTCTTGATCTGATGATGGGGAAGCTGCGAGCCCATAGAAATAAACCTAGGAAATAAAGAATATCGTAAGGTTCAATCATTTATTTTTTTCAATATTCCTGGGATGTTTAAAATAACATTAAATTGGGAAGTGACCGTTGGGCAGGCAAGTATTTAAAATTCAAATATTTGGCAGGGGCACAATATGTGACAATCTTTTCAGGACACCCAAATATGGTTACAATGTTATTTAGCATAAAGTTATTCACCACCTTACTAGTAGCATTCCTAGTATGAGTAACTTTTACTCACTTTGTAAAATTATCTATTGCCACTAGCATGCATGAGTAACTAGTACTAGATTTTGTTGAAATTTATCTTATGAAATCCATTCCCCACTATTGGAAAGGTGCTTGTACCTCTACTAGTTTTAGTGGTATGTTTCTAGAGAATTTTAAATTTCCACTGAATGTTTGACAAAGATCACACCTTCTTACAAGTTCATATGCATCTTTAAAAAGAGTAAGCCACCAAAATCCAACTCTAATTATTTTATGAGCTATTTTAGCCATATTGTTACCCCCACAAACTTCACTATGCATTTCATTTAGAATTGTGACTAAGTAATCTTTATCAACATATTTGAGTAATACACCTTCCATACTTCTCCACCATAATTGTACTCTCTCAATGACATACTTGATAGCTTGTAATTTTAAGGCCCTTCTTTGATTATCACTTAAGCTTGGTAGAGCTTTCATTTATTGCAAGTAAAATATGATATCCTTATACCAATCATAGATATTTGTATCACATAGTCCATCTATGCCATCAGGATCAAGTTGAAATATCTAATTTACTTCAAGGTTTTCCTCTACCATCAACTTGTAAAGTCCCTAACCTCTCACCAACTTAGTAATATAAATGTCTACATTGAATTCTTGGATCTTGTTGATTCATCTACATCTTCCTAAAACTTCATGTTGTTTCTTGTTTGATTTTCTTAAAGACCATGCTTGGTTCCTCATTTTATTTGATCTCATAACCTTTCTTCAACATCTTAGAGATTGGTCTTCTTATTTTAGTAAAGTTTGTAACAAATATTCTAAGGATATTTATTTTCTCAAAGAAGGATTGAACCCTCTTTACATTTTGGGCTTCTAAATCTTATCTATAGCTTCTACCCTTTTAGGGTCTATCCTAACTCCTTTTCCTACCAAGTGGTCTAATAATTTTCCTTCAATAACAACAAAGGCACATTTCCAAGGATTCAAATAAATACCATATTTAAGGGTTTTAGTAAATACCTTTTCAAGGTGCATGTAGTGGTCATTTTCATCCTTTGAATATGTTGTCAAGTCATCTTGATATACCAATAAAAACTTGTCAATTATATGTGCAAAGGGTACATCCATGGCTCTTTAAAAAGTTGCACTAGCATTAGTTAGACCAAAAGGCATTCTACTATAGAAATATGTTCCCCAAGGTGTTATAAATGTTTTGTACTTCTCTGATTCCTTTACAACTACCTAATTGTATCTAGAGAAGTCATCCATCATAGACATCAACTCTGATCTAGTAACTCTTTGCAAAATGGCTTCCCTATCTAGCAAACCATAATTGTCCTTCAGTAAAACAATTTTTAGATTTTTAAAATCAACACATAGGCTTATATCACCATTCTTCTTCCTAATAGGGACTAAATTTGATACCCAAGAAGAATGCCTAATTGGCTTGATGATCCCAACATCTCTTAATTTTGTCAACTCCTCCATCTTTGGATCTACTATTGAATTGATAGGTATTTGTTTCTATTTGAAAGGCTTAGCCCCTTCCTTCAATGTTGAAAGAGATCCTCTCTATAGGATTTTAGATCATAATATGACTAGGAAAAAACATTTCTATACTTTTTGAGCAATTAAATCAAACTCTGCCTAATTTTAGGAGATAATTTCTTTCCTATATATACCTTTTTAGGTGCTTCTTTGGTCCCAAGATTAATCTCTTCTAAGTCTTTTGCATCATGTTCACTTTCAGTTGCCTTGAATCTATCATGGTTATCAAAAATAGTCTGCAACACAACCAACTCCTTAGGAATCTAATTTGTTTTTAATTGGACAACTTGTTCACCAAAAACATTATCATTACCATCTATTGTTTCCGCAAGTATTGCACAATCAATCTCCTATCCATGGTACTCGTCCTCATTTAGAAGAAAGTTCATGATATATATATCATCTTCAAACACTTGCTAATTTTCTACATTATTAGGGATAGAAAGCCTATTCTACATCTCAACTATAGACACACTAGAAATGACATGTCATTAGGCTTGATTTCTATATTAGCCAAAATTTATCCATCTTATTGTTTCTCCTATCCATCCAAGAAATAAAGAAAACATAAAATGCTTCAATCTAGTCCTAAGCAACATTTCTATACTATTTTATCCTCTTATTCTTGGAAGCAATCTAAGACACAATCAACTCTAAGTCACCAATAACATGTAGTTTTCTAATACCATGACTTACTACTACTTTTAATCCAACTAAAAGTGCTTCATATTCTGCAATATTATTAGTACATGTGAAATTCAAAGTGATTGAATACCTAAAAGTATTCTTATCTAGAGATATTAAAAACAACTCTAGCCCTTGATGCCTCTTTAGGATTTTCCCCATCAAAGTACATGTTCCAAAGGTTTTGGGAATCCATATAATGTGTTACCTCTTGTGCAATTAATAGGGCTAGGTTTTCAATTTCTTGAATGGTAAGTTTAGCTCTAAAAGCATTAACTTCAGTGTCTAGGAAACATGTAGCATCTTTATTGATGTTGTCTTCTAACATATGAGTGGCTCTTGGTTCTCTATCATTTTTAATGGCCTTGTCCCCTATATGAAATATAGCATATGATAGGTCACATTTTAGGCTACCTCCCATAGCAACACTCCATTTTCTTGAGAGCAACATTCCATATGATGGAGAAATATCAACTAGTAGGATAGTCATAGTCAAGTTAACATTAGGGCAAGTAGTTGACTTAAAAGGAAAAGCATTAATTGTACCTATGATAGGAAATTTTCTTCCATCCATACCCCTACATCTACCTTGTTTATTATCCACTTTCAAGCGTAAGGCTTCCACAATCGTCAAAGGTATGACAGTATTAGATGCCCCTAAATCAATCATTCATTTTTTTAGATTTTTACCATTTATGATCAGAATAAAAAAGAAAGGGTCAATGTTTTCTATGTAAGCTACAGGTGAATTATCTAAATACATCAGAGGCATTTGGGACATAACTCCACTATCTTCTTTCTATTTTATTATAAGTGGTGTCAGCTGCATTACTAATGGTTCCTATTCAACAATATTACTACTCGATATTCTTCCTAACCAAGTGAGTGCCATATTTTTGTGCTCCTCTATCCTAAACATCTTAGATAAGAAAACTTTAATAGTTATCTATGACAAAATAGAAATAATATCTATAGGGTCATGTACAAAAGATTTTGAAAGATTAACTTTTACTTCTTGTGCTTAAACAATAGGATCTTCCATTTCCCTAGTTACATCAGGATCTAACTTCTTTTCTTGCACATTGATCTTGATTGTTTCTGCATCTTGAAACTGTACTTTCTTTTTTGGTTCCCATATTTTACCCTTATTGTCTTTAGTCTTTACAATCATTGGATTATCCTTTTTATTTTCATCATCTAATTTGTGAGTAAAATCCTTCATGAAAATATCTAATCACTTACCAACTTAATTGTTCATAGTATTATTCCTAAGATTGTAAGTACTTTGTACTTGGGCTATCATTTCAAAAATGATTTAATCAATCTCTTCATTTGATAGTTTCCTCAAATTCATGTTCTCTAAATCTGATATCATATTAAAAATCTTATCTTCATCTTGATCTTCATTCTAAAAATACTTGTTGATGGTGTAATTGATATAAATTTCTCTAATTTAGAACATCAATTTCAAAATCTTCTAAATTAGATTTCTCACCATTATCACATAGATTTATCATGTTTTATGGTACATCCTCATGGTTCTTTTCTTCCTCTCCTTCTTCACTTTCTATTTTCTGATTTGCAAAAAAAGACTGAGCAACTACACAATAATTATAAAAGTGAGGGGTTTGGCATGTAATACACCAAGGCACATCATCCATTATGTTTATAGAATTTCTTTGTAGTGGATCTGGTGTAACTTTATCTTTAGTACTTTGAGTAGGATTAGGGATGGGTTTACCATCTTTCCACTATGTGGTGTAAAGATAATTATGCATCCTAGGTTGCTTGTTGTAATTGTTATTGAATCGGGGCTTCTCACTAGTATTTGGTTTATTAACATGGTATGCTAGTGGATTCAAGTTCTTAAGAAGATTCAAGACTTGACCCATTATATCAACTTTAGGCTTCTTAGTTGTGATAGATTGGTTCTTCTTTCTTATTTCCTTTTGGACTAACTAGCTTTGGATCATCCCTTCTCCCTAACTTACCATATTTCTTTCTGTTATTTTTAGTATTCGCATCCATCTTGTAGGTGTCCCTCAATGTTCCAGGATCCTTACCCCTCAAAGTGTAAGACATTTTCCTATTAAAAGCAAGTTGAGGCACACATCTTCCCCTAACCTCATCACTTGAAATAATTTATACATCCCCTTTTGCAATCTCACATTAAAATCAAATGTAGACTCATTTAGATTTTTCTTTATGTTTTTAAATTCATTCAACATAAAACTTGCATTGGTCTTGTCACCATATTGTTCCTTGAAAATATTTTCCAAATCATTTCATGAATTAGTACCATCATCAGATAGTTTTCTAAACCAATCCCTAACATCTTTAGTGAGAGAGTGAAAAAATAGCATCATCACCACATCTTCATGTTCTACGTCATAGTCATTAAGCATGCCAATATTTTTTTTGAGATATTATTCACCAGTTACAACATTGTTTCTTGAAATTTTTATGACTTTGTCTCTTAAATCATTTGAAATAGGATTAGGAAAACTAGGAATGACTATAGAGGACATTTTCTTATACTTTTTCATGTAGATAGGTCTTCTCTAGAAACCTACAATATTTGAAGTACTTGGTATAGCTCCTTAGATTTGTACAAGGATTTGGGGTTTTTGGACAATAGATATTTGACTAGTTGTGGTTGTTGAAAAGGAAGCAGGTGTTGATTGAGATGCATTTTGACTAGTCTCTAGTGGTCCACAAAGAGGAACAAAAAGACATAGCTTGTGAGGGTTGATTTGGCCATGATTATGGAGAAGAACTAGATTTTATAAAGTCTATCTTTCTTCTATTCTCAGTGGCTTGGGATTCATTTTCAACTTTTTCTAGTTCTTTGGCCAACTCTTGTCTTTCTTTCTTGGCTTTCTATAGATCCGAATCAAGTTTAGACATGGTAGATCTGGGGGAAACTTGGGGATCATTGATATGAATCCCTACTACCTTTTACTTTCCTTTTTCATGATTTCTCATAGTTAGATCTATGGCCTCTTTTTCAATAGGCTTATAGGGGTGGATTTAAGAGATGATAGGGTCTTCTCATTTTGAAGACATTCTTGTTCTTGAATTTTGGACCTCAATTCTTATACATCCCCAAAAACATCTAAGCGTAGTTTAGAAGATCTCTCTTCTAATTTCTTATTTTTCTCCTTCAGAGAATCCATCCTTCTAAGAAAGGCTTCTCTCTCTATGAGAGAATTCATGGTAATGGCTTCCTTTCTCTTTCTCTAAACAGATTTGTTTAACATCTTCTTCTACAACCCTTTTCTTAAGAACTTCAATTTCTGAAAATAGTTATTTTGGGTCTATAGAAGTGGCCTCTAAATCAACTAGGTCATCTAGATCTATAAGGTTCCTTTTAACATATGGGATTTGTCTAGGGTTAAATCCAGTATTCAGAGTGTCCCTGTATCCCCATCTATGGGTGATTTCTCTTATCATATCAGGCCTAAGAGAAATATCTCCTATAGAAGAGACATTCTTATAATGGTAAATCCTTTCTTCTTGTAATAGGGTAGTGAATATTTCTCCCAAAAGCCTAGTAATTTTTTATTTAAAGTTTATGGAAGATGATTATTTTTCTCTCATAGGTTGGTATTATGAATGAACTAACACAATACCTTTAGGTTTCCAAGTAGGATTGGGATCTACCTACTTCTTAGCTTGATTTTCTCTATCTCCATGAGGAAAATTTGTATGTAGTGGTACTTTTGGGTTTGCCTTAGTGAATGCTTGTATACTTTTCCTTTTATCTACCATTTTGTTAGAATTACTTGAAATATATAGCACTAGCTACAAAATCTTTTGACTGAGTTGCCACCCTATGAAGGGAAAATATTTTAAAATGGCTTTGGAGATGGAAAAGATATCATGGGAGAAGAAATTTTCAGAAATTGATCTGATAAAAGGGCATGACAAAGAAATTCTTTTATGTTATACTTTGGGAAATACAAACTCTATTTGGCAAATAAGGCACTATGCACGTCCACCCTATGCCACACAAATTTCATGGTATTAGGATCTTTGTAGATTCTCAATGTTTATTTCTCAAAAGTAAGCTCACAAAATAAACAAGTATATGACTACACATATATAGCTTATAGAATAGACTCCAACACTTTAGATATGAGTTCTTCTCATAGGTTCCCCAATAGAGTCGCCATCTTTTGGTGTTTCAAAAAAACTACATGTTCCAACAATTAGTGCCAGGATGCAGAATATAAATAAAATCCTAAGAATTAGCTAGTTCCCATATTTAGCCAACATTATCTTAGATCTAGACCAACTTCAAAAAAGCACACAAGGTCTTTCTACTCTTTAGACTCTACAAGGCCAAGTTGGGTGTGCCTAGGGATTTATTGGCTTCTTCTTTGATTTTATTCTTCAATATCTAGTCACTAATATTCTATCTCTCATATTTATTCCTTATAGAAAAATTATGGGCAGAAAACTTCTTGAAATGTAATCAAGTTGTTGATTTACAATAGCTTCCTATAAAATCCCATAAAGTTGTCACAATAAGGGAATGACCAGAAATTTAGTTCTTTATTATAGAAATGGAAAATTGATTTTGATTTAAATGTGTATTGTACAACCACATGACTATATTAATTTGAATCTAAATTAATGACCAGTGCCTTATCCATTGTTATATAGAGTCAAACTGGTAACCATTGACCTATTTCATTGACTTGCAATTAAACTTATCATTTGTTAACCCTAAATTTCATCCTTATGATATCCCTCCCATATACCTAGAAACCCTACCAATTCATGGAAGCATTTACTTAATGCATTCAACTAAATGTAAGAATGAAAAGATATACAACCCATCCAAGCTGCATTAAATTGAAAGAACTTTGCTCATTTAAATATCAAAATGATAGATACATGAAAATGGATACAATACTCAAAGACACATATATGTAGAACTTTATTTTGTATTAATTTTCCTTGAAAACCATACATTATTGGTATAAAAATCAAAGCATAACTCAAAACATTACAAACTTTGTCATTCAAGATTCACTATATTCTTAGATTTGCAAAATTGAATACAACATATAATTGACACAAAACTTGGACTGACTATAATTAGAAGAAGCTCCAAAAGTTCTACAAGACTCACACCCTCACTCCACATCTTTGAAACAATTTTATAAAAAAGGATTGCAACAAGCTTCATATGGGAGGACACATGTCAAAAAATTATTGGAAAATAAATTATAAAGATATTTTTCTATGTCACTTTACAATACATTCATTGTATCCAAACAAATTGGGGAAATAATTGAATAATTGGCAGGTGGCACATTCTTTAGGTGTCTTTAGCTTGAATCTTCTTGTACTCCAACAACCTATTTCTTTCCTTGCCATTTCTTTACTTTGTCTCTTATGTCATCTCGTTGTAGTTCTCTAACTGCTCCTTGTTGGTGGAACCTTGATTTCTCCAACTACCTCCCTAAAATAGATCTCCCTTTTGGTGGGCCACTTAGTGCCTCTAACTTTATCTAAGTCTTTTACCACCTTATTCCATCTAGCATCTATAATGGCCTTTGATTCTATTGAATTTTTTTTAAAGCCTATTTCAAGTTTAAACAATGAATTAATTAAATTAATAAAAGGAATATTACTATCATCCTCAAAAACTAATGTTGTTCCTGTTTATGTTAGTATTGAACTAAAAGAGTCTGACAATTCTTTCCAGTCTTTTAGTTTATTATCAGCATCCAAAATTGGTGGGATACAATGCTCAATCCCTAATAAAGGAAGCTCTTGAATTCAATAGACTTAAGGAAGTCATCATCTTCCATAAACTATTTTTCTTGGATGATTCTATCATCTAGTCTAGCTGTAGCTAGGTCAAGGTCATTAATAGAATTCTCTATTGCACTTACCCTATCCTGTATGTAGCTTTGCCTCAAATCAACAAAATATCAATTTCTTAGATGCATGAGTTAAAGTGTCCTCTATTTTACCATTTTAGGTACTTGGATCACTTTCTTCCTCTTGTTACCCTTGGTAACCCATGATGCCTCAACAGGTTCATCTTCTTCTATCTCTAAAGTCACATTTGTCTCAAGGGAGTCAAGGTTTACTCTATCATCTTCTCCTATTAGCCTTATAGGCATCTATGCCATGATCTTAGCATAATCGTCCACCACCTTCCTAAGCTTGCATGGATATGGGATGTCCAAGTTGTTGGAAATATTCTTAAAGACTAAGTTATTGAGAGGGGAGGAGTGAATCAGTAACTTCTAAAAATTTAAAGAAATTAACACTTAATCTAATATAAAAATTCATATCTAATTGCATGTATGAAAAAAAGAAAAAGAAAAAGCATACACTTTGACACAGATTTGGTGACCTAGAAACCTTCCAAATAGAAAGTAAAATTAGGGTGGGGATGATACCAACAAGCTTTAGTACTATAGTATAAAGTTGGCCTATTAAGGCTTACATTGATCACTTATGATGATTTTCCCTATTAGGAGCAATAAGGACTACTAGGTCCAACTTGAAAAAAGATTTACAAACATACAATGAAGTATGCACTCAACAAAGAGATTTGCATAAGACTATTAGGTCTACCTTGTTAAAGGATTTGATTGATGCACCTATTAGGATGAAGTAGTAAGTGATCTCTGATCTATAACTTGGTTTTTTGAATGAGATTCCTTTAAGTGTATAAATCATCTTGTTGTGATGGATGGATCTTTGTTGCTCCTTATACTATTGTAGCCCTTGTAATTCACACTTCTTCTCTTCTATGATGATTACATTTCTTCCTTATTGATTCCATGCATACATTGGATGTGATACAATATATTACATATATACCAATCCAATTATACAATTACAAAGTCTGCCACAATACAAGTTTACACAAATATTACAAAGTCAGCTCAAATGTAGACACTCAGGTTCTTAAGACTGAATCAGTGAGGTTTTGATAGTTGGCATCAACTGTCAATGCTCAACATCATCATGTACTTGGTAGATGTAGAAGATCATTCCATACTAATCACTTCCAAGTAATCTTGAACTCGGTCTGCACTGGTGACTCAGTGAATACTGTAAAAACTTGGCATATAAATTGAATCACTTATCTACCACTACATAGCTCAGTAAAAACTATCACCTTGAGCTTAGTATAAACTGAGTCACTTGGTTAACACTAAGTAGCTCGATCAATAGTAGACTCACATCACATCAATTGAAAACTTAGTAAGTACTACATAGCTCAGTTTACACTGGTAAACTTAACATGCACTGAGATGCTCAGTTTACATTGCTGATCTTCACAATAACTATAACTACTTGGTATACATTAGAATTTTTCCAAAGGACTCGGTAGTAATTGTAGAACTTGGTGACAACTAAAATGCTTGGTTAACATAGTTAACTATACAATAGGCTCAGTTGATACTTACAATCTGAATAAGTGTATGTCACTAATAATAAACTTAACTAATATGTCAACAATCTCCCTCTTTGGCATTAGTGACAAAAACACTTATTAGACAAAACTAAATTCAAAAAGTTCCTGAATATCTTTATCCATCACCTTGTGATTCTAGCTCAGTAGAGTATATTGTTTTGAGATTTTTCAGAATTGGTTTTGTAAGATTTTTTTCTTTACGTGGTAAGGCTTCTATACAGTATACTATACATCTAAATACATCTCCTTACAATAAACACTTGCTATACATTCTTCTTTGAATCATTATTTACATTTATCTCACATCTATCTCCCCTATTTCCCTTTTAGCTTATGTATCAATTCTTACATCTTTCTCCCCCTTTTTAACAATAATGCCAAAGATTTATTTTATATATTTACTTATTAATGCCTAAATGAGATAAAAAGTCTAAATGTACCTTGAGTATGATAGCCAAAGTTTTGTCCCAATTATCCTATAAGACCTTACATGTATGTAGTGTAATCTGCACTTCTGCTGACAACTCAATAATGTGGTCTGCTATGGAAAAATTGTTGTCATGAATGAGAGTTTTGGAGTGTGCAATATGCTTCTATAGTGTATTCATGTTAGGGAGAATCATATTCTAAATATCAACCAATGTAGATCTAATTTTGGCCTCTTCTTTAAGCAATTTTGCCTGTATATCTGTCAAAAATCTAATCTTATTAAAATGTGTAGAGCTTGAACTTGGGTCAAGCTACAATTGCTAAGTATTCACCTTGAGATCTTCATTAGTCTTGGTCAATTCATCCTTTATTTCCTTTGTAAAATTTGAAACATCACACACCTTACCAAAAAGTAAAGTTACATTTGTACAAGAAGTTTCTAGAGAGCCCAAAATAGTAGATAATTCTACTTGATAAATGGCAATTTGTTGAGAAATGTGCTCTAACACCTTATTTTCAAACTTTTTCTTTGCCTTTTGTAATAATTTGTCCTATCCATCCAAATCTTCATTGAACTTGTGGACTGCTTCTGCCAATTGATACAAAACTGGTTGAGATGAATCAACCTCTATACCTATAGCCTCTGCCAAAATATTCTTGGCATCCTCAATGATTTTAAATTCTTTATCTCTTTTCTCTCTTTTCCTTTTCTACTTGGCTTTCTTTTGGAGAAGTTCACCAAATGTTTGCATTTGATTTGGTCTGAGTTTGGATATTTCCCAAATTGGGATCACTATATCCTCATCAAGTTCTATTTCCTCCTCCTTTTCTTTTGCTTGGCCCAAAAATTTTGTGCTTGGTTGAGGCTTGGTCTCAACTGTCCTTACACTTATTTCTTTCTTACTAGGAATGGAAACAATAGTAAACATAATAACACTAGTTGCAAAAATTGATACTGCACTTATTGCAGAAATATTAGTAGAAATACCTATAGTAGCCAATATTGATGTATCCAAAATTGATGTGTCTAAAACTATTGTATCCAACATAGTAGAAGAGGAAAGAGTCTGCAACTCGATAGATGAAGTGTAGGTCACCTCAATTAATGATGTGCTGAGATGAGCTAGTGTAAAGATTGATTGGATATTAGTGTTGTCATTGGTCACTAGTACATTTGAGGTCATTTTTTGACCAAATTTGACCAGATTCAACCAACCCATTGGTCAAAAATTTTCTC
Source organism: Cupressus sempervirens (assembly GCA_028749045.1). Taxonomy (NCBI): domain Eukaryota; kingdom Viridiplantae; phylum Streptophyta; class Pinopsida; order Cupressales; family Cupressaceae; genus Cupressus; species Cupressus sempervirens. Next base: position 139,319,603 of record CM053789.1, on the reverse strand, counting down.
ATCAAAATTTCAACCAAAATACTGGTTGGTCAAAATTTTGACCAATACATTGGTCAAAAACTTTTGAAATTGCTGGCACATGCTCTGCCAAGCATTGGTGAAAATTTCAACCAATGCCTGGCAGTTTTCTACCAAGCATTGGTCAAAATTTTGACCAATGCTTGGTCAAATTTTTTTTGAGGCTCACAATTGTTGAGGTCCAATTTAGCAATGGCCCTTCCTATTAAATTTCTATCTAAAACCTTTCAAATGAGATAATGTGTTATGAGCTCTTCATTAGTGGGATGGAACATGAATCTAGGAGGTAGTTGTGCATCACCCATATCATGTCTATAACTAAAGTTAAGAGTCTCTATTATTTAATTCTCTTCCCTATCACCCATATTCAGTTCCTTTGCTATAATAGGGAAGATAATTCAATAATAGCAAAGGAAATGAATATGGGTGATAGGGAAGATAATTCAATAATATAGGCTCTTAACTTTAGTTACAGTCATGATATGGGTGATGCACAACTACCTCTTGGATTCATGTTCTATCCCATTGATGAAGATCTCATAACACATTATCTCATTAGAAAGGTTTTAGATAGCAATTCCATAGGAAGGACCATTGCTAAAGTGGACCTCAAGAATTGTGAGCCTTAGGGAGGGTTGAATTCCCTTCTTTATTATTCATTATGCATATAATCCCACACACCCATTTGATCTTGAATGATGCTATGTAATGAATGCTGAGTGTTTATGCTGAGTGCTCCAAAATCATCCATTTCATGCCTTCATCTATACACAATGTCTTTCTAGTTTCTTTCTACTTGCATGCCCATTTCATTTCATATGATCATCTAAAAGTTGTGTCACTCTAAGCTCTCAACTATTTCCTCTTGATTGATAATCTCATAACTACTAAATGAGAGCTTTGGAATAAGCTACAGGCATCCATCAAAGCATAAATGATTTTTTAGATAGTGTAGATGAAGTAGTAGCATTTTCCTTGGGAGACATGCTTGCAAAATGGAAGCATAGAAAAGTCATGTGAACTGTTTGATAGGATTCTTGAATGTAATGTGGTCATCAAAAGCCATGGTTGTTGGATATGCACAAAATAGATATATTGAGAGAATATATTTGTTTCAGTTGCAACTACCCTAATAGATATGCATGCAAAATGTGGAATCATAGGTAAGGTGTTTGAACTATTTTATTGACTGCCTCCATGAAATGTTGTCTAATGGAAAGAGAATATTGCAAGATATGCATATTGATTTGTTGAATATATCTAGATGATGTAGTGACATTCTTGTTATTGCAACCAATGCCACATAAGTATAAAACTGGGATTCTAACTCTTGTTGAGGTTGTAAATTATGTTGAACATAGTCTCAAGCCATAATAGTTTTCTATCTACTAAAATTAGAAAGAGAATCATACAAACTTGTGTGAGCTCTTTGTATTTTCTATTATATGATACTTAGGAAAAGGATGAGAAACAAAACTCTAAATAAGCAAGAAAGCTCTCCATGTGCTCTACACCCCACAGGTAAATCTACTCTAATAAAAGAGGCAATCAAAAACTAGTTCACTTTATATTTGTGACCTTGGGTAGGCTCTTAGCAACATGCTCACATTGAAACTTTGATGTAAAGGAGAAATAGACAAGTTCACAACCCTCAGGAAGGCTTTCTTAGATAAGAAGTTTCTAAGAAAACAAAAATCCTCACTAATAATGTTGCTATGATTTTCTTATTTAAATCTAAACAAAGTTGTATTATCTTGGGTAGAGGAGACTACTGCTATTTGTGGTTAAGGATCCTTTAGGTCAATAGAATCACATGCATTGCAGAATATAGTTTGCATAGAAAGAAGCAACAAATTAGTCTTAAAAGCTACAAAGTACTCTAATAAATCCTTTTCTTCTTTAACTGTGCTAAAAACATCTGGGGCACATGCAATCTTGCATGCCCAAAGAGATTTCTTTAATCAATTTTGGGATTCAAATTTGGAAGTTCTTTGTGTGTTTGTTCTGATCTCTATTTGTTGGTCATAGCCAATCTTCATAAATCAACTTGGGAGTTTTTATACTTATTGTGTTTACTTATCAGGCATCGCATGGCTATCTCAGTAGTCCCCTGGTGAAATTATAATATATTCTATTTCTTGATTAATAGGATTAAAAAATAACTACCTATAGCTAGGCCATTACCATGCCCTTTTCTACTATGGTAACATCACTATAGCAGCCATTACTTTTAGATTTAATATTTACTATTTTAAATAGCTTTAAGTAGTCATTACTTCAACCATATAGGGTGACAAGGAATCTTGAGCTTTTGGAGCTCTTTTTAGTACTCTCTAGCAGCTCCAATACATCTCATTAAAAAATCTTCTATAGATCCCTACATGAGCCAATATAGTTATCTAACAATTCACATGCTTTGGGTCAATGAAACCACTACTTTGAGATCATGGGCAATAGTGGGCTATATCCATCCATATACAATAATACAAGGTGGAGGTCTGAAAACAAAGTTAGAAGTTGCTACTTCCTTAAGTGATCAGAGAAGAATTGAAAGATGTGTGATGAGGCAAACCCTTGACTTTGGAATGACTTCCAGATCAATATTAACACTATTGTTGGCATGTTTTAAATTTAAATTTTTTTTGTGTGTAATTGTTGCAAGGCTTGCAAAGCTATACTCTTGAATGCTATTGTGTCAATAAAGTTCTATTTTCATGATTCAGATTTTGAATGTGCATTTCTCAATAATAAAGAATTATTTGCTACATTTCTATTTCTCAAGTTAGAAGTTGCTACTTCCCTAAGTGATGAGGCAAACCCTTCACTTTGGAATAAATTCTAGATCAATATTCATACTATTGTTGGCATGTTTTAAATTTAATTTTTTAATTTTTTTGTGTAATTGTTGGGAGGCTTGCAAAGCTATACTACTAAATGCTGATGTGTCAATAAAGTTATATTTTCATGATTTTGATTTTGAATGTGCATTTCTCAATAATAAATAATTATTTGCTACATTCATTTTGATAGGTAGCAACTATTGCAATAATCGAGGGCATGTTAGCTACTATAATTAGCTATCATTTGGGAAACACATTTATGTATGAATCGATTATTGTACTGGATTCCCTAATATTACAACACTGCACAAAATAGGAAAGATAATTATTGAAATTATGACCAAAGACATCTTCAGTGCAGGGACAAAATACCTATAAAATGTCTATCTCTCATTCTCGAGGATGCTGACATGTAACTTTCAGAAGGGCAGTAATTTTTCTTTCATTCAAACCTTTTGAATAGCATTAGCCTTCTACTATTTTACAGATCTATTTAGTTACATCGATGAGTATTCTACATAAATAGATAGAAACATAGCTAACTTCTACAAAGCACTTCCTATTCCAAAATATTTTATTTGAATTACAAAAGCATACCTTTATCGGCAAATAGTTTGGCCTCTGCTGATTTCCAACTTGTTGGCATGAGAAACTAGTATGTTGTATGGTAAATCTATACATCTCCTTGAAATACTCCACCACAAATTTAATTATTCCTTTATCACGCACAGGAAACCTATAAAAACAATATAATTAGCAACAAGATGTTTTGTACCATATATAGGTAACTTGTAGCCTCTTGTAATAAGAATATTTCCATTTTCATATTACTAATATTAAACATCCTAAGAATCTTACATTAATTCTCAGGTGGGTTGAGAAGTTGATCTAGAAATATGATATTTCCTTCATATATTTAGTTAATGTGTGACCTCAAATTTTACACCTCTCAAGGCCTTCTTAATTTGTCTCAGCAGAGATGTCACAATGACTATATTAGACTAAATTCATTATTTATGTCCACATTTTAAAATTATCTTATATAATCCAATTGGGTGTTCATGAAACCTTATACCTTGATACGATCATCATCAGATAATGGTCTAGATCCCATGTCCCTATTCAAGAGCTGAGCCACAAAATCAATAACATTTAGTGGCTCAATGAAGGCAGTTGATGACATATCTATAACAAGCGAGATGGTTGTTGATTATTATTTGTAGGTCACCATTCAAGTGTAAACTTAATAATTACACCTTCTTGATACAAAATATAATATAATGATATGGGAAACATTTTCTAATAGAGAAACAATAGTTATCCTAATTAGTAAAAGGTTAACAAATAACAGAGCCGAAAAAATAACAAGAAAAAACACTTCAACAAAGATTGGACTTCTATTCCTTCCCACCAATATTAAGTGACAATCCCATTTGAGTTGGTCTTATGCTCTGGTAAAATCCATGCCAACTTTCTAGACCATCATCAAGTTGTTGCCTCCTTCCCAAATCAGGAGAGTAAAAAGATCTTCTAACAGGAGAATACCTACAATGCAAATCAAACTTAATAAATTCCCTTCTCATCCAACTATTCATCCTCTATGAAAACAAATAAAATTAAGTAAATGCACCTGTGTGTAGGAAACTCATGCAACACAATATCTAGGACCTACAGAGCTTCTTGAGGAGCATCTACTTGCCTGCTAGATAAGAATTGACCTAAATGATGAAGGTTTGTGTGAGCTGCAAACTTTATCATCTCTTTGGATAATGATATTTCTTTTTGCAATAATCTAGTATGTAGTTTTCCTGGTTGTGAAAGTTAACAACTAAGCATATCTTATGTTTTTGTCAGCATTTGAGAACAAGAACTTTCTATTCTTATCCAAGGCAATAAAAGAAGCATACAATGCTGTAGAATCTAAAGATGGTGAGCCTTTTGGTGCTATTGTGGTCTTTGGATAGGAAGTTGTTATAAGTTGTCATAAGATGAGTTTGAAGAAAATAGATCCAACTACACATGTAGAGGTTGTGGCTATAAGAGAGGTTAGTAGAAATAAAATTGGGGAACTATGGCATTTCTATATTTGGGTATGAGTTTTCTTGTTTGATTTTCTTTTTTCTCGATCTTTCCTTGCCAAACTTAATTGAATTTTATTTTTACAATTGGATTAAACTATTATTTGACTAATTTCTTTCTATTCTAATAATATTATCATTTGGGGAATACATGTTGTCTCAGTTGGGAAGACAATAGTGAAGCTTATTTTATTTTCAAAAATATTATTCTATTAAAAAGTAGCATCCTTGAGGTTGTAGTAGGAAAACTCCAACTCGACAAAATTTTGCCACAATCAAAAAACTTGACATGGCAACATAAAAAAAATGCTGAAGTTTCTTAAAAAACTTGTACAAATCCTAACACACCATGTATACCAAGAGACATTAGAATAAGCTATTTGATACTTTAAAATGATCTTTTTAGAGCTATCAGATTTCAACAATTCATCAATATTATTAGTTTGTTTTCTGAATTTGATTGTGTGAACATCTTCTATCATCAACATTTTGGATCATCATCAAGATGTAAATGCAAAGGAGTAGAAGAAATTTTGATGATGGATTAAGTAGTATAATCTAACACACTAATAATAAAAATTATTCACACAATCAACTCCTAAAAAAACTAATAATAATGGTCAATTTATTTAAATAATCTTTGATAGAGTATAGTAGTTGCATTATTTCCAATTGATGGAACTATCCATAAGATATAAATCCAAACTCCTTTTCAGTTCAGAAATGAATGCATTTCAATTTATTGTAGGTGAAGACTACTTAAGACTATGAAGATAAAAAAACATAAGTAGATGAGTTGCAACATTTTCTTTTTCAAGAACATGCCATGCCCACCATCTACATGACACACACAATTGTAGCCAGTTGGAAAAAGGGTGCCAATAATTTAAGGTTTATACACAACTACACCTTATTCTACTTAACAACCAATCATTTTGGGAAGCCTTCAGTCAGTCATAATATGGGTTAAGATGTTAAACTGGACATAATTTTTGGGATTCAGATTTGTATTGGGATGGGTGACATCTTGGTCTTGATGCAGTCTATAGTTGGTGAAGACTACTCAAGTTAACTCTTTGAAATTAAAGTTTCACAATGAAGATGTAGCAATTTTCCTTTTCAAGAACATGCTAAGCCCATGTCTACAGCTCACTTCATTTTAACAAGTTGAAAACGGTGCCAAAACAACTATACAACCATTAGAATACACTTAACAACCATTGGAATACACTCAAGTACTAGATTCTTTTCCCTATTACTTTGCTGAAATATAGAATCATAAATTTAACTTAAATACCACTCATTTGAATCCAAATGATATCATAATGAAACAAAATAATGCATTGCAACACTATTCCTATCTAAGATATTACTATGGTGAAAGCAAAGCATTAAATCTTTTACCTTAACATCTCTATGATTTTCTAAGCTAATAGAAAGAGTGTTTTAAATGTACATAAATGTATCATCCAAAATCATTGTGATACTTCATAGCCAATTGCATTTTAATGTTACAAATGACTTTGCACTATCTATATCTCTAACATGTGAGGCATTTTAAAACTAGTAATATTGTAGTCATTCATCAATGCTCTTAAGATTGGAATAGTAATTCTTAACTGTACCACATAAATGCAAATTAAATGCAAGCCCCCAAAAATTAAAAGCTCAGGACTTTTAAAGTGAAATAACTACCATCCTAATAGATTGATAGTATTAGATCACAAACTTTGAAAATTACACAACATCATCAAGTTGGTCAAAATCATGATAGTTCACATTAATAAGACCAATAACAACCATCAATGAAACAACATGGAGCAAAGTTAGGGTTTGAAGATCTTACCGTAATGGAGCCAATACCACTCCTAATTAGAAGATCTGTATACTGAGGAATGGTATAGTTCATAGCATAGTTACTGTTAACATTTCCTATATTGAAGAAATAACTAACACCCCAATCAACATTCCTTGTAGCCAAGTAGTAAAGTGCATTGCTTACAATAATCGAAGCATGCTCTGCCCCAATAATGGCTATTATTCAAGATGTATATTCCCTGAAATACTACACTTTCTTCCACAATGCTATCACATTCTGCACAACCCCCACAAAATATAAAAGCTCTTGGCCCAAACAACAAATTACCCACATTACATGCACTAGTAATGTAACCATTTTAATGTTTAAATGGAAATGCTTTAAAAACACTTATTTATGCCTACCCCACTCTCTGTAGTAAAATTATCATAGCCAGAACTAGCTAAAGTGAAGCTTACTCCTATAATCAAATCATCTAAGGTGAGACTGTCATCCAGATATGCTGGAACTGATTCTTTGATGCCCAATGTATATGCTGTAGAAAAAACTCCACATGATCAATACTACAAGGGAAGCAAATATATCATTTCAAGTAGGAATACAAACTTGTTTGATGACATGAAAAAGGAAAATATTTCAGCCACTACAACTAGTTTTTGAATTTAAATACAAGGATTAGATTTTTAAAATAGATCATCTAAAAAAAACTAAAGGTGTTGGTTTTGCTATGGATCTAAACACTGGATTTTGACATCTATACTAGTAACAAGTTAAATCATTTCAAGAAGACTATATAAAGCATTTGCAGACCTAAAAAATAAATTCTTTTAGCCATCACCATTTTCTGAACATATATGGAGAACAAAACAATTTGGAGTGTCATGCAAATAGTACATATTACAGACTTTACATAGATTAGACCTTGAAAATAGATAATGTGAAAAAAATTAAAGGATGTCGATTATTAAATGATCTACAGATTTGAACATTGAAAATTGATATATCTGCTAGTAGTAAGTTGAATCATTTCAGGCAGAGCTAAAAAGATAAACCCAAGTAGAACAAAAAATCATTGTAGTGTCATGAAAAAAATAATATTTTAGGCATAACATATGTTGAGCATATGTAGATGCCAAAAAATTTGGAGGCATTATCATATACATATTACAAAGTCTTCAAAGATTGGACTTGTAAAGAACTTCATGTGCAAGAAATGAAGATTGAGCTTTTTACAACACTTAATGTGCAAGAAATAAAGATTGGAGTTTTAAGACAATTGATATGCACTAAATAACATTTATTTTTTCACATAGTTCATGTACAAGATATAAAGATAATTTTTTTTTCAAACATGAATATAGTTTATGATCTAGAACACTGAAATCCAATATTTTTATAGTTGATAAGCGAAGCATACCAAGATAATATGAAGTGAGTTTTCCATTAGAAAATCGAATAGTGGGAACCCAACCAAGAAAATCTCTACCATAAGGCAGGAAGTTGGGCTTAGTAGCAGTGTTGATATTGTTGTTGCTAGGATGTGAAATTTAGGGACTTTTGGAGCAAGCCAGCTAGGCAATGAAGAGTGCTCTAAATCTAAGCATTGGTGACAGTTATGAGGTAGGGTGTCCTTAAATGGATTGTGGGGCTTAACGGATCACAGGAGTGAGTTAGATGAGAACACTGGTTGCCACCTCTTGCTTTGAATTTCTTTGATAGAGTAAGGAATTGAATGAATACTTTTAATTACATCTATCAGATCATAAAATTTGAATTAAAATCTCTAATTCATTCATTCAATGATTTGGATGACTCAGTAAGTTGGATTGCTTTCTCTCCCTTCAAATTGATCTAATATTTAGGAGTTCAATAGTTTTCCTAACTAGATTATATATATTATATAATATTCCAAGAGTCATCCTTCTTGAGGCACCTATTTTAATTTAAATCTTATGGATTTTTATGTGTGGGTTAGGATTTGAATTAAAATAGGTGCCTCGAGAAGTTAAACTCATCAACTGTGGAGCTTAGGATAAACATGAGCTTTGTATCTCCATAGAAAAAATGTTAGGAAGTTTATATTTATTTGTGCATATGATCATAAGTTCTAGAAAGGTATTCCATTTTCATTATGTAAACACATGCATAAGACAGTAAATTCTTTTTTATTCGCTGATAGGCATTCTATTTAGTTTGCTAGTCCTTAATTAGCCAACTATTTTGAGAAGGGATTTTGATTTGACCTTATAGATTTTCTAGATTTTCAATTTTTGTTTTTGTTTTTATGGCATGTATATAATGTCATATATTAAACCTCTAATTATTGTTTGTGTAGGTAGCAAAATTGGATTATATGCTCTCAAACATCTTTATAGCATTGTATACTAATGATTTTTGTGTAACTAAAGAAGATCCCAAGAATGAGGGAGATAATCTCAAGTTTGAAGATGCTACTAGAATAGGTATGGGAGAGGGTGAAGGTTCCAAGGATGTAAGTGATTAGATCCAAGATGAGGATCAACTTCTTGGTAGTTCTGACAAGGTATTTATTATACACTTTGGTTTTTATTGCTATGCTCAGTTTTGTCACATATCTTTGAGGTTTCATTTTTATGGTCCATTCATTTAGCCTATAGGATTTTTAATTACCATCCTTTGAATTTCATGTCTTAGCCAAGTGAGGAACCTTCTACATTGGAAAAAGGTCTCAATGAACATGATAAAGGCATAAAAATGGAGCAAGACTTTTCTGCAAGTGATATACACAATGTCAGCAAGGATTCAGGGGATGACAGTGGGGAGAATGATGAGGATGTAAATCTAGATTAAGCTATGGGGGAGATAGGTGAGGATGACAAGATGGTTGATGAACAACTATGGAATAAAAAGGATGATGTTTAGCAACAAAATAAAAAAGAGTAGTATGAAAGAAGATCTTCTATGCAGCAAACGAGTGTAGATTCTGTGGAGCTTAGAGAAAAGAAAGATATCGATGATGGTGAAATAGGCCAACAAAATAAGGATGACAAGGAAGGTGCTGAAAATGATGACATGGAAATTCCTGATGATTTAGGTGCTCATGTGACTGACATTCCTGAGCAGTTAACCATGAACAAAGATGATGCATATTCAAAACCTACAGGGATGCAACCCAATGTGGAGGAGGAATTCAAACTTAATGATGATATGGAGGTGGATGAGCCCAAAAGTTTAGATGAGGCTAAGGATGAATCTAATTCATGCCTTGATGATATGATTACTAAAAATAATATGCAAGATGGGGAATCAACACAAGAAGACTCTTACATGGAAGATTGCAAGCAAGTTGAAAATGATTCTATCAAACAACACCGAGATGAACATATTGAAAATGATGAAATTAAAGAAATTCATCTGGAGGAGTTGAACAATTAGTTGAAGTTTATGAAAGTTCCTCCCAAGTTGGGGCTTCTCAGAATCTTCCAGATTTTCAACATATTCCAAAAATGGAAAAAGGAAATGATTATCATAAAAAAAATCAAGGATTAGAAAACAACATTATTTTTGAGGTTCAAAATGATATTATTCTTGAAGATAGTCATGTAAATGGACATAGTTCTATTGGAGGTGTGTTAAGTGCAGTAGCTACTAAGCTGCCATCATCATTTCCTAAAAGTGGAAAGGAAGGCATGCATGATCCTAATGTACCTGTATCATTTGAAAGACATTTGCAATCTTTAGAAAGAATGAGTGCCAATCCTTTTCATAGCATTGGTGATGCCTTGAAAGGCTAGAAAGAGAGTAAAAATATTATATATGGCATCACAAGATCCTAATAGAGATGACTCTTCTAAGCAAGTGGATGAGTTGGAAATGGATGGGGGAGAGGAGTTTCAATTTGCGTGTGAAGGAGATCAGGGTCATGCCCAAGCACTAGGTGCTGCTACTACTGATCAACTTGACTAGAACCTAAATACAAACAATTCAATTATGGAGGAAGAAGATGTTAGTGTGATGGAGAATTCATACTTTTTAAATGAGACTGAAGAAATAGAAGTAGAAGATAACCCTGTCTTAGAGAAGAGTCTTAAAAGCATCAAGAGTAAATCAAAGATAGAGCATGATACAGTTATTTGAAATGAATCATCATTTTCAACAAAAAGTGTGAATGTTGACATGGCTTTAGATCAAAAAAATCAAGCAAGGGATCAACTTGGAAGTTTTGTGTCAATTGAAAGACAATATCAACATAAAACTCTATACCCAAATAATGTGTCAATCATTAGTGACTCTTCTTGGACTAAGGAAGATAATAGAAAAATGAGGAAGGACATTGAGATGATATTCAAGGAACATCACAATGATTCTGAATATGTTTCAGTAGTTTGGGAAAAGTATGACCAACTTACTACAAGGGTTTCACAAGACTTGGTAGAGTAGTTAAGATTGATCATCAAATTACATACATGTAAGAGAGTATGATGGGTTAAAGGTGAATAATTAACAAATTTCAAGATGTAATAACAAAGAAATTAGATTATAGAAAACTACCTTCAAACTAATTAACTAATGGTATGGTCCACCTTAAGATTATATACTGGTAGATACTAGTTAAGGTTTCATTTTCTAAATAACATAGGTTATTAATAAGCTAATTAAAGGTCTAGAATTGGGAACAGGTGAATAATAAACAAATTCCATGAGGTAATTGCAAAGAAATTAAATAATGGCAAACTGCCTTCAAACAAGTTAACCAAAACTTTGGTCCACTTAATAATCATAGACTAGAAGATACTAGTAAAGGTTCCAATATCTAAATAATTGAGGAATGATAATGCACAATTCAAAGGTCCAATTATAGAAAAAGTCACTGAGTTTTTGGCTAATCTATTCATTGTTTCCACCACCCTTTCTCAAAATGACCACTTGAAGAAAAGCTCTGAGGTTTGACACCATAAACCTCCTCCAACAACTCCCATTTCTTGCAAAAATCAAGATATGTAAGAGCGTATTTAGATGGTTCAATTCTTGGTTCTTTTGGCAAAAAAGTTGAGTATTGGTCCCTGATTTAAGTTTTAAATTTCCAAATTCATCCTGGTGATGTTCACACAAAAGAAGGCCAATGAACCAAGTTACTGTTGATATTCAAATAGAGAAGATTTAATTTCCCACATTAATAGCTTGATACTTAAGAGAGACACTGAGCAACTCATAATTTCAAGCTGCATACCATATTCAGTTACATTTAAAATTGAGGCATGTGGATAGAGAAAGCAAGCAACACACCAACAAAATACACTTTTTAGAGTACATCTATGTCCTGAAGTCTTCAAAAGTACCATATCCATTTGTATATCCACCTTGATAACTTATGTATTTGGCTTCAAAGTTATGATATTAAAAGACATTAGAAAGATGCAAATTACTCCATATATTGCAACTTTTCACCTTTCTGACATAATTGAGTTGTCTAATTTCTTCCCTGAATAGTTGTAGTTTCAAATTTCCATGCATGAAATAAACCCATTTAGACTCTAGAAGATCTTTTCAATAAATCCAATACATTCAAGTAGTAAGCTCTATGAGATATAGATTGGCAATACAACTAATAAATTTCTAATTTATTTTACCAAATAATTGAAAATGTATGTCAAATTTTCAAACACAAAAATTGAGTAGTTCTCAAGTTAAAACAAGAAGATATTAATGGTTGCATACAAAATTAAATGCAAAATTAGAATATTAAAAAGTAGTGCCATATTGTAAAATAGGCTAAAACAAAAATTGTGTACTCAAGACCCTCAAATTTCAGGACTAAGCATCATTTTATTTTTACCTAAAGTAGGTTTGGAAATAAATCAAAATGTATTCTATATTGCTTATTCATCAAGAAATTATGAAATTTCATCAATTGAACCCATTCAATTTTGTGTGCAAGTGGGAAAGTTAGAAATTGGTTACCTTGTTAACTGAGGTATTTTGCCTACAAACAATATTTGCACTTCCAATACCACCAGTGGTAGAGAACTTCACCCCTTCCTTGGTCACATAAATAGCAACTACATGAAAAATAATAACAATGTATTAGTACCTCTGAAATTCTTTCAAATATAAAACTCACGTAAAAGCCCATTTTTTTGTGTCCAAAACTTCAAAAAATCCCACATCAACAATAGGGCAGTGCATGATCAAGGTTGTACAACTGTACAACATCAATGTTCCAACCATCCCACAAATCTTAGTACCAATTTAAATAAAAAATTCACTAACATAAAACAAATAAAAGCACAATATGATGTCCCAAACTAACAAACAAAACTCGTACAAGTATAGCCCCCAACAAAGTGTGGCTCTATGTGACATTTCATTTCAGATACTAGCAAAATCAAAAAAATCAACACTTTAGTTCCTTTGCAAACAAAGAAGAAGTCTAATAGAGGTAAAAAAGAAAGAATTAAAGATAGGGTAACTGGGATAAGTAAACCAAGCTATAAATGCTCAGAATCAAAAAATTGCTTCTATTTCTACAGCACTTCCCCAAACACACAAGCAATCATGCTTATTAAATAAAATTTTCATGCTGCAAACATAACAATAAAAGGAACAATTTGGTACAACAATTTTAACTGGCATTTTTGACAAATTCTACAAGAATGCATATGAGAATAGTGAAGTACAAAAACCTAGAACCTTGAAATAGATACAAATTATTTGAACGAAGTAAAATTCATTTCTTGTCTTGCTTAATATACAAAATAGGCCCAACATCATACATGTGTCACCATTGGTGCTCAAGTCTTTGTAGATATGAGAAAACTCTTGTGATGGCATCCTCACAATGGATTGATACTCTGACTTAGGAATACCTAAATATTTAGTGTCAATATCAATTAACTTCATTTCAAAGTCAGAGATCTTATCCTGGTTTGATTCAAACATATAAATAATTTGTAAGAAAGTAGTCACATTTATTTCTCATTTAGTTTCCAGAAATATAAATTCAGAAATAACAAAAATTACAAAATAAACTTTGCACCATATCATTAGATATATTAGGGAACAACAAATAACATGAACACTTTATTTTGCACAAGGAGACATACCCAGTTCAAGTTTTGTAGTATAATACATGAAGAAAAGGCATGACATGTAAAAGTCATGCAAAAACACAAATCTTACATAACACAGAGAGAGTTATAGTCCCTATCCCAGTTGAAAATCTTCTCTCCATGCATACAAATGATTGATCATAATCAAGAACATGAACAAGGAGACACATTGAGTAAAACAATAGGACATCAACATTTAGAAAAATCTAAAGAAAATCTAAAATTCCAATGGAAAAGTCCAATGCCCTTTAAAAGTTAGCACTTCATTTGAAAAAAAGGATAACAAAGTTCAAGAATATAAAGACTAATTTGTCAAAATTAATTGAATAAGAAGTTAGATAAAAGCCACTCAAGAGCTTTTTGAAGAAAGCAACTATCTTGGGACTAAAGAAAATATCTCATTCACATCTAAGGCTCAGGAATTTATCATTATCACATCCTTACAAACAAAAAAAAAATAATAGTACACTTCATGAATCTATCAATAGGTGATCCTACAATAATGGGTTCCACTTTTTGACCAATTTTGACACTAAAATCAATATTTTTGAAACAAACCTCATGTTCGAGTGACTATATCTCTAAAACTATAAATAATTTCAAGATAACATAAAATAGTGATTTTTAGTACTTTGTTCCTGCTTTGTAACCATATTTTTTAATCTAATTTTTTTTTTTTATGTCAATTTTTCTTCTCCTCCGAAAAGTGGTACATAATAAATTCAATATTTTTAAAGAGTGATAGTCCACTTGACACACATAACTTTTTTTTCTAGAAAAGATAATGAGGTAATTCTTTTAGCATTGGATTTGTAAGATCAATATCCAGAGGTTGCATTTGGTTTGACTCAATTTGGTTGAATATTATATAGTTTATGAAGTTTTGAAGTGACACCAATCATAATTTAGACATACGTTTGTTTTGACATAGATAACTTGAAGTCAATTTATCATAAATTTTTTTTTTTTTTTGAATAGAAAGCTTTCTCAATAACCTATTTCCTAGATATTTTTCAAAAAAAATTAGACCTAATTTACTAATTTTCCCAAAGTGTTGAAGTCAGCAGATGTTTAATCGATAATGAACCTATGATGAGTTAAACTCATATTTGAAAGTCTTAATGATTAAAATATGTATTACAATTATAGTTGTTGGAAAGCTTGCTCTGAGCAGCACATTTTGGCATTTTTTATTTTACAATAGGAGATCATTCATTTGCAATTATGGATGTCAAAAGAGCCAAAAAAAATTAAAGAAAAAAGAGCCAATTTTTTTAAAGTTTTCCATGTTCACACAAACATTGTGTTTGCAGTGAACATGCAGTCAAAAAATTTGCAAACATATTAATTACAAATGTTTGTGCGAACATTCTTAATTCATGGTAAATATGTTCATAGCGAATATATTTGTAAAATATGTTCATAGTGAATATATTTGTAAAATATGTTTGTAGAAAACATATTTACCATTTTCATGCGAATGTATGGTGAATGCAATTTTTGCATTTTGCAAAAAAAAATTTCTTCATCCCACTAAAGTGGAACCCATTATTATGGGTTCACCCCAATGTCAAATCCTTGTAGACAAAGTACCAATATGACAATACTGAATATTACACTATACACTTCACTTCTCTTCTATCCTTTAATGTTGTTTACTTTTAACAACAATGATATAGCTCTTTAATTGGCAAAGGCTTATGAAACAAAATGCTTTCAAATTATATTCAACCAATTGCTTTCAAAAAATTAGAAAGCCCCAAGTAAAAATTGAAATATATGATCTGTAAGAGATGTCAGATAGAAGTTAAACCCTTGAAATGTCTATAGCTCTTAGTAACAACTCCAATCTTGGAGAAGCTTAAGCATGTTCATTGGTCTTTTTTAATTTGGTTTTGTTGTCATCCCCAGGTGAAAACAATTTCACACTTACCCAGTCATGCTCGTAATGGATCTTATGGTTCACTTTGCCCCTCTAGAAAGAGATCATGATGTAGCTACACCCAAAAAAATAGATATTTGGCATCAACTCCTAATCATAAAGTTTTGATTCAACAAAAGAGATGGTATCAGGATTACCACACAACAGATTTAGATGTTGTTGACATTCCAACACTTATTCAACACTTTTCAAACCAATGGAGGACATTACAACATAGCCTATGGTAGGTTCAAATGATGGAGTTTCTCATTGGTGCACTATCTTCAGCCCACAAAGATTGCTCTATTCATCAAAAATGCTACCACTAGGGGGGAAATGTTGAGAGATGGAAATAGTACTATTGACTGCCAAAAGTAACTTGTAATATTCAAAATGAACATAGATTAATTACACAAGAGACATGTGCTAGCAATAAAAATTTAAAACCATTAAAATCTAATCCTCTACAGGCAAAACTAGACATAGAAAGTAAATCAAGATCCTTTTCCTCTAACTGGTTTTCAGGGATCCATCCAAGTAGATGACACTTTTATCAGAGATTTTGGTATCCATTTTAATCAAGCATTTGATCACTACCCACTAGCCATAACAGGGTTTCACCAGTTGATGGCTTAGGAGAGCTAACATCCCTTCACTATAGTAGGGTCTAGATCTACTTTCAACACTAGCCCTACCCTCTACAAAAACTATGTGAAAATTCATAGAAAACCCAAATGAACTCATGCAAACAGAAATGAACTTGTGTGAAAGACATAAAGCAGGAAATGTTCTTTTTTTTAGATGTATAAGCCCTGTGTTGGTCAAAATTTTGACCAACATGAGCATGGATTAAAAAAAAAGACATTTTTCCTTGCCTATTCTAACCAATTTGACCCCATTTTAATAGATGTTCAAAAATTTTGGTTTAAAAATGGGGTCAAATGTACTAGTGGGTAGTCACAATCAATCCTACTGAGGTTATCTCTATGCTTGATGTTTTCACTATTTTTCTTAGAGAGTGAGGGAGTGAGGCAATAACCACTGCAATAATCTTAACTGAATCAATTTCCTCATCATCCTGCATTTCTTTCTTGGTAGCCTCTTGCTCCTATTCCTCTTCATTATCAATGTTATCAAAATGTGTGATTTCTTCATCATTTCCTTCTTTATCATCATTATCATCATCCTAATATTTCACATCAATAGCAAAATCACTTGGTTTATGAAGATGATATATATTCTTCCATGTATTTGTTGTATTCCTTACAACATGCTCAGTATCTTTCATTAGAACTAGACAAGTGTTGAATTTTAGAGTTAATTTCTCCTCATTTTTCTTTAGAGATTCCTTAATCTCCTTGTTTGTTAAGCTCAAAATAAGCTACCTTAGGGTTTTCCCATAGATGTGTTTTATAGTTTTCATGGAAAATTCCCATCTTGGCTTATTCTTATCCATCAAAATACTAGGAATCTAAAAAGTAAGCTGATCAAGTGAGTATTTCCACTTACCCATTCTGTCCATTACTAGATCTTCAATTTTCTTTTATTCTTCATCAATCTTGATTTCATACTTTAATGCTTTAAAAAAAATTATACTAGCCCCTTCCTATAGTCCTTTTAGTCTATCTTGGAAGGTGGGTGGAGGTTTTTTGAATATTATATCTCCTCCTTCCTTATCAGCTTTCTTCTTTAAGGATTTTCTAGTGAACACAATAGTGGATGGCTTGGCAGGCTTGGTAATGATTACCTTACCCTTCTTCTTTAGTGGTTCCTCTTCCTCTAATTCTTCCTCATGCTCTACTTCTTTATCCTCACATTTTCCCTCATTTAATAGAAGAGTAGAACTAGTTTTCAACTTGGTAATTCTTTTCTTTCCTTTATTTACCACCTAAGGGAACTTGATCTCTAGTTCTATCTTGGCTTTGGCTTCTTCATATGTACCAAAATATGCAGCCTTGGGATCAACTAGTTCATTTACAAGTGCCTCAACTATATCCTTTGTTTCATCTATATTAACCTCATATCCAAGAGGTTTCACCATGCAATTCTAGGCCTAACTGCTTGAATGTATACCTTATCACTATCTACCATGAAACACACATTATCCTTGTAATCTTCAACTAACTTCCTTATAATCCTAAATATATTATTCATTTTCTCTTTAAATGCTTTTAAATAGTTATCAATGATACTATTATAATTATCTCCCATCTCAACAATGTACTCATTAATATAGTAGAGTATTGACACATTTTTTCTCCATACAACTAAACCCTTTGGAGGGAATAATTTTTTAACATAAAAGAATAAACATGTTAACAGAGAGCCAAACTTACATGTGTTGTTATTTGATGTTCTAATGCTCTCCATGTTCTTGTTGAATTGTTCTAATAGTAGCTTGGCAAGGTAAGGAGAAAGATTATTCTTGACTACCTTGTATGCAAGGTCATTTACTTCACACAACACACTATTCAACCTACTTGAACTATAGATCTTATTTGAAATGATATGAATATTGGACTTTAATTCCATGTCAGTGACACTACTTATCTACATGCCTCTACCATCCCATTCTGCTAGGGTTTTTTTCTCTAGTTTAGCTTGACCTAGGGTTTTGGTCATTTTAACTTTAGCCAATATTAGAAGACTAATGATTCAATGAATCATCTTTTTCGTGATTGAAATTGGTTGTTCCAACCATAACTATCCATTGTACACCTGATTGAAAATAAACCTAATCCATTTCACTTGGAATTCACAGGGCATGTGAGGAATGTGGGTTAATCCTTTTGTCTCGAGGTGTTGATGTTCAAGTTTCAAGACACCATTTACACACAACTTTTCTAGGGCTTCATACATTTCCAAAGTACCAATATCTTGAATCATGCATTTAAAATGAGAACAAATCTCATTAATCAATAGTACCTTTGTATGGATTTGCAACTACACTCCACTCAGATCTAGGGTTTCAACGATTGTAGGAGTGAGCTTGAAGTCTAGAGCTTTCCATTCTACACCATGAACTAGCATGTTTGAATCTTACTTGGCCTTGCTATTGTTGGATGCCATCTTTTCTTGGTATGGTTTGAGAGAATTCTAAAAATTTGATAACAATTTTCTCAAATCACTTGGATGCTCTTGAAGATTGTACTGTGCAATAGCTCTTGAAATTTCATGGTGAAAGTGACTTTGATTTCATTCCTTTTATCAAATTTCACCATAAATTCTTGGTATGAATGGTAGATCAAAGTGATAGACTATCATCCACTTCCTTGTATTGATTACTCAGTAGAGTCTTCCATCATTTGGTAACCATATAAAATTTAGTTACTCTCGAAATTGCTCAATAGAGTCTGTGACCTGACCTAACTCTATAAGGAAAGTAACTCAATAGTAAATGGTGCCCTTTTACTTGTTAATCCCTTTGTATCTTGAATAAAAATATATATCTTTTGTCATTTCAACTGGAACTTATTTGGATGTCTTCTTTGGTAGCCTAGTTCTAGTTCTCCTTTGAGAAATCAAGTAGAAATTTTGGAGCCACCTAATTCTTGAGTGACTTGTTAATCATTGTTTGGACTTGCATTCTCAGTAGACTTTGGAATTCATTGTTGTCTCATTTTTTTTCAAATGTCATCAGTCTTTGCCTTCTTTTTATCTTTAATTCTACTATTATTCATATAGTTCTTGGCAAGATGACCAAGTTTAGTACAAATAAAACATCTTTTAGTAGTATCTATTTTCCTCAAATGGTGCTTTACACAATTCATTCTAATGTGTCCAAATTCTCCATAGTAATGACATCTGCACCATGTGTTATAGTCCCAATTGAATATAACTTTCACAATTTTTTTTGCTAGACTTAATATCTTGGTTTTGCACTCTCATGATTTGTGCTCATGCTTCTTACATTTGTGACATTTGCCTTCAAATCTTGGTTTCTCTTTGCATTCATTTTCTCTATGACCATGTTGATTACAATTGTAACATTTTCCATTAAATTTTTCTTTTCCATTGCTCCAACATTTGTTTGAAGTATGACCTATCTTACCACAATGATTGCAAGTAGGTCTTTGATTCTTTTGAGCTCCTTGCTTGGATGATTCTCCTTCTTTTATATATCCAATTCTTACTTTTCCTTTTTGTCTATAGAGATTTTACTTATTCAATTGATTCATGTCTACTTGGTATTTCATCATTCTTTCATTGATTTATCTTTTAGAGTTTAGGTCATTCTACAATCTTTCATTTTTAGATCTTAGGTTCACAATTTCTTAATTTGCATTTGTGTGCTAATTAATGAAGTCAATCTACTAGAGGGATAGATTTTGAATCTCATTATCCTTTCCTTCTATTTCTTCTTTTATCTTGTTTTTCTCTTCCATGACTTCACATAGCCTTACTAACTAAATTTCTTGTTCTCTTCTTAGTTTTCTTACTTCTTCTTGCAGAGAACCATTCTTTTCTAGAAGTTCTTTGATTGCTTTATTTGCTTCATCTAAGTTGCTTGCTGAATGAAGATCTTTAATTCTTACTTCAATCTAGAGATGATCATTCATTTTAATTGCAAGATTTTCTTTTCTTTTCATGGATTGAGAGAGTTGCTCCTTTTCTTTCTTGATTTGGGCAATAGCTATTTCCAAATCTAGCTTCTCATTGTCAATAATCTTGTCAAGTCTGAATATCTCCATGACCTTTGATCTTTGCTCAAGCTGTCAAAATTTTCTCTAAGAATGAAAAAGCTCTGATACCAATTGTTGTAAATATTATTAAAGACTAAGTTACTAAGAGGGGAGGGATGAATCAATAACTTCTAAAACTTTAAACCAGTTAACACTTAATCCAATATGAATATTCTAATCTAATTGCATGCATGAGAAATTGAAAACATAAAAGCTTACATTTTGACACATAGATTTGGTGACACAAAAACCTTCCAAATAGAAAGTAAAACTGGGGTGGGGATGATACCCACAAGCTTTAGTACTGCAATATAAAGTTGGTTTGTTAAGGCTTACATTGATCACTTTTGATGATCTACCCTATTAGGAGCAATAAGGACTACTAGGTGCCCCTTGTTAAAGGATTTTCAAAAATACAATGAAGTAAGCACTCGGTAAAGAGATTTGCATAAGACTATTAGGTCTACCTTATTAAAGGATTTGACTGATCCACCTATTAGGATGAAGTAGTAGCTAATCTCTGATCTGCAACTTGGTTTGCTAAATGAGATTCCTTTAAGTGTATAAATCACCTTGCTATGATGGATGAATCTTTGCTTCTCCTTATATTTCTATAGCCTTTTTAATTCATAATTTTGTGCTTCTATGATGATCAAATTTATTCCTTATTGATTCCATCCATGCATTGGATATGATACAATACATTACATATATACTAATGCAATTATATAATTACAAAGTCAACCATAATACAAGTTTACACAAATATTACAAAGTCAACTAAAATGTGGACACTCGGGTTCTAATGATTGACTCTGTGAGGTTCTAATAGTTGGCATCCATTGTCAATGCTCAACATCTTCATGCAATTAGTAGACATAGAAGCTCAGTCCATATTGATCACTTCCAAGTAGTCTTGAACTTGGTTTGCACTGGTGACTTGGTGAATACTCTGAAAACTCATTATATAAAGTGAATCACTTATTTACCACTGCATAGCTCAGTAAATACTATCACCTCAAGATTAGTATAAACTGAGTAACTTGGTTAACACTAAGTAGCTCAGTTAACATTGGACTCACATCAAATCAACTACAAATTTGGTAAGCATTGCACAACTCAGTTTACACTGGTAAACTTGGCATACACTGAGATGCTTGATTTACACTTTTGATCTTCACAATAACTGTAACTGCTCAGTATACACTAGAATTTGTTCAAAGGACTCAGTGACAATTGAAATACTTGGTTAACACTATTAACTATACAATAATCTTGTTAGTTACTTAAAATCTCAATAAGTGTAAGTCATTAATAATAGACTTGACTAATATGTCAACATAAATAGAACCCCTTGAAGTTAGGATCTATTCTTTTTTGGTCATTTTCAACCCTAAGGACATCATCAAACTTAGTTTATTTGTTTGCAGCCTCTCCCTTTGCTAAAATATTTATAATCGGTTCTTCTTTAGGTGACTCTCTTGTATTATGAAATACATAATCCCTAATTTCTTTTAAGGTGTTCCTCATGTAGCCCTCTGGGTCATACATTAAAAAGGAGTAGTAGACAAATTATAATAGCAAAGGAAAGAATGAATTTGATCCAAAGATTCTTTTCCAATTGAAAAGTCTTCTATTTCAAAACATCTACACAAAAATGTGCCTTTATGCACTTTAGGCCCTAGGTATTCCCTATTCACCATAAAAAATTGCCACATTAATTCAATGATTACTAGTCTAGGAGGGACATATTTGGGTAATATGTGGGGTGACTAGGGAGAACCATAGATTCTCATGAGGGAAAAAGTTTGGAACAAGAATATGGTTCCCCAATTATGATCTAGCCTCTTATTTTTAGGGAGGAGGGTTGGTCTCAAAAGACATTTTAAAACCCCAAAATCCCTAAAGAAACTAGGGTCTAACATCTTCATAATAACATAACTAAAATGATTGAAGAAATAAATAAAATTAGATTAGTGATAGAATTTGTCTCATACGCATGTCTACAATTGCACTGGTAGCTCCCCATTTGCATATGATGTTTGATCAATGAGATTTGGGCTAATGTACCCCTCCTTCTTATATAGAATTAGATGTATGAGTAATGAATAATGTTAAAATATGAATTTCCTCAGTTCTCCACTCCTTCCTAGCTCAATATTTTCCTTCATTTTCTTTAGAATGTAAGATACATAATCATACTCCCCACCATGGTATGCAACTTTTACATGTTTGGCCACAATGTATATTAACCCATATACCATGTTAAACCAATCTTTACCTACCACCTTATGAACACCATACACAATCTTCACAAAATAATTCTTGAATTTATTGAAGGGCATCATCTTATGTACTTTCTTTAGATAATCCCCAACCTTCTTGGGGTCCATTGGGGTGTGTTGTATCATGGTTTTCCCAGTGTAGGATTTTTTATTTCTTTGAAACTTCCCTTGAAGTTCTTCTAGGTGTAGTGGCTCACTCATTGCCATCGACCTAAAGGCTTCAATAAAACAAGCATGATGTGTGCATAAAATTGTTCCATCATGCCTATGAAATTATTCATTCATTGGATTGTAGGACTTAATCAAGGCCTTTACCAGATCAACATCCATGAATATCTTTAGGAAAATGAGCTTAGTTAGATTCTTCTTCCATGGATTACATATTAGAATCTTATCAAATCTGTTATTATAGAAGTATTTGAATAATTCATGCTCATCAACACTAGGGCAACTAGTATCTTTGCATAATGCATATGGGTCTCTAAAATAATGGTCATTTAAAGATATGGCATTTGAGGAGTCTAGGAACAACTTTATCCATTTGTACGCATACTTACTAGGTTTCCTCTAGCAGATTTTTACTCCATTGGAAGTAGAGGTCTCAAAAATCTGGATGTTTGTAGTTTGGATCTCTTCAACTTCTTTATCTAGTATCCTAAATATGAATTAAAATCAAGAATCTCTTAAATTGGTACTGAAACTCTACAAATCTTCACACTAGATACTATGCAACTACTCAAAATCTTCTTTTGCTACAAATGATAATCTATTACTTACCTAGAGAATGCCTTTTTGCTATGCGTACTTCATCAACCATCTATTTGCATTGATTTCCTACATGCATGAGCCTTAAACTCAATTTTTTCTATCACAACAATGAAGTGTTGACATAACTATATCCAACTTTGCATTTTCTGTACTTCACTCAAATTTCATTGGTTGAGATCTTCTATCATTTTCTAGCTCAGAAAAGGGAAAAAAGTGTTTTCATGTCTTATTTTAGGGTTTGTGATCTAATGATTTAATTTGAATTTCAAACCATTCATATCCTCTTAAGAAATAATTTTGACCTTTACAATATTATGATCATGTTTTGTATAAGTGGAAAGCCTTCTTAAGCTTCTTACAATCTTATGATTGACAACTAATCAAAAGATCATTACACTAAATGCAATCTTTTATTTTAGAGCTGCAAACGTATTCTTATCATTTTACAAACCCTTTTTTAGTGTCTCTTCAAAACACATAAACTTTTATAACCTTACAATCATAGTTTGGTGTAGCATTGAACATTGCCTCTTCTTGCTTTATGATCTCTTGGTCATAGTTAACTAATTTTTTTTTCAACTTTGAAAGTTTTCCCCTAACTACATTCTTTACCTCTGATCATACATTGACTACAACCTTTCTTCCTCATAGCTTTGGAAACTCTAACATTCACTTTTCCTTAACCCTTACAACCATACACCTAGCATTGCTTCGTATCTTCAAAAACCTTCTTGGTTTTCTCTTTCAATCTTATGATCCTTGACTCTTTGTATCTTCAAAATATTTTACTGACATGTGTTCAATTTCTTTATGCTTATCTGTTTGGCCCCACTTCATAAGATCATGAAACTTAATAACCTTAACACTTTATGTCTTACAATCTCAAAATTTCCTTTCTTTTGTATGGTCAAGGGTTCCCTTTTAAAACTTTACACTTATATGATCTTTAGTTTATCATAAGATTGTATCACTTATTATCCACTATAAGACACTTAGAATGATACATAACTAGAATGAGCATAAGATCAAAACCCTCATAATATACTTTCATGATGTTATGACTACATTAGATATCATAAAATGAGGAGACCTAACATTTACCTTTATGATCATGAGAAAGCCTTTATTTCATAACATTAGAAGAATAAAAACTTAGCCTTATGAATAGACGCTAAAACCTTAATTGTAAGATCGTAACAAAAGATGGAAAAATGAAAATCACATGTGATCTCCCACTTAAACATAAAACCTACGGTAAAAGTTGAAATTTATCATGGATAAAGGATATTTCTCAATGATAGGGTAAAAGACATGATCCTTAGGACATTATAATATCCTATGCTAAGGAAAAACTTATCAGGTTGGGGTTTTCATTAGGAAAAAGATAGTAATATATAACAAACCCTAACTGCACAACACATTTTCACAATAAAACTTTAGGATTTTGACATAGTGAAAATAAGGGCTATAAGGTAACATAAGGGAAAATCATTTTTGAATGAGTATAATTTTTTTTAAATGATACTGATTCAACCCCCATCCCCCTCTCAACAGCATGCCTTTCCTAAATATTCCAACAATTATTTGATATACATTTCAAGTGGAAACAAAAATGATCTTAGATATTATAATAAACCATTAGAACATTAAAACCCCTAAGTTTCAATATTTTTAAATTGAGTTGCAAATCCAATTTCTATATTTTGTCACCAACCCCTAGTTTGTGAGGGTTTTAATCTAGTGTTATGAAAATGCTTCTCAATTCATTATCTTATCACATCAATACCTCAAAATAAATGAATTAAAATGGTAATTCTATGCTCTAATAGGATCCAAAAATAAATTGCACTTACCAATTCAAGTACATCTAAAGTATAGATGGATATACAAAAATCACTAAAAATCTCCTTTTTCATTAGCCTCCAAACTTTCCATATCCTTCACCAACCATCTTCAATCCATTATATAGATATTTAACCATTAACACCTAAAAATAACTC
The DNA here is from genome assembly GCA_028749045.1 of Cupressus sempervirens. NCBI lineage: Eukaryota > Viridiplantae > Streptophyta > Pinopsida > Cupressales > Cupressaceae > Cupressus > Cupressus sempervirens. Next base: position 139,294,104 of record CM053789.1, on the reverse strand, counting down.
CATACATCATGAAATGGCATTACAAAGATGGCCAAAGGGTAATTTCATAGGTTTGACCTTGGTTAACCTTAGAGTTGCAAGTTTCCTTAATATGTCCTAAAGTATATTTTTATGGTTGAATTGGCTTTTAATAACATGAACCCATTACATTAATTTTCAACATAACCTATGAGGGCTTATCAAAATAATCCTAATCTACTTGGACCTCAATTGAATTGGGTCCATAATACATGCCTTGGGTGCTCTTGCACCACTAGTACTCCTTACGATACATCTAAGAAGATACAAGGGTGTTTAAGGGGTCCTACAACACATTAATGTCTGGGAGGATCTCTTAAGACTAGTTTTTTTCTATGGGAGATTATCATATCATTTTTGGAGACATGATTCAAAGCTTATGTGTTGCGCTCATGGTAATGTTTGTCATTGATGTCAACAAAAACCCTATTCTTTGAACATTACTAGAGTTCCATAGGAAGAATCATTTAGCACATTCAATGGTCAATGAGTTACATATTCAATAATCTCCAAGGATACCAAAGTTTAGAGAACATAGATAAATCAAGAGATATGAAAAAGTTATGCAATACTTTCTGAAGGTAGCTCCTAGAGAAAGTTTTTGGAAAGTGATTACTGATAAATTAACTATAACTTTTGACAGAGATGTAATTTAGTTAAGTCAAATTAGAGGCAAGTCATATGTATATATGTTGAAGAAGCTATTTTTTAGATGGAAAGTATAGATGTTAATTTTGTGAGGTTTGGAAAAGATTATTCAGAAGATGTTTTCTATTAGTTGACTATGCATCCCCTCTAATGTGTTAAATTTATTTAATGCACAGGGCTCCATAAATCCCCTTTTAAAGAAATTATATTTATTTAATTCCCTCCATTCCATTAAATTATCTAATCCTATGATTAAATTAAATCCTATTTAATTTAGTCTTAAACCTATCCTAAAACTTAGTCTACACCCATCACTCTCATCCTTCTAAGCCTACCCACTACTTAATCTCACTTATTTATCCTAAACACCTTGCTAAACCCATTTTAGCTCCTAATTATGTGCTCACACATGTGTGAGAAACCCTTCAAACCTTTCACACCTCTCACACCTTTCACACCTCTTAACCTTTGCCCCTCACTCCTTCCTTTAAGTGTGTGAGCAAACTTTGAATGCTAACCTTTGCATGACTTGTTTCCTTAGCCCATGTGTCTCCCTTGTGTCACCTATGTGGATTCCACATAGAAGCCACCTCCCCAAGGCCTCTCTCAAATCTATAAATAGAACCCTTGTCTCAAATATTTTACATCTCTCTCATTTGCATTGTTATCATGCTAGTGTGATTCTAGAGCTTTTTAGAGATTTTCATGCTTAAAACTAACCCTTGGTAGTTGTTTGCATTACTTAGATTTCTACCTTGCATTTAGCTTTCATGGTAGTATGATGTTGCATATTTATTTCTTGCATTGCGCTTCCATCTCATATCTTAGAATCCTTTGAGGACTGGCTCACTCATAGCCATTTCTTGAAGGTTTTCTCCACTCATTTAGTCTTAGGATCATATCATTTTATCACTCAAGGGGTTCAATAGTTGTGTTTTGGAAGAGCACATCTACATCCCTCAAACTTGAGCACACCAGCAAGGCCTCTTATGGGTGCTCTTGTTGGGCTACTTTGAGGTTATGTGAGGACTTTATTTGTTGGTTGCATAGTTGTTTTAAAACTCAGGTAGACTTAGTTGTTTTATCAATCTTATTTGAATCTTAAATGCATATGCTACTAATGTTTTCTTATTTATGCATGCTCTCGATAGGTTAGGTTTTCCCATATATAGTAATATCATGAAGAAATTAAGGAAGTGACTTTTTGGAAAGGTATGAATGATATTGAAAGGATGTGAACCTTTGAAAGGGTCATAATTATGAATGGTTGTGACTCTTCAAAAATATTGTGATTATAAAGTATTAAAATTTTTCCAAAGGATTTTAGTTATGAAGTGTTGTGACTTTTTGAAAGGATTATAACTATGAAGTGTTGTGACTTTTCAAAGGATTTGTATAATGAAAGGTTGTGACTCTTGGAAAAGAAAAATGGTAATAAGGTAAATATGTATTATTTTAAATGTTGTTTAATATTAATTATGATAATAATGAGGTAACATAATTATATAGAAATACCAAGGTAATAAGAATGAACATTTTCTTTGATTTGACATAATTAAATAAATTAAATAAACATCTAATTGATGCTATTGATTAAGAGATGATAATGACTTGCAAATGTTCCCATGAATTACATTAATCAGTAAGAACTAGGTGGATAAGAGGGTAGGGATGAGTTCTAAGGTAAGAGGGGAGTATATGGACTCTTGGGCTTAGGTTTATTGAGATATGGGACCCCACCAAAATGTTTGAGGATAAAGGTATGATATAGAATCTAGGCATGGTGAGGGATGGAAAGCACTCATTTGAAAGGTGAGGACCAAAGTCCTGTCAAGCCTTTAATGTGGTCTCCTTGTCCATCCTTGAGTGACCTAGCCTATACGTACAATGTAATAGGTTGGGTAGGAATATATATATATATATAAAGAATAATTAATAATATAATAATATAATAATAACCTTTAAATTGATTATTTGAAAAAATTAGGACAATATTATAAGCCCTTGCAAGTAGGGACACTACAACTTAATTCCTATGAACAAGATGAAAAAATATATTCATGTAGAATATGCTTACTAGAGAAGAACTATTATCATCTCTTCCTAAAATAGAATATGGAGAGTCAAAATCCTTTAATACTTGTACATAAACTTTGGATTGCTTTACAAAAAATATTTCAAGGTTATGATCATGCTAAGAAGGATATATTACATAATTGGATATGAAGGTTTCAAGATGCTAGATTGCAAGAAGTGTTGAGAAAAAAATATTGTTGAAGTATAGAAATGAAAGAGATTGATGAAACCTATCATGGAATAATCATTATTTAATCACTGATGTCAAACCTACTACTTTCTAGTGAGACAATTTCTTATTTGGTCTAAAAGCTATCATTTGATTGATTGATGAAGAGGATTTGAGAAGAAAGGATAACAAGAGTGCCTAGGGAAAGGTTGAGTTATATGGTGTATAAAAGGAGCACTAAGATCAAGTAAGAATTTGATAATAAACTGTATTGTTTATCTACTTAAGGCTACAATAGAAGGATACTTAAGAAAAGATGAGAAGAAGACTAAGGAAGGAAATGCATTTGCTAAGGCTGACCGAGAAAATACTAGAAGTTCAATATAGTTAGTTTAGGCCAAGCAAAAAATAGTAATGACTGAGAAATATTCAATAGGTGTTGAGAAAATAAAAATAACAGCAATGAATGAGCAAAATATTATATGTGTCAAGTGTTAAAGAATGGCACTAATGACCGAGTGAAGACTTAGTTCATGCCAAGAAACCTAGTGTTGACTAAACATTTATTGTAAAGTGACAGTAAAATGAGCTAGATTGAATATTTGGTGAATCTAAGCTGATGTATTTAATTTCTTGAATTGTGTAAAGCATGTAGAAGATAAGATTACTAAGATAGTGGCACATAATTCAAGATAAACAATTTTGAGGCAAATTCAAAGAGGATTGTAAGAGAAATTTCTAGAGGGACAAAATGGCAAGATGGGTAGATTCAATGAATCTAAACTAACCCTAAGATGGATTATTGTGATGAACTGGAAAATAAAAAAAATTCTCTAGTTAAGGGATAGCATTCCAAAAGAAAGAAGGTGAAGAGTCTTAACCTAAGAAAGATAAGAAGTCTAGGGTGTTACTTCATATGGTGGCCATCGGAATGGATCTGCAATTGGCATGCTAAGCAAGGAGGCTTAAGGAGTTGAAGGCTTGAACAGTGAACAAGATATTAGAGATGAAGAGGATGAATTCAAAGTCAAATGGAAGACCAAATATGATATTTGTAATCTAAAAGTGAGTTGTTTTAAATTATTAGATCAAGTCCTATTGTTACTTTCTAACTATACTTATTTGGATAAATCCTTTGGATTAAGGTTGAGCTAACAGTCATGAGTAAATCCTTTAACCAAGTGATATTCTAATGGAATGTTCTAAATTACTCTAACAAGACTCACTCCTAATAGGGTGGTTGAAATCCTTTACCTAGGCCACATTTAACATTGTGTATTGTAACCTTTAACAGGGTTGACTCCTCACAAGGCTCAATTCAGAAGAGTCAAAATTGGTAGTATGTTATTGGAGGTTTTTCCCAAATTGGGTTTCCACATTAAATCCTTGTGTCAAAATGTGTGAATGATTTTGTTTTAACTGATGTTAACAATTTTGCAAATTTATTTTGACCTAGGACAACAATATGCATAATTTTAAGATATTGGATGAACTAACTAACACATGCACATGTTGAAGTACTAAAAAAAATTATTTGTACATTTGGACCTTAGACAATTGATTCATTCCCCCCCCCTCATTTATTCTAAAAATTCCACCAATTTGTATTATAACTCTTAATGCTTGTGATGAAATAGTTTGAAGGTACTAGAAGCTAAAGATAAAGATGTGTAGAAAGTAGGTGCCTAAGCTTAATAAATAAAATTTTCCTACAAGGAAAAGTTTTATGAGGATACATCTCATTGATACTGTGGTGACTGATAATGTATTGGGGATTGATGAGGGGGTTAAAAACCCTAAAATAGTCAATTTTAGAGGTTTCCCTAAAATGTTATTATAAGTAGCTAAGACACATAATGCATTGTAATGTTGGTAAATATTTTTGCTGGATAATGGAAAGGTTGAAGGCTGTGTATGTGGATGTAGCCTAGGTTTTGGGTGAACCACGTTAAATCTATGTGTTATTTATGTTCTTTGTGTTTTCTTCTATTATTTTTTCATTCTACTATTGGTATTAGAGCAAGGTTTATTGTCGTGGATCAACAGGACTTTCAAATTTGAGTGGGAGCAATGGAGGATTCCAAATTCAAGATTGAAAAATTCAATGGCCAGGATTTCTATTTATGGAAAATATAGATGGAAGATTACTTGTATCAAAAGGACCCGTGGAAGCCATTAGAAGGAAAGGCAAAGAAATAGGGAACCGTCACAATGGAAGATTGAGAGATCTTGGATAGGAAGGCATTGGGATCTATTTGAGTATGCCTTGTATTGTCTATAATGTTCAACATATCAAAGGAAAAAATGGTACTAAAGCTGATGGAGACATTGGGCACATTATACGAGAAACCCTCAACTTCAAATAAGATATTTCTTATGAAGTATTTGTTTAATATGAAAACAGGTGAGGGAGGATCTATAGAAAATAATTTAAATGAATTTAACATAGTTACCAATCAGTTCTCATCCATACAAATTTCATTTGATGAAGAAGTTAGGGCTCTCTTAATCATATGTTCTTTACCAGAAAGCTAGAATAGCTTGGTTATGGATGTGAGTAACTCTACCTCTAGTTCAAATGCTTTGAAATTTGATGAAGTTGTTGGTGTTATCCTAAGTGAGGAAATGTGATGGAAAAGCATAGGTGAAACTTCAACCTCATAAAGTTCTTCTTTAAATGTAGAGAACAGAGAAAGAACAGGGGTAAAAGGAAAAGTTCCTTCGCATGACAAATCATGAGGGAATTCAAGTAAAGGGCTTTCTCAATCTAAATGAAAGAAAACTTGTTGGTACTCTAGAAAGCCTAGTCACCTGAAGAAAGATTGTTTGTCTTGGAAAAACAAACAAGGAGAAAAAAATGAAGATGACAGTAAGGAAGCTAATGTTGCAAGTAATACTTTACAAGATTCTTTAATCTTATATTTGTATAATGTTAATGATTCCTAGGTAATAGATTTTGGGGCTTCATTCCATGCTACACCCCATAGGAAATATTTTCAAGGTTATTTTGGAAAAGTATATTTGGGTGATGATGAGCCCTATCCCATTGTTGGGAAAGGAATTAAATAAAGATCAAGTTGCCAAATAGAAATGATTGGATACTACAAGAGGTAAGACATGTCCCTAATTTAAGAAGAAATTTAATTTCTACTGGATAAATGGGTAGTGAAGGATGCATATTCATGTTTTTAGACAATATTTGGAAGGTCACTAAAGGTTAATTAATAGTTGCTAAAGGTGTAAAGGAAAGCAAATTATATCTGTGTACTAGTAACACTTATTCTACCTTAGTTGTTACTAATAATGTTAATGTAGGGAAATCTACTATAGATGTTGCAAGAATAGATTAAAAAATGTGGCACCATAGGCTTGGGCACATGAGTGAGAAAGGGATGAAAATCCTTCACTCTAAAAATCTATTGCCAAGACTAAAAAATCTTGATTTAGAGTTCTATGAAAATTGTGTTTATGACAAACAAAAAAGAGTCAGATTTCTTAGAGTTGGGAAAGAAAAGAATAGTGAGAAGTTTGAGATAGTGCATTCAAATGTGTGGGGACCATCTTAGGTATCATCTCTTGGTGGCTTTCATTATTGTGCTATTTTTATAGATGATTAAACTAGGAAAACATGGGTGTATATTTTGAATCAAAAATCTAATGTTTTTGAAATATTTAAGAAACATAAAGCTTTGGTTGAGAATGAGACAAGAAAGAAGATAAAGTGTCTTAGATCTAATAATGGAGTTATGTATTGCAGCACAACCTTGGAATGTTATTGTTGTATTAATGGAATTCAAAGGTAGAAGGAAGTTTCAGGAACTCCACAAGAAAATGGGGTATCAGAAAGAATGAATAGGATAATGATAGAACATGCAAGGATTATGAGATTGATGTTGTAAACACTATTATTTATTTGATAAACTAAGGACCTTCATACCCTTTAGATGGTGGTATTCCAGAGGAAGCATGGACTAGAAAAAGGGTAAATTATTCTGTTCTAAAAATTTTTGGTTGTGAATCTTTTGTCCATGTTGATAAATAGACCAAAACCAAGATTGATGCTAAATCTCTAAAATGTACCTTCATTGGATATGGAGTAGATGACTATGGTTATCACTTATGGGATTTTAAAAATATTAAAATAATCAGAAGTAGAGATGAAATATTCAATGAGAAGGTCATGTATAAAGAACAATTGTAGGAAAAGAGGCATGAACAAGTCAAACAAGAATATGTGGTGTTGGATGAGACTCTTAAAACTAAAAAGACACTAGTAGCTGATACTCGACAAGAATAGGCTATCCCACAAACTCCTATAAGTGTTAGACATTATACAAGGTCAAATAGACCTCCTAAAAGGTTTATTCCTTCTTTGTATTCCATTTTATTGACTAATTCTAGTGAACTAGAAGAATATGAAGAAGCAATGCAGGTGGATGCAAAACAAAAGTGGAAGTTGGGCATGAAAGAGGAGATGGTCTCCTTGTTAAAAAATAAGACTTGGGACTTAGTCCCTATACCTGGAGGAAAAAGAGTTTAGCCTAAAAAATGGGTTTATAGGCTAAAGGAGGAAGATGGATGGAAGAAAAGGTATAAGGCTAGACTTGTGGTAAAGGGTTTTGCATAGAAAAAGGATATAGATTTTGATCAAATATTCTCACCTATTTTTAGAATGACTTCAATTAGAAATATACTAAGTCTTGTGGCTATAGATGAATTTCATCTTGAACAACTAGATGTCAAGACAAATTTTCTCCATGGAGATTTGTAGGAAGAAATTTACATGCAGCAACCAGGGGGATATGAGGTCAAGGGTAAGGAGAATTTGGTGTATAGATTAAGTAAAAGTCTGAATGGCCTATGTAGGCACCTTGAAAATTGCATTTAAAATTTGATAGTTTCATTGGTGAACAAGGGTACCATAGATGTCAGTTTGATCATTGTGTATATTTTAAGAGATTGGATAGTGGGAGTTACATTATCTTGTTACTCTATGTTAATGCCATTCTTGTTGCTGGGTCTAATATGCAACAAATAAATGAACTTAAATGAAAATTAGCAAGTTCATTTTCTATGAATGATTTGGGTGCTACTAAGAAAATCCTTGGTATGAGGATTACTTAGGATAGTAAAAGTAGAACCTTGAATCTATCCCAAAGTGAGTATATAAAGAAGGTGTTGAAAAGATTTAATATGTAGGATGTAAAAGCAGTCAGTACACCTTTGGCTAGTCATTTCAAATTGACTAAGGAAATGTTCCCAAAGGTAGAGGAAGAGGTAGATAAAATGTCTAATAGCCTGCATTCATCAATAGTTGACAATCTGATGTATGCAATGGTATGCACACATCTAGATATTGCTCATGTAGTGGGAGTTGTCAATAGGTATATGAGCAATCTGGGTATGGAACATAGGAATGCTATAAAATGGATTCTTCAATATTTGAAAGGTACTATGACAAAGGCATTAGGTTTCATAGGATTTATAGTTCTACTCTGAATGGATTTGTTGACTCTAATCTGGCAAGAGATATTGACTCTGATTGCAACTTGAAAAGATTTACACAAGTGAAAATCTAGTAGACATGTTCACAAAGGCAATCCCTAAGGAGAAGCTAGTTTCTTGCTTTTCTTCTATTGGTCTTCTTGAATAATGATCATGGAGGTACTACATAGCAAGATCTTTTATCTAGTGGGAGTTGCACATACTACATTGTCATCTGGGTTTAGTCTCCAAGTGGGAGATTATTTGTGGTGGAGCCTGATCAGTCTCCAAGAGGGAGATTGTTGATATTGTGATGAATGATCATGTAGTGGGGGTTGATGAGGGGGTTAAAAACCCTAAAATAGTTAATTTTAGAGGTTTCCCTATAATGTTGTTATAAGTAGCTAAGGTGCACAATGCATTCTAATGTTGGTAAATATTTTTACTAGATAATAGAAAGGTTAAAGGCTATGTAGGTGGATGTAGCCTAGGTTTTGGGTGAACCACATTAAATTTGTGTGTTATCTATGTTTTTGTGTTTTCTTCTATTATTTTTACATTATACTATTTATTCTTATATTCTTTTGGATTTTTCAAACCCTAACACATCTAAGAGGACTTGGAGATTATGCATAGTCAATTATCACCACTAAACATGTAGATCCAATTGGATCCCCAACTATTGAATAACTAAAACAAAAGAAAGAGTACAATTAGGCAATGTTGGAGCTTACATCTTCCCTAAGATATTTAGAGTTTGATGACATTAAAGTATGTAATATTGCAAAGATGATGTAGGATTCCATACACAAGATCTATGGAGGAGGCAAAAATGTGCTAAGATCTAAAGCAAAAAGTCTAAGAGGAAAGTTTGATGAAATGAAAATGCATGAAGGTGAGACTATAGTTCAATATTCTGAAATAATCAAATATATTGTAAATGTAATCAAAGGATAAAATAAAATTATTGAGATGAGACTGTGATCATAAAAGTGTTAAGAATCATACTGCATATTTTTTTTATTAGAGTCTCTACTATATAAGAACTAAGGTGTACTTCTAGTAGTGATCTAACCCTTGAAGGACTAGTTGGTATGCTCACTGCTTTTGAACTTTCTAATTTTGATAACTTCAAATTTGAGAATATTGATTCTATTTTAGAGGTAAGTTACCTATCATATGTTTTAACTATAATGGAGTTGGTCATATTGTAGCAAGATGTCCAAAGAAGACACACAACAAAATGAAGACAAATACAAAGGTAAAAAGGATGAGAACACTAAAGGTTATAAAGATAAATTAAAGAAAGCTTGGTACATTCTAAGGAGTAATTTTATGGTGGATTAGATGATCTTGATGATGAAGTTGTTTATGTTTCTATGAAGGATGATTCTGATGAAGATGAGAAAACTGCATGGCTTATGTAACCAAAAGTGACAGATGGATCATTGACAATGTATGTTCTCATCACATGACTAGAGACAAAAGTAAGTTCATTTCCCTTGAGCATTACAATGGAAACCATGTTATATTTGGTTATGATGTGCCCTATTTGATAAAAGGAAAATGATCAATAAGACTAACTAACAAGATCATGAGTGAAAATTCTTAAAATGTGCAAGGACTTAACTAAAATATGTTGAGTATGTCAGAATTGAATAGTTCAAGATGTAAGGTTGAATTTGGAAATAGGAAAGCTAGGATTTATGACACAGATGGAAAACTTATTGGGAGTGACAATCAAACTAGAGGTAATCTATTCTATCTTGACATGAATGTAGCTACTTGTCTTGTTATACAATTTGATTATGTGTGGCTATGGTGCAAAAGGTTATTGTCGTGGTGTCCACAACACATGCCCCATTCCTCACTAGGAATGGGGACCCCCTATTTTTTTCGACTCCTGGACTCACAATTCGAGTCAGGAGAATAATTTTTGTTTGAAAGTTGAGTCCAAAAATCACCAAAAAAAAAAAAATTAAAATTAATTTTTAAAAAAAAAATTTAAAAAAAAAATTGAAAAAAAAAATTGAAGAAAAAAAAATTGAAGAAAAAAAATTGAAAAAAAAAAATCAAATGCACCGCTGACCAAGCACGCGTGCGCCACGAAGGGTAGCACTCACGTGCCCCTAAAGGCCGCGTGCACCACCAAAGAGGAGTGCGCGCATGTGTAAAGGCCACACGCGTGCCACCAAGAGGAGCGCGCGCGTGCCCATAAAGGATGCACGTGCTGCCAAAGGGCAACGTGCGTGCATAAAGGTTGCGCACGCGTCGCCAAAGAGGAGCGCGCGTGCATGCCAGCAAGATATATTTTAATATATGCGATGAATCTTTTGAGATAGGTTTCAAACCTCCTAGATTTAAGGTAAAGATTCTAGAAAATTTCAGGCCTTCAGAAATCCAGACTTAGCCAAATTTTAGGGCTTTAGAAATCCAAACTTAGCCAAATTTTAGGGCTTCAGGAATCCAGACTTAGCCAAATTTCAGGGTTTCAAGATTTCAGACTTAGCCAAATTTCAAGATTCACCTCTAGTTTTGTTTGAATGACTAGTGTGTCTTTACTATGCATTGTTAACTCTACGGACTAACGTTTGCTTCTTTTGTAGGTAAAAATGACATTCTCAACTTGTCGAGATCATAACTTTTGACTCGGGCCTCAAAATTCAGAACCGCTTACACCATTGCAAAGAAGAAATGAAGATCTAATTTTAGTCCCTAAAATAGAGAGCCTTCAGCTGCCCAATTTTAGGGACTAACAAAGGTTTTGACTTGAAATTTTGAGCAAAAGGCCTCCAAAAAGGTCATTTAAAAATGCCTAAAAAATTTGTGAAAAAATATGAAAAGTTGCAAACATTTGATCATCTTGGATAATATGGATCACATGGTTTCTCACCGGGAAGGATTGGACAGGTGGAGAGAAGACAAAGGTTAAAGATATAGAGGTTAGACACATAAAGCAAATCAGGTTCCTCATCTTATGCAGCTTTTTGGGACAAGATTCAATGCAGGTGCCTTGAAATTTTTGATTGAAGAAGCAGAGGGAGTGCAAGTTTATTGAAGTAATTGGCTATAAAGAGGGTGTAAATCATCAAAAAAGGGCATGGAGCATATACAAAAAGTGATCTAAAACCTCATTTGAGCAAAACCCAGAAACCATTTTCAAAATTGGGAGGGTAAAAGCATAGATTTATGTCACCCTTTGTGATACCAAAACCTATTTTGGTCAAATCTCATTTCTCTATCAAAACTTGTCATGTCCCCTTTTCAAATAATTAAAAATAATAATCTTTGCTAAGGCAGGCAGGCCTGAAAAGGTGAAGTTTCAGCAAAGGGAGATAGTTTTTGGAAGTGAATGGACTAATAAATGAAAATTATTATTAAAATATGTTTCATTAACCCCTCTTGCACGTGAGTTAGGGTTATGCCCTCTTTTAAAAGGTTTGGAGGCATTTTGGGCTGATTCCAGAACTTGATTTTGGCTCATTTCTTTGTTATTCTTCAGAGGCTGCCAAACCTGTGGAGAAGGAGACCCAAGAACGGGAGTTTGCAGGTTTCTAGGGAGACCCAAGAACGGGAGTTTTCAGGTTTATAGGAAGGCTAAGGATGGGATTTTGAAGCCATTCCATGTGCATGCTCATACAGAGTTTGCCTTTGTGCTGAACAATGCAGATTTGTGGGTTTTCAGGTGTGTTTTTTTGGTATGAGTTTGGTGTTTTCAGTTGAGTATTTCATATCAGTTTTGGTTGCTACTGTATTTCAGACTTTAAGATGTTAAAATAGAGCTGAATATATGTATTGGGATGTGATAAAACTTCTGAGATAGATTATTAGTGTTTTTGTGGTGTTTCCGACATTTTTGTGTTAATTTCGGGAGCCCGATGAGCATAGTTTTTGTCCTACATTTGTGAGTTGTTGTGTAAAGGATATACAAATCTAGAAATGTCATTTTGTAGGCCTTTATGCTGCTGAAATTTCTGTAAAAATGTCCATTTTCAGATTTAATAATAATTTGTGAAGTTGTGAAGTTTTTTGGCACTATTTCGGACATACCCGATTTGGGTTTATTTGAGAAATTGGTGGATCTTTGTAATATTGGTTGTTTGGTTTTAAAAATTCTAATTTGAGTCTTGAAATATCATGTAAAATCAGAAAAGGGAAATTTCAGTGGTATCAGAGCCATGATCTTGCCAGCCTGAGGGTTTGTAGAAGTTTGCATGTCAGTTTTGACAACTACCCAGATCTTGCATGTCAATTTTGACAACTACCTAGATCTTGCATGTCAGTTTTGACAACTACCCAGATCTTGCATGTCATAATTTATGGTTACATGTTGCTTGTAATCAGTTGCATGTCAAAATCTATGGTTTCATGCTAATTCTAATAATTTTCATGTCAGTTCTTGGTGAATTTTGTGGTTGCATGTTGCTTCTAATCAGTTGCATGTCGAAATCTATGGTTGCATGCTACTTCTAATCAATTGCATGTTAGTTCTTTGTGTTTGAAGAAGTTATAACCTATTGGGGTTACACTCTACTTTATCCAGAATGGACAGGTATAGTATAGAGTCTCAGAGGACACGATCTTGGACAATTGATATCCAGAGTTAGAACAGTAGAAAGGATGGTTATTTAGACATTCGAGATGAACTTAAGAAAATAAGCCATGACATGTCTGAATAGTTGGTTGAGCACCACTGTATAATGAATGACATGTTGTCTGACCCAGCTAAGGTGGATAAGTTGACTGGATTTCTATTTGGCAAATTTTCTCACAGGGCAGATGACACAATTACCAAGAACTTGCATGAGGATTTTGAGATATTAGCTTATAGCCAGGAAAAGGTCTCAGATTCTACTCTGCCACAGGAGGTAGTGGGTTTAGATGATGATTATGAGGATTTTTTTGTGCATGATGGTGAGATACCTGGTAGAGATGAGCAGACATTGAGCATTCATGACTTTGCCAAGAAAGAGTACCAGGCATAGTTAGATGCTTCATCACATGAGGTTGAGGCAAGTAGTACTCCACATGATTTGTCCAGCCAGCTGAAGGTGAACAAAGATAGTATTGTGACTTCATTATCTCATCATGACAGTATGTGAGATATGATAGAGGATCACACTCAGATGATTTAGTTACAGGGTAGACATAAGGGAGTTCAGGAAAAGTCTCCTTGTGTTGACTTACAAGCGATTAGGGAAGGAATGGGAATAATGAAGTTGAGTTATTTACATCTTCTATCAGATCGTGACCATCTTCTTAGCCTTGTCAGAGACTATTCAGATGCCTTGAGGAGGAAGGAGGAGGAAGTTGACATGCTTTCTCACGAGCTCGAGGACACTCGAGCTTCTTTGGTGAATACTCCATTGGCATTACAAGACTGGGAGAGACATGGGGATAAGCATGGCATGGAATTGAGTTTAGTTTCATTTTGCACTCCTAATACTCATCTTTTTGCGAATGGTAAATCATATGTGGACATTGATAATGTTGCGAGTTCATCTTGCATTCACATCCAGGATATAGGGATAATGTCAAACAGGTATGTGGAATTAGTTGGTATTGATCATATTACTCAGGTGAGGATTTTACTTGAGTTACCAGCTGATTATAGTTTATGAATATGGACTCAAGATTGTTATATTGGCATTTGGGATTCAGTTGACTGGAAATATTTAACACTTTTTGGTAGCAGTGATTGTTTGGGTGCTATCATGGATTTGATTGGCAGATTGTACGGTGTTGTCTTTTCTTGTGCCAGGAGCTTATCCGATGTTGGTATTAGTTTTTATAAACCGGTGTTGGGCTTTGTTCATATATCCAGTTGACCATACTTGCTAGAATGTGTTGATGATATTTCACATTTGGCAATGTGTACAAATGAGTCCCAGGATCATATTGGCATTGATGACATCCAGGAGGATGCAGTGGGCAGTTTTGAAGACTTAATTTCCTTGGGTACAGAGGAGTTGGATAGCAGTGCTAATGTTTTTGATACTCTATATGTTGATATGAGCTTTAGATTTGGTTCATAGGATATGGATTGTAATACTCTAGAGACTAGTGACTTTGAGGATACTCCTTTAGACAGTGCATCAGAGGAGGTTTGTAGGAGACAGTCAAGCTAGTGCCATCATGTGTCTAATCAGTTGAGAGTTAGTGACCAAGACATTGCTATCACTTGCCAGCATTTTGATGTTGCTCGTCAGTTGTTAGCAATTTATGGATGGGGTTCTCCTACTAGTGATGAGTAGGAAGGCAGTTATCTTTCCTTGACAGAGATCCACTCTTTATGGGAGGCTATTCGAATTTTGAGAAGAAATTATATGCTGTTGGTAGTCGACAGAGATTATCTTATGGAGTGGGGTAGTACAACATATGATGCATTGTTGGCCAAGGAAGATGAGGTGAGTGAGCTTACTGAGCAGCTTAAGGTGACTTCTGAGATTCTTGAGAGTACACAATTGGCTTTCAAGGAGTCACAGTTTCATTTGGCTAAGGTGACCATGGAGTTAGAGCGACTACAGTCTTTACCTTATTCTATACAGTCACAAGCTATGGTGTTTGGTGATCCGAGGATGTCCATGGTCAAGATTGTCAGAGACAGTAGAGATGGGGATGCATCCATCTTTGATACTAGCATTGGCATATCAGGTTCATTCCCACTAGAGTCAGGTTCAATTGAGTTGGGTGCTACAACAGATTGTTGTGGTATGCCTGACATGGTGGTGACCTCTAGTACTAATGGCATGAAGACTAGAGATGTTGTATCAAAGACCATGTGTGATGTTGGTGAGATGACAATTGGCATGGTTCCTGCTAGTAATACTACTCCGTTGGTGATGTCTTTAGAGGTAGTAGTTAGTTCCAACTTGGTTAGTGATCGATTGCAGTTAGTTACATCTGGATTGTAGTCTGAGCCACTGACTGAGATTGGTGCATTCTATCGGCATTACATTGTGAGGTATGCTCATCAATCTACCTTTGATGACCATGTTGATGAGATGATGATACAGAGATGTACTTTGGTTTCTAGTTCTTATCATTAGTTATGGGACAGTTTGATGCCTCAAGATGAGAGTTGTGATGGGCATGACATGGTGATAGGTTCTGCAGTTGATAGCTTGATAATATGTGACTTAGAGAAGGAGTTTGGGAGTGATGCTTCAGTGTGTATAGTTATTGATTCTACTCCTTTGGCTATGACATCTCCTGACTTAGCTAGTGATCAGTCACAGTGGGTTGTATCACTTGTTCATGGTGAGCTGTTGACTGAGGTTGGTTTTTTTAATCAACATTATATTGTAGGATATGTACATCAGTTAGCATTTGATCCTTGTGTTGAGGAGTTGATGGCAAGAAAATTTGGTTTGGGTTCCATTTCTTGCTATTTATCTTGTGATGGCTTTTCACCATCAGGGGTGCATGGGAGTTATGATTATGAGACAATGGCTGATGATCTACAGAGTTGTGTTGACTGCAAGAGTTGTACAGTGTGTGGATTCTCCATACTTGGTATAGTTTCATTTGAGAGCATTCACCATTGTTGCAAAGTTGGATTGTACATTTCGTATAGGCCAGTGGGATGCCTTGATGGTATTTACTATGTTGGTAGTTTGATTTGTCCACTTCACTTGGGTTTTAATGTTTTAAGAGTTTGTGTCTCATGGGTTTCTGACTATGGAAGTGGTGATTTTGGAGTTTGGTTGAGCTGTAATTGTCAGTTTGATTATGGATTCCTCTTGGTCATATTGCAGAGGATATTGCAGGAGCCTGTGTTAATTGGCAGTAGTATAGTTCATGACTACATTTGGGATCCAGGTGGATTGATTGGTTTATTGTTCAACCATTGCTTGAGAAAAAACAATATTTGGGAGGGGAGGACTTGTCATGTCCCCTTTTCAAATAATTAAAAATAATAATCTTTGCTAAGGCAGGCAGGCCCAAAAAGGTGAAGTTTCAGCAAAGGGGGATAATCTTTGGAAGTGAATGGACTAATAAATGAAAATTATTATTAAAATATGTTTCATTAACCCCTCTTGGACATGAGTCAGGGTTATGCCCTCTTTTAAGGGGTTTGGAGGCATTTTGGGCTGATTCCAAAACTTGATTTTGGCTCATTTCTTTGTTATTCTTCAGAGGCTGCCAAACCTGTGGAGAAGGATACCCAAGAACGGGAGTTTGCAGGTTTCTAGGGAGACCCAAGAATGGGAGTTTGTAGGTTTTCAGGAAGGCTAAGGATGGGAGTTTGAAGCCATTCCATGTGCATGCTACTACAGAGTTTGCCTTTGTGCTGAACAGTGCAGATTTGTGGGTTTTCGGGTGTGTTTTTTTGGTATGAATTTGGTGTTTTCAGTTGAGTATTTCATATCAGTTTGGGTTGCTGCTATATTTCAGACTTTAAAATGTTAAAATAGAGCTGAATATATGTATTGGGACATGATTAAACTTCTGAGATAGATTACTAGTGTTTTTGTGGTGTTTCCAGGCATTTTTGTGTTAATTTCAGGAGCCTGATGAGCATAGTTTTTGTCCTACATTTGTGACCTATTGTGTAAAGGCTATACAGATTTGGAAATGTCATTTTGTAGGCCGTTATGCTGCTGAAATTTCTGTAAAAATGTCCATTTTCAGATTTTTTAATAATTTGTGAAGTTGTGAAGTTTTTTGGCAGTATTTCGGACATACCCGATTTGGGTTTATTTGAGAAATTGGTGGATCTTTGTAATATTGGTTATTTGGTTTTAAAAATTCTGATTTGAGGCTTGAAATATCATGTAAAATCAGAAAAGGGACATTTCAAAATTGATTTTTTTCAAAAACTAAAAATACCCTTTTATAGATCTTAGATTCAACATCATCATTATATAAATTTTTGAGTGTTTTGATTAGTTATAATATGTTATAATCTCAGAGTATTATAAGTCAATATTTCAACATTTCAGAAGATGCTCCCTCAAAAAAAAAAAAAAAATAGTAAATCATATCAAAAAAATTTAAAAATTATATTTATCTCTGGAGGAGAGAATCTTCTTCACGAATATGTAATTTTTTTTCAAGAAGGTATAGATTTGATAGGAAAGTTTTGACGGGAGGAAAAAATTGTTGGATTCTGACAAGGTCGAACTTGAGTACTTATAACAAAGAAAATATACATCAAAAATAATTATTTCTTTTTTTGTGCACTACCTATACATGTCATCTATAAGATATTTTTAAATCAGCACAAAAAAAGATGATTCGCATATACTTGTTTGACGGGAACTACACCCTATATTTTTTATAGTTAAAAAAGAGACTTCAAAATAAAATAAAATGAATAAATTTTTACTCAAAAAATTTATAAAAATTATAGGCATAAAATTCATCCAATTCTACACATTTCATCAATTTACATCATTTTCATATTTTAAACACAAATACCATTTTTTTTGTCACTAATGTTGAACTATCACATTCTGATATCACATTTCTTTATAAAAGGTGACATAGGTTTGTGCTTTTACCCAAGAACTTTGATTTTTTAGCAAATTGAGCTCCATAGCTTTGCAGATTCGCAGCTTCATAGGTACGTAGGTCCGCAGCTCCGCATTTTCATGTAGCTCTGCAATTCAGAGGTACGCCGACACTTGACTACCAGTACAAAAATAGCACTTTCCATGCATTGAGAGAACATTCTAATGGAAAGTTTAACACTGACACATGCCCAGTGAAGGGGAAACTTCTATTTTTGGTGTCTCCATGCACTTCTACTTTGACTAATGGCTTCCTCCTACTTTCTCTCTCATGCTTTCATTGTTTTTGACATGTAAAGGGCTCATGCATCCAATTAATGAATAAAATATAGATGGAGTCCCTCTAAGCACTAGTTAGATTACTAGTTTGTATATATTTAGTTTGTTTTAATGTTTTAAAAGCATTTTATTGCATTAAGATATCTCTCACTCTCAACACAAATTAGGAGATGATTTATTATAAATACCCCATTGTAAAATGTAAAAGGGCTGCTGTTATTATGCAATAAAGTTATGCTTTTGGTGCTCGCATTTGGAGTGTAGTTATTCTTGCTTGGATGTGTCATGGTTTTGTGGATTTCATTCATGAGATTGTGATTGAGCCAAAGGTTTATTGCATTTTTTTTGGTTGTGCGATCTTCTAGTTTTGGTGTTTGCTACAGATATATGAATTCCGTTGATGTAACGAGTGTAAGGAAACTTGGCAACAAAGAATATAACCGTTTCCACATAACCCATAATAGATTTGAAATAAATACGAAATTAAAATCCACATGCAAGAGAAAAGACAACATACCCACAAAATGTGACACAAGACATACCCTGGGAAACCCTCATTGAGGGAAAAAACCCAGCCTCCAAAAGCATCCATCATCATGTACTATTCAACAAAAATACCATTGCCATACAACCATGGAAGCCTTCATGGCCATAGCCACAACTGAGCAAACTATGTGAACAAGCATGAATCCACACATCCCATGCTATGCTTTCAACCTTCACAAATGCTCCTTTGGCTAACCTGTCAAGCCTTGTCCCGCTTGACTCTTGCCTTTTATCTTCTTGTTGTCACTCTTTCTCCCTCTACAACAACTACCCTTGTGGCTGCTTATATAGTAGCAAGTCCCACAAAACCACTAAGTGGTATTACATAAACCATGTGCTAAAACCATGTGCTACCTAACCCACTGACCCCACATTTAATATTGGGCATTTAATTCTTTTCCCCAATATTAAATAATTACATGAAATATTTTCACAATGTTACAATACAACTCATCAAGAATATTCCATGGGAATCTTTACATGTTGCACGTCCATCTAAGTACAACATTACATAATAAAAAAAATATTAATAATAAAATAACAATATTATGCAATGTGTGCAACACCCATTATCTCAACAACAAGCTTGAGAAGAGATCACCCGATTGTGTCTACATAGCTTTTTGTCTCGCATGAGCGCACTTTTTGTGGCCTTGCAATTTGATGAAGAGTGAAACATCATTCAGTTTGTTACAGATTCTCACCGATGATTGCATCAGTGGATTCTAGGAAGTGTTGCTCCTGTTTTCATTGGTTTCCTACCGATTTCTTCAAAGGTTTAACTCGCAGTGTGTTTTGTTCTGTAGCTTATGTCTGTTTAGGAATTTCACTTTCAAGTTATTTGATTTCATGTTATTTGCTTTCAGTTTAGTTATTTGCTTTGCTAACCCCCCTGTTAGAATAGGATCTCATAGTAGTTGCATTGTTAGAGTTGCATCCATTGAAAAATAGAAAATACAAAAATATTGTTCTTTTGGTGTGATATTTTGAGACAACGAATAGATTTTACTTGATTCCAAGGTGAAAGATTTTTTGGAACCAGAAAAGGCCTCCTCGTGAACATTCACATTTATCTTCTACTGAGAAAATTTTGGTACGTCGCAAGACAAACACTGAACCTTGGAGTGGATCCTTAAAAAGATTTTCTTTTCAAGAGAGGAATTACACTATGGATTCTTGCCATTGACCTCGTGCAAAACAAACACCCAATAGTTATGTCATGTAAATTTTGGCAATCTAGTTAGTATCAGTAAGATGAAGAGAGTCAATAGTTTGCTAAAATTGAAGAAAACTAAAAACATGATTTGCAAACGATGTCAGTTAGGCAAAATGATAAAATCTACTTTAAAGAGTAAGACTTATACTTCTAAAGATATTATGGAATTAGTTCATACTGACCTATGTGGGCCAATTAATGTTCAAAGTTACAAAGGTGAAAAATACTTTATTTTATTTTTTGATGATTATTTTAGAATGATGATAGTGATCTTTTTGAGAGAAGAATCTGATACTTTTCAAATGTTTAAGTAGTTATATCTAGAAAGAGTTGAAAATGAAATAGGTAAGTGCTTGAAATGTATGAGATCTAAAAAAGGTGGAGAGTTTATGTCAAATGAGTTTGAAATCTTTTGCAATGACAGAGGAATAAAAAAAAAAACTTATGCACCTAGAACTGCACCACAAAATGGGATTTCTTAAAGGAGAAAAAAATTTGTAATGGATTGTGCTAGATCATTGATGATGAAGAAGAATGTTTCTTTGAAATATTGGAGAGAATTTGTTGGTACATCTATCTATACCTTGAACTGAGTACAAGTCAAGAAAGGTACAAATTTCACACCTTTTGAGCTGTGGTATGGATACTCACCCAATATAAATACTTTAAGATATTTGGAAGCAAGTATTACATTTTGAAGAATAACAATGAAGGTAAGTTTGATGCAGAAAGAGATGAAGGTATATTCCTAGGATATTCCACAAGAAGTAAAGCTTATAAGTGTTTAAATACTAACAATAAAAAAATTGTGAAAAGTCTAAATGTAAAGATTAATGAATATAAAAAGGTACACAAAGATGAACAAAAGAAGAAATCTATAGATTATAGTACTTTTGTATACTTTTATGAAGACATGTCTTTTGATGCTGACGGAAATGAGAATAAAGTTGCACACCTTTTGAGCTATGGTATGGATACTCACACAATATTAAATACTTTAAGATATTTGGAAGCAAGTATTACATTCTAAAGGACAAAAAAGAAGGTAAGTTTGATGTAGAAAGAGATAAAGGTATATTCCTAGGATATTCCACAAGAAGTAAAACTTATAAGTGTTTAAATACTAACATTAACAAAGTTGTGGAAAGTCTAAACGTAAAGATTAATGAATATATAGAGGTACATGAAGATGAAAAAAAGAAGAAATCTATAGATTATAGTACCTTTGTATACTTTTATGAAGACATGTCTTTTGGTGTTGATGGATATGAGAATAAAGTTGCAAATCAACAAGAATGGGTGTCTACCAAGTCACATACAATGGATGTCAAGTTGCATTCAAGAACCGAGTTGCATTTAGGAGTTGAGATACATTCTAATACCAAGATCAATTTGTAAGAAAGACATGTTGAGTTACCTAATAGAGAAGTGCACAATGAATTTGAAATTGAACTTTATGAAAGACCTATTGTAGAAAGAAGAATAGAGCCAAGATTAACAAAATATGATAGAAGACATCACCCTACTAAACAAATCATTGGAGATAAAGAAGAAAGACCAATGATAATGAATAGGTTGAGAAATTAAACACGTTTTCTAAGTCTAAATGAACCTATATCAGTGAAGGATTCATTTGAGAATGAAGACTGGATTCAATCCATGAATGAAGAAATTGATCAGATTGAGAAGAACAAAACTTGTGTAGTAGTACTTAGATCAGAGAACACAAATGTTATTGGAATTAAGTGGGTATAGAGAAACAAATTGGATGAGAATGGTGAAGTGGAAAGGAATAAGTAAATATTAGTGTGTGAAGTATATGCACAAGAAGAGGGAATTGACTATAGAGAGACATTTGCACCAATTGCTAGATTGGAAGGAGTAAGAATTCTTCTTTCTTATTCAGCTTACAATGGATTCAAAGTTTATCAAATGGATGTGAAGTCAATATTTTTGAATGGTATACTAGAAGAGGAGGTTTACATCAAATAACCTCATGGATTTGTTGATCCAAACAAGAAGAACATGGTATTTAGATTTCATAAGGATTTATATGGTTTAAAGAAAGCTTTCAAAGCATAGTGTTATAGACTACGCAATTATCTCATGAAGATTGGTTTTGAGAAGACTAATGACAACAAAAAATTATACTTAAATACTAAAGGAGGTAAATGAATCTTAATAGCAGAAATATTTGTTGATGATATCATATTTGGAGGAGAAAATGCATTGTCTAAGACATATGCAAATGAAATGATGAAAGAGTTTGGGATGTTTATATTTGGAGAGATAAATTTCTTTGTTGGATAAAAAGTATATTAGATGAAGTATGATATTTACATTACTTAGTATAAGTATGTAAAGGAAATCTTGAAGACTTTTGGTATGGAAAATTCAAAACTGGTTAGTAGTCTCATGGTGAAAGGACATAAACTATCAAAGACTAATGATTTTGTTGAAGTGAATCAAACATTTTATTGGTCTATGATTGGAAAATTGCAATATGTAGTTCATAGAAGACCTTATATTGCACTAGTTATTGGGGTTGTTGCAATATTTTCTACAAATCCTAAGGATAATCACTTAATGGCTATTAAAAGGATTATGAGATACTTGAAAGGAACAAAAGACTATGGTATATACTAGAAAAAGAATGACAAATTTGATTTGAGAGCCTATACAGATGCTGATTGGGATGGAAATGTTGATGAAAAAAAAATACAAGTAATGGAGAATTTTTCTTAGGAAAGAGATTAGTCTCATGGACTAGTAAGAAATAGAATTGTATTTCACAATCTACTACTAAAGTTGAATATGTGGTTGCTGCAGTGAGTTGCACAAATTTGGTGTAGATTAAATAGTTACTCAAAGGAATGCAGGAAGAAATTATTAAACCTATTATAATCTACTATGACAATACAAGTTCTTTAAACATATCTAAGATCCATGTGATGCACACAAAGACAAAGAACATTGCAATCAAGTATCATTACTTGAGAGTGTTGGTTCAAGACAAAGAAGTGAGAATGGAATATGTGAATACAAAGGAATATATAGCTGATATATTCAAAAAGGATTTACCTAAGAATGCACATGAATATCTAAGAATTAATCTAGGGGTGATACCCCTATCCAAACTACTTGAAGAAGTAGAGTAGTGCCCTACCTCAACTAAGTAAAATGACATAATCTACAACTTGATGCACTACATCTTAATTTAGGAACTACCTAAAGAAGGAGCTGAAAAAGAAGATTTTATAGTCACATGCAAGGCGATAGAGGGAGAACCTAAATTTTAGATGTTAGCATGATAAGATAAATAGTCTTTGGCATTGTTGTCAAACAAGGATATATCAAGATTAGACATGTGAGAGAGAAAGACCAACAAAAAGAAAAAGAGACAAATACTATAAGAAGAAGATAAAATTGTTATATTAGAAATAGAGAAAAGATGCATATTGATAGGGAGAGAAATTATTTTTGGTATTGGTTTTCCATCAATGCCAAAGAGGGATATTGTTGAGAAAATAATATTGTTGAAGTATAGAAATTTAAGAGATTAATAAAATCTATCATGGAACAATCATTATTTTATCACTGATGTCAAACCTTCTATTTTTTGGTGAGACAATTGCTAATTTTGTCTAAATGCTAACATTTGATTGATTGATGAAGAGGATTTGAGAAGAAAGGATAGCAAGAGTACCTAGAGAAAGGTTGAGTTATATGGTGTAAAAAAGGAGCACTAAGACCAAGTAAGACTTTGATAATATAGTGGTTTTTTTGTTTACTTAAGGCTACAATGGAAGGATACTTAAGTAAAGATAAGAAGAAGAGTAAGGAAATAAATATCTCTACCAAGCTTGACAAAGAAACAATACAAGTGAAGCAAAATTAGTTTAGGCCAAGCAAAATATAGTTATGACCAAGTAAAATTCAATAGGTGTGGAGAAAAGAAAAATATTAGTAATGAACGAGTGAAATTATATGTATTGAGCATCAAAGAATGGCAATAATGACCAAGTGAAGATTTTGTTCTTACCAAGCAACCTAGTGTTTGCTGAGAGAAAAACATGTTATTTTCGAGTGACTGTAAAATGATTTTGATCAAATATTTGACAAATTTGAGCCAACATAGTTGATTTATTGAATTATGGAAGATAAGATTGATGAGAAGGTGGCATAGAATTCAAGATAACCCATTTTGAAGTGAATTCAAAGAGGATTGTAAGAGAATTTTCTAGAGGGACAAAATGGAAAGATGGGTGGATTCAATGAATCTCACCTAACTCTAAGATGGATGATTATGATGAAGCAACAAAAGATCAAAATTATCTGTTTAAGGGGATAATAGGCTAGAAGCAAGAAGGTGAAGAATCTGAACATGAGAAGTAAAATATGTCTAGGTGTTGCCTCATATGTTGGCTAAAGGAATGGATCTACAATTGGTATACTAAGTAAGGAGGCTTAAGGAGTTGAAGGCTTAAAATTTGAACAAGCTATTTGAGATGAATAGGATGAATTCCAAGCATAATGGTGGACTAAATATGAGATCTATAATTTGCAAGTGAGGTTTTTTATTATCAGATCAAGTCTTATTGTTACTTTCTAACAACTATACTAGTTTGGATAAATCCTTTGGATTAAGGTTGACCTAAACTTCATGAGTAAATCCTCTAACCAAGTGACATTCTAATGGAATGTTCTAAAGTCATCTAATAAAGTTCACTCCTAATAGGGTGATTAAAATCCTTTAACTAGGTCACATTAAACAATGTGTATTGTAACCTTTATCAGGGTTGTAAATTTGATGAAGGTTACTTGCATGCGGGATCTTTTATCTGGGGAGCTAGGGATTTTAAGCACTAATTTTGTAGAAAAGGTTGATATATCTCAAGTCATGGATTCTTAGGATCTTGCAGGGGGTGAAAATGTTGATCAATAGTGTGGTCCCTCTAGTATAGAATAAATTATCAACCTTGGCCTAGGAGTAGATTTTCTTGGGAATGTTTCAAGAGTGTTGGAAATAGTTAGAGCTTCATCACCAAGTTAATTAACTATAATGGAGGCTCTGTTTGTGAGCTATATAGATGAGCAAATGGGGGAATGGATGACAGTTAGAAAGGAAAAGAAGAGTAGAGACCCTTCCCCAGTTTCCCCAACTACTACCAGGAGTAGAGTGAATGTTGATGTTGGAGAAAAACCTATAACTCCTAGTAGGAATGATCATAGCCAAAATAGGAAAGAGGAAATTAGAAGGAACCTAGTGGATGGGAGTCAAAAGACCATACAAGAGGCTTGCCTTGCTAAGAAGAGATGAAGGTAATATCCTAGAATATATGTGGGTTAAATGGATCCCACAAATAAGTGGTACTCAAAAATATGATAAGGGATCACAGACTAGATTTTACACTCATTGAAGAAACCAAAACAAAAAAGGAGAGTGTGGAGACAATCTCTTTCAGTAGTAGAATGGAGAGGTTTTTTATGAACTCAGATGGGGCTTTGAGGGGTCTACTTACCATCTATAACTCTAACATTTGTATGTCCCAAGTCCTATATGGTGAAGGTAATATTCTACTCATTCAAGTTCTTAATATAAAAAATAATGAATATTGGTATCTTTTGAATGTCTATGCTCCTAATTCTAAGAATGGTAGCAAGAACTATTGAGTTAAGATTAGAAATATTTTAACCAAATTCTATTGGCAATATGACCAATGAATCAAATAAGGTAAGTTATATGGTTGTCATTTATGGCAACATATTTGTTTTGCAAATTAGTCATGATTATTCGTGAAGGAAAATTGTCTAAGTATTAGACAACATGATAGATTTGAGGGTAGCAAGATATTCCCTTGGAATATTTTCTTGCACAGTTAACTAGAGATGCATGATGACATACTAATGATGTATACCAGTGCACATGTTCGTATGACCAACCATGTTTGAGTTATAAAGGAAATAGTGATGAAGTGATGTTACAACGCAAAACAGAGCATATCAATAGAATGTGTTAAATGACTTGATTAATTATTTTAATTATTATTTATTGGTGATCTGACTCTAAGGATGTTATGTGATCCGACTAAAGGAAGAGTTTACCAATATGTTTGGTATAAGCAAAGAGCTTCATTTGCAAAGTTAGTGTGTAGAAATCTAATGATGATGTGTAACCTATAATTGTGAAGTTGATATGATCTTGTGAAATGCAAGTAACAAGTGAATCCGATGAGTTGTAATGTGAAGAAATACTATGTGAGATATGATGTAAATTGATATGTGTGTAGTCATTATTTGTATGAAGAATTGATAATCAGAAGATTTGTGAAGTACAAAAAATAATCCAGTATTATATGTATATCTATTGTCTTGAATAACTTATTGTATATTTGCATGTTAGGGCAGTGGGCTCTTCTTGCACACATTTGTATTTTATCTACCAAATCCAAATAGGGTTGAGGCATCTAACAAGGCCTAGTCTCCTAACAGGGGCTCAAGATACTATACATGCTTCATAGACTCCTACCAGGGTCAATATCCTTAACTGGATACTTTATACAGTGAACCATCTTGTGGGTTTCATCCCAACTAGGGTTTTCCCTTGGCCAAGGTTTCCCTAGTTTAAAAATATGGTGTTATGAGTTATCTTCTTGTATGGTTTCTTATTTTGCTTAGCACTATTGGTATTCTTTCTCTTGCATGTGGAAACATAATTAATAAGATTCAATTATGTGTAATGAAAATATTGATTCACCACCACACCCCCCCCACCAAAATATTATCTATTTCTAATAATTGGTATCAGAGCCTACTTATTCAAAAGAATCTTGAAGAAGTTATTGAATATATTGATCTACTTACAGATGAAAAAGATGGTCTTAAAGATAGATATAAAGATGCAAAAGCCTACATTGTTGAATTAAAGGACAAGATAGATGACCTAAAGAAAAAAAAAAATAGTAAGAAAACCAGTGATGATGATATTGAAGATCTAAAGAAAAAAATGAGATCATAAAACATAAGTTAAAGATAGTTGAAATTAAGCTAAGTCTTAAGAAAAGTGGAGGAAAGAATGACTCTAAAATTAAAGCTAAAAATGTAGATCTAAGATCCTAGTTAAGAAAGGTAACATCTATATTGGAATCTATCAAGTTAGAGAATGCAAAATTAGAGAAATACAACACTATTATGAAAGGTGAGTTGGTGCAAACCAAAAAGAAAACTTGAGAAATTGTATACTAGCAATGAAAAGATTGAAGAACAAATATCTATACAAAGACCAAGTTATGACCAAATTGGACTTGGATTTTTCCTTGGACAATTTGCCAAGAAATTTATTGAGAGAAAAGAACTTGATACTCCTAAAGACAAAGAGGATCTAAGAAAGAAAAATAATGCATCTAAAGACAAAGAGAATGTTACTCACTTTGAGAAAGCTAAAGAATTTAATCAAGATGAGGTTAATAAAAGAAAGGAATCTCATGCCTAGTGTGATGAACTTGAACACACTGGAGAGGATTGCAAAGGTAAGTCTTTCAAACCTATTTCAAATTTTTATTGTCATAATTGTCATGGATATGAACATTATGTAGTAGGCTGTAAGAAACCTAAATTTGATAATAATAATAATAATGTAAATAGTAGAATTTTCTAGGAACATTAACCATGTAGGCAATAGAAGAAGATCTCACATCAATGAAAGTGGAGAAAGAAGACAAATTGTTTGTTATAGATGCAACAATCTTCAACACATAGCAAGGAATTATAGAGCACCTAACAACCAAAATAATGAACCAAGAAGAAATGTACCTATATGCCAATTATGCAATAATTTTGGACACACAACAAAGTTTTGCAGAATGGATAGAAGAAACCAAAATAGGAATTAGAATCCTAGAAGGAACAATAGAAGAAATGATGATAGTCTAAAGAAAGAAATGAAGGAGTTGATAGAAGAATTTAAGGAAACATTTGTAAAAGAAAGATAAGCTAGAAGTTCTCACTCAGTTTAGGAAGAAGCTCATCCTAATGTACCTCATAAGACAATGAAGTCACTTATTGTATATGACTCGTCCTATTAGAATTAAGCATTCTCAATGAAATAGAGTGTTAGTTATTAAAAACTGATGTTAGAAAGAGTATCATAGGTTGCAAAATTAATAGTATGATCTAGACATTTAAAGGAGTCTATAGTGAAGTGTGCATTGCTTAATATGATCAAGATAAGGATATATAAGAAAAATAACCTCTCTATTATACTGAGATAGTATACTGAACTTGTGGCAAATATGCATTTAATGCAAAGTACAGATTGTGAAAGATTTAAAGGATGCAAATTAATTTGCATACATCATTTGTTTGTGTGAAATCTAAGTGTGAGATTAAAGCAAGATTTGAAGAGTTAAAGAAGTCTACAAACATGCAAAGTCACCAAAAACCCTAATACATGAAATTAAGGTATTTTCTAAATTTGTTGAGCATAATCTTTCTAGAAATGGAAAGACAAGAAGTTTTTAATGTTAGCAATAGATCTAGATACAATTTCAAGAAACACCCATTTGTTCCTTTTCTTGATGATCCTATTGGAGCATTTTCACAAGCTCCAAAAAATATTCTTCACATCAAGGATATAAGAGGTTATATCCATTGCAAAATTGAAAGAATAGGTGATATAGAGATTCATAAGGACTTGGAGAAAATGTGTAAAAATGATTTGTCACTGAAACCTGAATATGGATATCTAGAACAACTTAACCCAGTTAAGCATATGTTTTGCATAGACTTCGACAATCATGATTGGACATAGATAATTCTGAGTAGAGTACATGATGATCTTTTATGGTTGGGAGACTATATCATATGTATTGATAATGACCTAATTCACATGGTCGCAGGTCTAAGTAATAGAGGAAGTAATCCAGTGAACATTAAGAATGTGCGCAAGATAGTTGAGACAAATCTCAACACATGTTTCAATGGAAAAAACATGAAGCTCAAAAACATTTAGAATGATGGAGTTAGACTGATTTGCAAAATTTTGGGGTACAAATTCAATCATGGATCTAGGATAGATTTAGTTCCTAGAGGATTTCTTCATGCAGCTTACCTAGCAGTAAAATGTGAAGATGTTAATCTATGTGACATTATCTGAACATAGTTGTTGTATAATATATCAAGAATCAAGAAGTCTAGGAGCACAATGTTTAGGTTTGAATCCCTACTAACACACATATTCTCTATGCATCTAATAAATTCCCTAGAATCATGAATTGGGATGGAAGTGAGTGCACAATGTAGACAATCACTAATGCATAAAGACAATGACATTGGCAGAATGATGAAGTCTTTCCAAGTAGAAATGAAGAAAAGGTATAGGATACCTCCTATGCTAGTGGAAAAATACAAGGATGATTTTTTCTTTATGGTTGAAACAAATTTCACTTGTATGGAAGATGTAGTTCCTCGAGTCAAATTCATTGAACCTATGGGTTATGAAATGAGTCAGGAATTGATTAAAGGGTATGCACAGATAATCCTTCACTCAAAATTTAATTCTAAATGCCCTAGATGGGGACATATTCTGAGAAAATGAGAGAAGTAAAAAAAATATGATAATAAAGGACTCCAAGAAAAAGGTGGAAAATGTGATTGATTCTATTTTCAAAGAATTAGGAATAACAAGAAAAGAATTTGATGAGGTAAAAGGGATAGCCATGGAAATGAAGGCTAGTGGTCAACCTGAGCTATTGACCCCTACACCCATTGTAGTGGCAGGATGCATTGAAGAGGTTGTGGTTGCCCAGACAAGTACACAAGCACCTACTATGTCATATGTAGTAGTTGCACAACAACAACCATGAAGGAATCCAATAAAGACTAAGGAAGTGCCTATACCTAGGAATTTTACAAGAATTGAAAGGACCAAGACCCCTCTTAGGAAGAGAGTCAAGCAGACTACAAGTGGTCCAAGAAAGAGGAGAAGAACCTTGCAGATTAGTTCTTCTAAATCTAAAGAAGAAACTAGTGACAAACCAGTAAAGCTAGTTGATGAAGAAGCAAAGACCTTAGCTAGACAAAAAGCATGGAAACCCAAGTTAGAGAATCTCAATATGCAAATTATTAATGACAACAATTTTGTGCAATTAAATAAGTACTATGATTTGTACAATAAAATGGATAGGAGACAACTAGAAAATGCTATAGTTAGAAATATGATTCTTAAAGATAAAGGTTTTAGATAGTATAAGAGGATAGATACATGAAGACTTGCATAATAGATTGAGAGATAGAAAAAGTAGAGTAATAGAGGAAGATAAGAAAATAAGAATCAATATGGTGAAAAAGCTATGCATTATAAATAGTGAGGAAGAGATAATAGAAATTATGAAAGGTATAGCACCTCTATTGAGAAACAAAAGGAGATCTATTCTCATCATGGGAGGAAATTATGAATAAATAAATGTGGAAACTAAAAAGGCTATAGTTACATATATGTCTACTATGCCAAAGAGGAGTGCATAGCCAGCGAAGGAAAGTACCATGACAAAGAAGAATGCACATATAGAAAAGGCAAGCCCTATGCCTAAGGAGTCTAAGGAATGGGCGCAGATAGAGGAAGCAAGTCTTACAGCAGGAAGTCCACCTAACAGCTTTGAGCAACCAACAACAACACCAATTTCTAGTGATTCACCAAATATCACCGTTTGTAGTGAATCTATGCAAGTAGATGTTGTGGTTCCACAATGCATGTCCCATTTCCTAAAGGAAATGGGGACCCCCTACTCCTTTTTTGGATTCAGGCCAATTCTGAGGCCCTGAGTCCCAATCATCAAATAGTATAAGGTCAAAAAAAATTTTAAAAAGAGAAAAAAATTGAAAAAATGTATAATTTTAAAAAAATATATAATTTAAATAAATAAAATGATAAAATATAATAATAATAATTTTTCATGCCTGTGCACCTCATGAGGGCCGCGAGAGCGCATCCCACCTTTGGTGGGGTGCAATGTGCAGCTGCACATTTGTACAATGCCTACCGCACACCACCAAGGGTTGGCATGGCTATAAAGCCTTGATCCCCCTTTCATACTTAAACACTTTGAATTTTATGCCAAGCACTTTTGACTCATGTGCTTCATAGATGCTCGCACCTCCCGTGTGCCCACTTCTTTACAATCAGCTCCATACCATCCAAGGTGCGCAAACATGATGCTAGGGGTTGATGTGCACTAGCGCAACTAATCAAGTCTGTTAGTGCACATTGGACCCCCCAAACCCTCACATCTACCTCACGAAGATACAAAAGGTAGCAAAACACATCCCCCATGCCATGCACATCTTCTTTCCATGCACCAAAAATACATCACAAATCCATGCCATGCTATTTCCCACGCTGCACGTGCACTTCACAACTCTCATACATTGGATACCTCCCACATTATCTCAAACACTTCATAACTCCCACATGTTGCACACCTTGCCCACACCGCACACCACCACATTCCCATGCCACACCCACACCTTCACACCTCTATGCTACGCGCACCCATGCCATGTGTGCACCATGTCACACATGCCTCCATTGCACAAAACTTGAACATGAAAAACACTTCCACATGCTACACATGTGCAGTTCATTGTGCCATGAACTCGTAGTTTACCATATTGTGCACTTGTAGTTTATCGCATTGGGCACTCGCATTTTGCCATGCCATGCACACATAGTTTACCGCACTATGCACGCTCATTTCATTACACTATGCATGCTCATTTTTCCATGCCATGCACTCACATTTTTTTGTGCCACACACTTGCAATTTGTCATGCCACACACACTCATAGTTCATTGCACCACACACTTGCATTTTTTCGTGCCACACACTCGCAGTTCACCGCATTGAGCACTCGCTCATCTCACTATGCCACACACACCTCACTGCACTGCACACTCATCCACCTCCATGCTTGCAAAAATTTTTTTTAAAAAAATAATAAAAAATATTAAAAATATTTTTAAAATGAATAAATTAAAAATGCACCAATATTGTGCACCTTATTTTCATTTTTATTTTTATTTTTCATTGATGAATAATTAAAGAGGCATTGAATGTTTTTTTTTGGGCTTTTAAGTTTTAGGATTTTGTTATTCTAAACTAATAAATGTCTTTCTTGTGTCATGCAGATATAATAGCATCCACATCTAGCAAGAAGATGGCACTTAAGCCCGTGGTTTTCAAGTTCTAAGGGGTCCCATCCAAGTCAAGATTTTAGGATGAATATGTAGAGATAAATGACATTGATTTGGGACACACAAACTTGGGTGAATTTCCTTGAATCTGCAACAAACCCACTAAGAGATCAGCTCTAGTATGTACTTTGATCTTATCAAGGTTGGTGAGCACAACTTTGCACCCAATATCAATTCAATAAGTGGAGTTGATCATGAC
This sequence comes from Cupressus sempervirens, assembly GCA_028749045.1. Taxonomy (NCBI): domain Eukaryota; kingdom Viridiplantae; phylum Streptophyta; class Pinopsida; order Cupressales; family Cupressaceae; genus Cupressus; species Cupressus sempervirens. Next base: position 139,261,704 of record CM053789.1, on the reverse strand, counting down.
ACTAGCTCAACACTTTGTCCCTAAAGAATTAGTGGTGAAGAGTGTGACAAGAGAAGTGGTTCTTAACCTCCATCCTAACAAAATTGAAAGGGTCTTCCATCTCCCAAGGGTCTTTATGCATCAAAAAATTTGTGCAATAAAATAAAAAATCATCATGCAACTTACCCAAATATCTATTACTACGAACAATGAATTGGATTATAGCTAACTTCATTTCTTATTTTAATTTGAGGATATTTTGTAATATGTTATTTGTAAGATGCATTATAGTCAAAAACCATAAACCAACATATACAACCATGGAATGAGATTTTTATGTCAATAGAAAATATAATTCATGCTCTATAATTTGACCCATATGACTATACTTTACTATGTTTTATTTTAAAGAAAAACATGTCTTTTTTTTTTGTATAGATCAATTTTATGATAGAACCTAGGCCCATATGACTAGCAAAAGTTGAGTCATAATGATAGCTTTTCCAAATAAGAACAATGATAAAGTTTGTAGATATAATATATTATTTTCTTTTGCGATATGTTTATAATAATACTATATAATAATGACCATTTATACTTGACAGAGGCTGATGCAGGCATGTTAGATCCACCTGTGCCATTGGTTTCTACTACATCTTACAAGAATTTTCTCTCTGAGTCATTAGTAAGGTCATTCATAAGTGTTTCTTCTCAAAGTGTAGAAGCAGAGTCCATAAATGTAGAGAATATAACATCATCAAGTGACCTTGATTAGACATTTTTCTACAAAAACCAAGTATTCGAAGAAGTAGCTTGAGTAAGGATATACACATCGCAAATGCACATCATGGTTTATAGTTTTGAGGTGGCTCTTTGGCACAATTATTTTGTAGTTGTAATACACCATTGATGTTATTATGAATGACTGAGCACTTGTGAAGTTACTATGTATCATATGTGTTAAAAAATTTCCAACCTTCCAATCCTGAATATAGGTAGGTCATATCTTTTTCCATCTTTTTTGTGTGCCATTCTAGCACCTGAGAAGGATATATAGCACATACTTTCTAATATCTTGTATTTAATTATTTAATTTAGTCTCAATAAAATGAATCTAATATCTTCTTTGAGAAAAACAATATACTCATTCTCTAGATTATAAAACAATACACATATACACCTACTAATCTTGTAGAATCCAATTTAATGTGAAATTTTCTACAATGTGAATTTGTTAATTACCTATTTTTGGATATTGAGTTCCTTTTCTAGGGTTTCAATGTCCTTACAAAATTTTCACTTTTCCTTTAATTTATCCGTAAGAAAAACTTTTGGTAGAAGAACTAGCAGCAAGAATGAATACAAACTAACACTATACAATGTAAACTAGTAGCTGTGAAAATAGTAACCTAGAGATTTTGCAGCTTCAATTGTATTCCTCATCTTCAAAGGATGGATTTTGATGGTAATCTTTCATTAACATTGTCAATTCCTTTCCCAAGTTCTCCAATATCAAATCTTATCTTCTCCCATCTTCTTCTTTAGAGAAAAATTGCATTCCCCTATTTCTAATCATTCTCCCTTTATCTTTGTTTGCCTTTTTCGGGACCACATGTCCACTTTGGACCATCATACCATGGGATGATTTTTATGCAAAATGTGGATAGAAAACTAATCTCCTTCTACATCTTTTGAATGGTTAACAAGCTTGGTATTGTAAATCTTTTCACCATCTCTTAAAGTGCTTATTTCTACACCTAATGAACTAATCCCACTCTTGAACCTCACCATAAAGAAAAATATAATCCCTAGACATTTCTTAGTACTATCTAATGTAGCATGCAGTATATTATCAACATTAGTTTCCATCTTTCTCTCTAAGCACTCTAAAACCCCATTTTCTAAAAAACTAACTCTATAGAACACGTTTCCTATAATAATATCATTAAGTTAATCATAAATTAACCCCAAATTTTGAATATGTATATTTTAAAAATGATGAATCTTAATCAAAATGTGACTTTGTACCTATGGATATGAGTCATTAGTTGGAAGACAAAAATATGCTCTATAACATGCCTCCTTCTTTCCATGTTTGATATTGAACTTAGACTCTTGTATATCTAATGTTGGACATGAGACATTTCAAACAGATGCAAGACATATTATGATTTCTCTGAGTTATGGTGGCATGATGGATGCATCAAAGACATAAGGCTTTGATCAATCTTTAATCTCAAGGAAAGGTTGCCAAAAATCTTATCTATGGCTTTGATTTTAACATTTACTAGGTTTTGAGACAAGGAATATATAATAGGTTGGAGTCTTTCCCATGTTCAAATCCTTGAAATCTTATTAAGTTAGTAAATTTATTGGTTTATGGTCTAACTCTATATATAGAGCACCTACTATACCTATGACCAAGGTGCAAAAATTGATGAATGTCCTCCACTTATATAGTCTCTCAATTAGTGCGACATAGGATTCTAATTTTAATTAACATTTTATCCTATAGCAAGATGGCTGGCTCGTAAGCAAAAAAATCCCTTGAGTGTCAACTATTGAAAAGTTGGTGGGTCATGGCCAACAAACTATGGAATTTATGGAGCTATGCCCCATGAATATAAAACTAAAATAATCTACCTCAATTCGAAAATTACCAAAACTCTTTCTAAACACATAAATCTTTAAGTTGGAAAAATTGCAACATTAAGATTATGGATTACAATGGAGAAAAATTCATTATTGTATTGTTGAAGCATAAACTCCAACATAACCCACATCATATGCAACCTTAAGATTATGGATCACTACATATTCTTAACCATTTACACCAATCAGAATTGCAAAATAGCAAAAGAATAATTCATTTATCACAATTCAAACTCCATGCTCCCTACCCTATCATTTTCTATTCAATCCTATGTCACGTTGAACATTTTTACATCTCATATAATTAACTCAAATTTTATTCGATGTGAATTTTAATGGAGGAAGTTGCATCCATAGTTATGTTGCTTTGTCAATAATACTAATGTTAGATTGTGGTGAATGATAAGGAAAGTACTGTACATACTTCATAAATTCTTTGGGGCTCAAGGCATCGTCCTCCAAAAAAAAAATTGGTCCCTATTTTATCAGGATTTTGGGCCCACATGTAATTATTAATTATAACCCTAAAGAGGTTTAATACTTGTATAAAAGGGCTTAGGGTTAGGGATTATTTTATAGTGGTGATGCAAAATTGGTTCTTGCAGTAGTATTGAGCTATAAGGGATTACAAATTATAATCAAGTTGTAATCATTGGATCATAATAATATCAAACTTGCTATTTGGTTGAAGTAGCCTAGGGATTGGGTGAACCACGTTAAATCTTGGTGCCTTGTGTTCTTTTCTGTATGATCTATTATTTTTTGATATTGTTTATATTTGCATGTAATTGTTATTTCTATTTGTGGTTTACTCCTAACAAGTGGTATCAGAGCATTGTTTTTTTTTAGTTATCCTTTGCAAGAAAGTCTCATGGTTGAGTGGGAGTGATGGCAGATGAGGTTAAGCTAAGAGTTGAGAAGTTTAATGGGTAGAACATCTAGTTATGGAAAATACAAATGGAAGACTATATGTATCAGAAGGACTTATGGAAGCCGTCATAAGGCAAAGCCAAGAATTAGGGATCTATGTCAAATGATGAATGGGATCTTTTGGATAGAAAGGCACTTGGAAGTACTTGATTATACATGGCACCATCGGTGGCATTTAATATTACAAAAGTGAAGACAATAGAAGAGTTGATGAAAACCCTGGTGACAATGTATGAAAAGCCCTCAACTTCAAACAAGGTATTTATCATGAAGCATTTATTTAATATGAAAATGGTAGAAGGTGGATCTGTTGCAAATCATTTAAATGAGTTTAATACTATTACTAGTTAGTTATCTTCTATGGCTATCAATTTTGATGAAGAAATTAGGGCTCTCTTTATTTTGTGTTCTTTGCTTGAAAGCTAGAATGGCTTGGTAATGGCTATGAGTAATTCTATTCCTGGATCTAGTACCCTAGAATATGATGATGTGATCAGTGTTGTTTTGAGTGAGGAAACTTATAGGAAAACCTCTGGTGGATCTACATCATGAAGTGGTTTGAATGCACAAAGTAGGAGCAGAATGCCTTAGAGAAGAAGTAATTCTAGAAATCATGGGAAATCAAGAGGAAAGTCAAAGGGGAGACATTCTCAATCAAGAGGACCAAATGAATGCTAGTACTGTGGGAAACTAGGGCACAAAAAGAAAGATTGTTGGAATCGAAAGAAAAATGAAGGAGATAAACTAGATGGAGACAAGGAGGCAAATGTGGTAAGTAATAAATTTGAAGAGAATGCTTTGCTTCTATCTTTAGAAAGTGTTGATGATTCATGTGTTTTAGATTCTTGTGCTTCATTTCATGTTACACCTCATAGAGGTTAATTCATGGATTATATCCAAGGGGATTTTGGACTTGTTTATTTGGGGGATAATGAACCCTATCAGATTTTTGGAAAGGGAAAAGTTAAGATTAAGTTGCAGAATGGGAATCATTGACTACTACATGAGGTAAGACATGTTCCAAGGCTAAGTAGGAATTTAATTTCAGTAGGGCAACTCAGTGATGAGGGTTGTGTAGTTACTTTTAATGATAAAAATTGCAAGGTTTCAAAAGGTTCCATTATAGTAGCAAAAGGTGTGAAACTAGGCACCTTATACCTTTGTATAGGTCATATTATTCCTTCTACTTTATTTGTTTTAGAGAAAAATGATTGTTGAAGAACAATTGTTGTAGTTGAGTAGGGAGAACAAATAACTATTGTAAATTCTGATACAATGCTATGGCACAACAAACTTGGGCACATGAGTGAGAAAGGTATGAAATTACTTCATTCAAAGAAAGTTTTACCAGGTCTAAAATGAGTTAATATGGATTTTTGTAAAAGTGGTGTATATGGAAAAAAAAAGAGAGTGAGTTTTGTGAAGATTAAGAAGGAAAAAAAAAAAGAGAAATTAGAGCTTGTGTATATAGATATATGGGGACCGTCTCAGGCATCTTCCCTTGGTGGCTCTCATTATTATACTATATTTGTTGATGATGCAACTAGAAAAGTATGGGTTTATTTCCTTAGATAGAAATCTGATGTATTTCAAACTTTTAAGAAATGAAAATACTTGGTTGAAAATGAGACTAATAAGAAATTAAAATGTCTCAGATCTAATAATGATGGTGAGTATTGCAATCATGAATTTGAAGATTATTGCTCTACTAATGGTATTCATAGATAGAAAACTATTCCAAGGACTCCACAAGAAAATGGAGTGAGTGAATGCATGAATAGGACTATAATGGAGCATGCAAGGAGCATGAGGTTGCATGCTAGTTTACCCTTACACATATGGGTGGAGGCTGTCAATCCTTCTATATATTTTATTAATAGAGGTCCCTCTACTTCTTTGGGTTGTGGTATTCTAGAGGAAGCATGGACTGGTAAGAAGGTGAGTTATTCTTTTCTTAAAACCTTCGATTATGAAGCTTTTGCTCACATAGATACTGAAAAATAGACCTAAGCCAGAAGCTAAGTCAAAGAAATGTGTATTTTTTTTGGATATGGCATTAATGAATTTGGTTATAGGCTTTGGGATTTTGAAAATCATAAAATTGTAAGAAGCAGGGATGCCATATTCAATGAGAAAGTGTTTTACAAAGATCTATTACAACAACATCAGAAGAAAGAAGATGATTATGTAGTGTTGGATGATACTCCAAAAGCTGATGTTCCAACCATTCCTCATGATGTGCAACAACCACAACAACAAATACCACACATAGCAATGACTGTTAGACAATCAACAAGGAAAATTAGACCTTCTAAAAGATTTTCTCCCTCTTTGTATTATAGTTCATTAATAGATGTTGGTGAACCTGAATGTTATGATGAAGTTGCATAGGTAGATACTAAGATTTAGTGGGAGTCTGCAATGAAAGAAGAAATGGACTCTTTGCTGAAAAATAACACTTGGAATTTATGCATATTGCTTACAGGAAAAAAATATTTATAGAATAAGTGGGTTTATAGGTTAAAAGAAGAGGATGGAGGTAAGAAAATATTTAAAGCTAGATTAGTTGTAAAAGGATTTGCATAGAAAAAGGGCATTGATTTTGATGAGATATTTTCTCTTTTTGTTAAGATGACTTCTATCCATACTATTTTAAGTATTGTGGCTACTAAAGATTTGCATTTATAGAAACTTGATGTTAAGATAGCCTTCTTTAATGGTGATTTGGATGAAGAGATATATATGGCTTAGCCATAGGGATTTGTGGTCAAAGGTAAGGAGAACTTAGTGTGCAAATTGAAGAAAAGTTTATATGATTTGAAGCAAGCATCTTGGCAATGGTAGCTAAAATTTGATAGTTTTATGCATGAGCATGGAGATCATAGGTGTCATTTAGATCATTATGTTTATTTTAAGAGGTTGGATACATTATTTTATGTTTATATGTTGATGATATCCTTGTAGCTAGGTCTAACATGGATCAGATTAAGGGGCTAAAACACCAATTAGCACATGCATTTGCTATGAAGGATTTTGGGGAAGCAAAACAAATCCTTGGTATGAATATTTGCAGAGATAGGAAGAACAAAAAATTGACGCTATCTTAGGCTGATTATGTTGAGAAGGTGTTGCAACATTTCTCTATGGAGAATGTTAAAGCTATTAGCACACCTTTACCTGGTTATTTGAAGTTGACTAAGGAGATGTATCCCAAGACACAAGAAGAGGAGGATAAGATGTCCAAGGTACCCTATGGTTCAGTTGTAGGAAGCTTGATGTATGCTATGGTATGTACCAAGCTAGATATTGCACATGCAGTGGGAGTCGTTAGCAAGTATATAAGTCATCCATGACTTGAGCATTGGAATGCCATCAAATGGATTCTCAAATATTTGAGAGGAACATCTAATAAGTGTTTACAATTTGGGGGCTCTACTATTGATTTATAGGGCTATGTTAACTCATAATTGGCAGGGGATATTGATACCAGGTGGAGTACTACAGGTTATGTCTTTATTGTTGGTGGGGCAGCGGTGAGATGGGTTTCTAGGTGATCGAAGGTTAATGCTTTATCCACTATAGAGGTAGAGTATGATGTTGCTACAGAGGAAGCCAAGGACATGATATGGCTTCAATTATTCTTGGAAGAATTGGGACATCCTCAAAAAGATAATTATTATTTTTTATAGATAATCAGAGTGCCATTCATCTTTCAAAGAATTCAGCTCTACATTCAACAACCAAACACATACAGTTGTGGTACCATTTCATTCAGTCAATTTTGGAGGATGGAAAGTGAAAGCTAGATAAGATACATACATATGAAAATCTAGTGGATATTTTTACCAAGGTAGTGACAAGGGAGAAGATGAATTTCTCTTTAGCTTTGATTGATCTTCTAGACTAAATAGCAATCAATGAACAACACAATCTAGTGTGGTTTGATCCAGTGGGAGCCCCATGTGGTAGTGGTATTTTTATAGGATCAATCTCCAAGTGGGAGATTTTTTTTTAGTGTGGAGCCTGATCATTCCCCAAGCAGGAGATTGTTAGATTGTGGTGACTAATCAGGAAAGCATTGTACATACTTCATAAATTCTTTGGGGCTTGGGGCATCACCTTGAAAAAATAATTTTGGGCCCTATTTTATCGAGATTTTGGGCTAACATGTAATTATTAATTATAACCCTAAAGTGGTTTAATACTTGTATAAAAGGGCTTAGGGTTAGGGATTATTTTATAGTGGTGATGTGAAATTGGTTCTTGTAGTGGTATTGAGTTGTAAGGGATTACAAATTGTAATCAAGTTGTAATCACTGGATCATAATAATATCAAACTTGCTATTTGGTGGACGAGCTGAGGGGTTGGGTGAACCATGTTAAATATTGGTGTCTTGGGTTCTTTTTCTATGTGATCTATTATTTTTTGATATTGTTTACATTTTCCTAGAAGAACAAAACAACCTACAAAAAAATTAAGGGTGGAGCAAAACTTAAAAGACGTCCAGTTTTAGATTCTCTAAGCAAGTAAGCTTTGAAAAGCTAGTTGGAAGAATATATATACTATAGTTTTCTTCTATTTATAAAGTCTAGGAAAGAGATATTTTTAATACTCTTTAGAAGCTCACATAGATTGTAGCATTCATTGAATAGCCACTCCTCTAAACAACCTAGATTTCTCAACTCTTCTAGTAGTTTAAAAAAAGTGCAATGGTTCAAATTGAGATGTTTTAAAAAGCTAAGTTGAGATTTAATTCAAAAAATTTGACGTCTGTTGGGCCTAGGCTGATATGACCTAGTAAGGATTTCTATCTAATTCTAGTACCATTTTGTTACGATATACTTTTATAGAACATGGAGTTTATTACACAGTGACTCTGAATAGTAATTATGTACATTATTTTCAATAGAGATCATTGGCACACATTAAAATGATTTTTATAATTGTTAGTACATTATTCTTCACTTGTGCACTTAATTATATTGTATGTAAGAACACCCATTCCCCAATCCCATCTAGCATTTTGAGGAAACATACATTTTGATTTATGTTCAACCATCTTTTTTTCTTGACACTTGGGTTATTACAATGAAAGAATCTTCTGCACAAATACATGTAATTATTTTACACCTTAATAGGTGCACTCTTCTCACTATCTAGATGTATACAGTCTAACATCCTCTTATTGGAAACAAGAACAACAACCTCTCTCTATAAAAAGATGCACCCTATTTTAGCAACACTGGAAACTCACACCTATTTGAAATAGCAATGAATTCCTTTATTCTATTAATTTTTCTTTATACATATCAAAGTGAATAGGTTTGATCTTGCATAAGTAGTCATGCCCAGTATAAGTGAAACAAGTGTTGTAGGTACATAAAGTGTTGCAGAGGAATAAACTATAGAAGAGGAAAGTATACGGGAGCCACCACTCAAGGTACACCTTACTACATTTGGGTTTCTCTTAATATTAACTTTGTCTTTGTACAATGTTTTTTATTTCTATAAAGAATAAATCAATTGTTTCATGGTATGCTATACATTATTATATGTTTGTTTATACCTATTTTCATGCAAATAATAATGTTAGAAGACAATTTCTATAAATTGTAGAGGGTCTATAAGTGTGACATGAATTTGGATATGGCTGACATCTCATAGAAATAGAGAACATAATAGAAAGATATAATAATTATAAAATAGGAGAATTCAAGGAGGAAAGAGTATGAAACTTTGTTCACTTGTCTAGTAGAAGCAAAGATGTCACTCAAAACAAAACCACTAACTAAATTGGAAGGAAAATAACCTCCCATAAGTTAACAAATTTCTAAATTATCTCTACTTTGAGCATTAATGAATGACCACCACCCAAATTCCACTATATGGAAACAACAAAACTAATAATTTGTGATCTAGGAAAAATTGGCATCATTGCGCACTATCATACAATAACACCCAATATGATATATTTTCCAAAATATAACACACCCGCTAGTATCTTCGTTATGACCCCTTTCATCCTTTTGTTTGGGTTAAAATATGGAAAATTGTAAGAAAAACAAGGTAAAATGATAGATTACTTATAAAACACAATGATCTCAATCATCTAGAAAATTTCACCTAGGCTAGAACCAACTACAATAGAAAATGACAAATTTTTTATATGGTCTACCACCATGAATTAAGCCATGTCAACTTTATCCACATCATTTTCCCCCACTTTACCAGAGTAAGGTTGACCTCTAGCTGCCTTTAAACAATGAAAAGCAATAAAAAAACTCAAATGCATCTAGCCATAAATGTAAATATCAACCACATGGAAGTCATGAAGATATATGTACGTTAGCTACTCATCTTTTTGCAAAAACTAACATATGAAATAAACTTTTAGTAGACTTGCCTTCTACAATGCATCAAATATAGGCATAAAAATATATGTTTCATTTAAAGCCCATTCCTTTATCAACATGCTTTATTGGTAAAGGCCTCAGAGACTCATCATTTTCCCTATTAAACTATGTATCAATAATAAAATTAGTTCAAAATAAATAACAAGGAACACAAAATTCTTCCTTGTTGATCTTGTCTACCATTTCAAGGGACTAAATGACTCTTTCTAAATACCAAATAGGAAATTTTTTTACGATGGAATGTCAAACAAAACTCTCTCAAAAATAATGAAATTAGGGACTATACTTGAATAAATACAATATTTTATGTTTCAATTCAAGTGGGATCATAATAATTAACTAAAAAAGTTGTATTATAGTTCCCTAGTTTGTTCTCACTATCAGTAGGAAGTCCCAACTTTTCATCACCTATAAAATATGTTTCATATAGGTAGTCTGTGGAAAATTGTATACCTACAATTCCATATGAATAATTATTTAGAAAAATTAAACAAATTCCTATTATAGACCACTTTTAAAAAAACAAAGTTAAACCAATACTAAAGCTTTATAGATAACTATTGTAAATGCCCATGTCCGATATACATGGTAGTGAAGAATGGAAAAAATATTTTTTATAGTTTGAAGTGAAAATTATTGAATTGTGAAAGGAAGTTGTGAACCTCATTAACAATTTTACTCTCAAGTGTTAAAACATCACTACACCTACAACCCATGTGCCCATGATTTTCTTTCTTTAATTAACTATTATTTTCATTTGAGATATAGTTGCATACAAATTTGTGATATCTCAACTATGTACACTCTATCTATATATTATTGAATATTCTAATGAGTCATAAAACTCTTACAAACAAGATTCATTCTTGATCCTACCTTTGATTCTTAGCTTGAATTTGTGGTCTTTGTTATCATCAAACTCTCTAAATACAAGGAATGAGATTAAAAAAATTCTTTATTCTTACAATGTTTGGTGTTCTATATTTTAAACTACATATATTAAGATACATGGAAAATTGATTAGTATTTTCCAAAATGTTATGTAGTTGAAGGGTCCAAGCAAGTTCATCAGTAATGGTGTTGTTTTGAAGAAAGAAGCTTCAAAATTGGTCAAGTAATCTTATAAATTGCATCAATAGAATTCTTTCTAAATTCATTTTTCATCTAAAGCTTATGATAAGTGTTCTTATTTTTATAAATTCATATTAGCATCTAAAAAGTTCTAAATATTTCATTATAATTTATTTTAATCTATATTTTAATACAAAACAAAAGAAAGTGCCAAAAATATACACCCATTCTAGTGCCTCCCCTTCACTTATTAGTCACTAGCCTTGGTTCATCCTATTATAACTGTTGGAGATTGTAATCTCAAGTATTGATGTCAATGCATTCACATCATCTAATGAAAAGCTTGATTATGAAAGATTTAATATTTGAAGACTTGTTTATTTTTCAACCTTATCTTTTCTATTCAAATATTAAATCTAATTTCATTAGAAAATATCAACCACTCCTATTGCACCTACTTTTCTTGGTAAATCTCTTTTGTATGCTACTCAATGGAATGAAAAGACAAATTATATGGAATAGACATCTATAAAAACCAAAAAAAAACACAACGATTATATGTGCTACAATTGATGCACTCAGAATCATTTGGTATGTATTTGCAATCATATACTGGGACATCCTCCTCCTATTTCTTGTGTCTATATTTAAATTCCAACATAAAAAAATAAGTCCAATAAATATCATCATATGATTGTATCCAATTTTTGATAATTTCTATCTTGAGCTACTAGAAAAATATCTTGATGATTTGATACACTGAGCTTTCTACAGGCAATGCCTAATGAAGATAAAGAAAATTTAATGGGGTGTTTCTTAGGCAAGAAATCTACTAACAAAAACTAGCAATGTTAAACTTCAAAGGAAGAAATTTTGATATTATATCTAAGAACAATTGATCAAATGCATTGAAAAATATAACTAACATCTATCTTTGTTGTTGGTGGGAACAAAATGATTGATGTGTTGGACGCAGGTGTTGTTGTGGTTGTGGTTATTTTTGATGTTGCTTCTAGTTTTGATATTTTTTTGCTACACAGAAAATACAAATCACTCTCTAATTGTTGCAATGATTTTAATATTTAGCATACAACCTTGTTGATTGATCATTATATTGATTTTTTTTTGCACCCTTGCATGTTTCCATTTTAAGTACATGACTTTAGAATACTAATTGGACATGTTCCATATTTCAACACTTGTTGAGGACTAGTTAGTTCACTATATTCTTGGTGAGTCACTTGCCACTCCACACACATTGCACATAGAAAATTTTGAATGCATTTAACTATCTCCATTCTATTCAATGCTACCTTTAATTAGAACAATAAAAAAATATCTTTATGCTAACTATATGGACTAGTCCAAAAAAAAGGTCTAGAATCTAATACATATTGGGTTTCAATGAGAAAAATTGCTAAGATTTTTAAAGTTGCAATTCATTTTGACTGCTTGCATGGCCTAACTATCCATCTAAATTGACATTTTCCTTCCAATCTAGCATTAATATATATTTATTACATCTTCCTCCAATACTTTTAATACTTAGGTAGTCAAATTCCCAATGCACCAAGAGCATCAACATAGGGCTATATTGAACAACCATAGTAATGTCACTAAATTTTTTTTTTTTCTTGTCAAGGCATAGAGCTATGTAGAGCACCCATAGTCATGTCACTAAATTTTTTGTATTTCCCTTTAGGGCTTTAGCATATCATGGATAAACTAAAACCACCACTGCAACCACCAAAACTAGTAAGGTATGTCATAGATGCATAAAATTACGAACCTATTAATAGAAAGGTGTTGCAATTCACAATCGATAAAGTCTTGGAGGACAATAACATATGTAGGCTAAAATATTTAGCATACAACATGGGTAATTTCCTCTTTGACTCTTTCGAAGTCATGCTCCATATGTGCTACACCTCTATAAAACTATGCAATGGAATTATTGACCATTTTGTGCATTGCCTTAATAATGGTGATCTTAAGGCTTTTATTTCTTAGAATAATGAGCTAGATCCACAAGCATTGTATGAATTACATGGAATTTGTGTGAATTAAAAATTATATATACAATTGTTGTATGAACGATATGGTATTTACATTGGCTCTCAACAACACCATCCTAAAGATTCTAAGACACTAACCCCTGAGGCTACAAAACTAAAATCATTCATTGTAAGGTAGTATGCTAGTCCTAGTAGAAACCTCCATTAACTCTATTTTGAATAACATCACTATGCACAAAATAATTCTCGTCAAATTTTTGTATGGCATATGGTACAACTAGTACAGTTTATAGAACTAAAATGATGAACCTTTTTGTAGATATACTTCTTTTGCTTTGCATTTGATTATCATGGCCTATAACTTAAAATGAAAACATGAATCTAAATATTCTAAATATCTTGTTGCACAGTTATTTGTCTCCTTTGTATATAGATAAATCATAGAGTTTATGTGCATATTCTTACACAACAAATTTGATTGTTCCTTACCAACTATGGATCAAGGGATTTATATACAAAATGTAAGCTTGGATTCCTTGCTGAGTATTTTGGTCTCTTTCTAGTTTGAAAAAGTATAATATAGCACTCTATTATGATAATAATTTTAAATTATTCTATGGCACACAACTCTATTTGGTGTATGTTCTATTTATTGATGTGCACATCCCATTTTCTATTCAATATATGAATGCAACTTATATTGATTTGGTTTTCAATATTCTCTCATATTGTTGTGCATGTCCCATTTTTTGGGCAATATATGGATGCAATTTTGAAATTTATTTCATTGCTTCTACTCAACAAAATGGTTTTTTTCTAATATTCAAAACATCTAGACTCAAATAGATTTCTTTCAGCTTTAGAGCTTTAGTGTACACTCTACTTTGGTTTCTACCAAGTTTCACATTTATTGGGCTTACTAATAGTAGTAGTGAATACTATGGGTGAAACTAGTTGACCCTATTAAAATTACTTTTACCCATTCAAAAAATTGTGTAAATGTTGTGCTTGCTGATAAGACTATTGTACACCTTCATTGTTGTCATATTATTTATGCTCTTAATGTTTGTCGATTAACAATTAATACTGATGACGTTCATGTGCCATAACCAATGATACATAAAGTCTCATCAAGTCCATTATTTCCTTTTGTTATAGGTTTTATAAAGAAATTTATCATAAAAATATTATTTAGTTCTTTGTTGCATTTATGAATTGACACCACTTTCCCTATTACTAGGAATAACTTAATTATAGATCATTGATTAAAAAAAATTCTTTTCATGTACCTTATTTTTATAAAATTCCTATTTTTATGTTATTTTTAGACTAAGGTTCAATACATGTCAACTATAGGTGTAATGAACACTTTTAGCACCCACCTGAGCATAAGGAAGAGGAAATATTTGATCCTTTGGCACCTCCATATGTTTTTTATTAAGTAAAACATTTTTTTGTAGGGGTTCCTAAAACCCACTAGTTAACAACAAAATACTACTAATAGTCCAAAGCTAGCAATAAAGAAACATAAAAACAATAGGTCATACCTGGCCTCCAAAACTAAACAAAATTAAAAGTAGCCAAAAGCTAGGGTGTAAGCAAAAAACCAAGAAAACCAATCAGGGTACCATTTATTTGACCAACTCTACATTCTTGAGCTCCAACTCTCCCATGGTCTCTACCTCATCATTTTTCACATGACTATCATTTAGAGAAGCTTCCTCTTCCCTCTTCCTCTTTTTTGATCTCCTTCTTTTACTCAATCTTTCAACTTGCAAGAAGTCATCTTCATCAGTGACCCTAGTTTCCTTTTTATTCTTTTCCTCCTTCACCTTTTTTCTTTCTTCCATCATCAAGTGCATCTGAATGATATTCTCATTTAGACCTTTCATTATGTTGAGGCTCTAGTTAGCTGAGCTATGAAGAGAGCTCTCCATCCTTCCACTCTTTTTTCAATCTTAGTGACCCTCACATCTAGTTTTCTAATTTTGACATCCTCATCCCCCACTTTTTTCCTTTCCTACCCCTGCATCCTAAACTTAATCTCTTCAATTGCATGGAAAATCTATTTAATGGATCAAAAATTATCCACCATACTATTGCGGGCATTATTTAGAAGGTTCATCCCCATTTCCCTCACGTTATCACTTAGAATCGCCAAAATCAAGTCGATGAGTTCCTCCAACTAAATTGTGCCATCAATTTCCTTGATAACCTCCACATGGATATGCTCTCTTACTAGACCCATTTTCATAGTGCTAGAATGAAAATTCCTCCATGTAGTTTTCCTTGCCTCAGTGCCCAAAGTAATAGTTGTTTTTTCCAATCCATATTCTTCTTTACTATCTTCCTAAGCTTTGATATTGATTTCCTTACCCTTACCATGTGCCTTCTCTATTTCCTTCTCTCCACCCCTCCTCCTTTTGGCTTGGCTATCATCCTTCCTCCCTTCTTGAGCCTTACTGGTGCCCACCTCTTTCACATTTCCCTCCTCCCTTTTTTCCATCCCCTCTTCCTCATCATTATAATCCTCCTCTAAGTTGACCTCTTGCTTAATCCTTCTCTCCATTCCTTTCCTAGATTTTTTTTCTTCTTCCTTCCCATGTCTATAATTTTAGCCACCTCCTCTTCATCTTCTAAATGTAGACCTGTACCATCCTTTGTATCCAAAGGGAGGTAAGAGCTCTCCATTTCCTTTGAGCCTTCCATCTTATGGGAAATAGCCCTTCCATGGTCTTGAGCTTGAAAATGCTCATATATAGGTAATAACAAACCCTCATGGAAGGAAAGGTTAGCATACACTTTCTTCTTAAAGCCCATGATAGTCTTATTTGTAGAGAAGAAAAGGTAGAAGGGGATGGAATTTTTTTATCTATACCTGAAGTGGTTTAGGACAATGAAATGGTGGGTACAGATCCTATCAAACCTAGTGTCCAACATTATGTAGGAGATATTCACCCTTAGGAAAAACCTCCAACATTTCTTTATAGATGCAGGTTCATAATAGGGATATTTTCTTCACCTTTCCATCTTTTCATGACTTAACCATAAGGTTAGTTATCTTAGGATCCAATCCATGGAGTTTCTCAATGAAGGTTGAGATGTTGCTTTCTCTCAGTTCCTCCCACACCTTCAATCTCCTCTTCCACTTCTCTACTTCTCCCTTTGGCTCTCTATAATGCCTTTCCTCTACTATTATTTTATAGAAAAAGGAACAAATTCTCTATGTTCTCCTAATGCGATGAGCTAAACACTAGTTTTTCTCACATAAATTGTACTTGGCTCTCTCCTCAATAAATCAATTATAATAACTATTACCATTTGCCCAAAAAATGTGCCACAAAGAACCCCGATTATTATACCTTTGATTTAGTTTGTGCCAAGTTTTCATAACTTTTAAAGTTTGATTGACAACATTAATTTCCATAATTACACTTTATGTTTCCCGTCCTCCCCTATATTCTCTCAATCTCTATTAACCTTTTAGTAGCCTTTAGAATCCTATCACCACTTGGCCATCTATGTGACATGTCCCTAATTACCATCTCATTTTCCATCTAGTTAGCAACTATATTTTCCTCATGGTAAACATGTGACACATATAACCTCTTGAAGGTAAGTAAAAGAAAATTTGTTTCCTACATCATATTCTTGATACTCTAGGATGGAGGGTTTTCACCCCTAAGACATTTAAAAATATTATTTGAATCCCCCTCCATATGTTAAAAAGTGAGTATTTTAATTGATTGTATTTCATTGTTTTTATTAGATTTGATTTTTTAATGGGGTTTGATGATTTTAGTTAATGTTGCCATGCCCAAATTTTACAAGGCAAAAACACAACCAATTTTTTTTTGAAAGGTTAACTATATAAAAGCTCATTTATATATATTTATATATATTTATATATTTATATATATATATATATATATATATATATATATATATATATATATATATATATATATATATATATATATATATATATATATATATATATATATATATACATACATACATACATACATATACATATACACACACTATGAATACTCTATCAAACTATAAGGTGATTGAAATATTGCAACTCATGTTTCTTGAGTTACAATTAAGTACATTAGGATAATACATACTTCGATCATTAGGTTGAAGGTATTGTTTAACAACATTTAGGAAACATTAACATTTCCACCAAGTCTTAGGTGTCATGGGTAGAATTATAGTATTCCAAGATATAGTTGGGGAATTATATAATCTGATAGTGTAGGGGGGTTCATTTCATTTGGAACTCTCTAGTCCCCAAAATCCAAGGGAGACCAATAAGATTTCATAATGCTTACATTTGTTAAAAGTTTAATCTAAAACATAAGAACTAGATGATGTTATCATTTTGATTCCACATCCTAACCTTGATGTTGTGTATATAAATGTGAAGCACCAATTCCTTATACATTTAGTTTCAAGAACTTAATAATAAAAAATGTATAGGTATACACATTTTTTCTAATATTCTACTTACAAATCATCTTACAATATATTGTTATTAGCATTTGTAAAGTAACCTTAATTCATTTCGATATCATGCCATTTCTATTCCATTTTATTTTATGTTTATATAGGTATACATATTTTAATAAAATCTTACATTTTATCATTTCATTAAACTCTAATTTCATTAACCTAACCATATACCATTAATTTTATTATTGAAAACATATACTATTTATTTTAATTCTAATACTACTACAATCTTGTTATTAACTACTAACAATCTAACTATGCACTACTAGCTATATTATTGAATTCCTATATTAATTATTTCAAGTTTCTAGGACTACTAATATATATTATTAACTATCAACTAATTAACATTGATTAACATTTAAATTGAATAATTTCTAATACAAAGAAATTAACTAAATTTATATACTAACTAAAGATCATTACCTACTTAACAACTAATTAAACTACTAAATAATCTATAATTATCCCTACTAACTAACTTCCCACTCTGTTTAACCATAGTATGAATCTTTATTACTACTTAAAAATTTAAATTTCCTAACTACAAATTGAATTTGCTATACACCATAATTCCCTCCCCTACTTCCTACCTTATCACTTTCCAAGACTAATAAATAAAAACAAAAACACTTCAAGCACAATTTTTCTAACCCCTCCCCCTTACCATGAGAAAATTTCCTCCATCTTTTGGCACGCAAGTGGGATGTGTCCTAGGAAGATGTGCCCAACCTTGATGGCCGTTGGAGAGTCTTGGAATTAGTGCAAGAGAGTGAAGAAAGGTGGGGGTCTCGTGATTCCCCTTCACCCAAGAAAATCTATAGCACACATGGAGGAGGAGTGGATGGAGGGTGGTGTGGGGATCACCAACCCAAAAGGGTTCTCCCCCTCAAAATCTAATTTAAATTTATTTTGTTTTTTGTTTGAAGCACCCGTTTTAGCACTAAGGCATGACTCTTGAAGAGTCTTCATGGACAAGTCATATTTTATTTTATTTACTATGTATATATTTTGTTTCCTAGGGGCTATCTTATGGTGTGGGGATGCCCAAGGTCCTATTTTTTTCAAAATTGATTAGACTAGAAAAAAGGTACTAAAATGTTTTTTATTAGATTTTATTAGGTAGAGGTAAATTTTCCCATTCTAATACAAATTCTAGAGAAGGAAAATGTGCACCTACAACCTATTTTCTCATATGGATATTACGCTATGTTTTGCATTGAAGTTATTTTCTTCTATTCCCATTGTGAACTTAGGAGAAGTAGTTGGGTGATAAGTTGATGTTATCCTTTGTATTTACACAGTCTAGAGATTTAATGGTGTAAAATAACTCCAAATTCAACTCTCTAATGTACCATACCAACCTTAATTATTTCTATAAAAAAAAAAAAGAATCATTTATAAAATTTCTCCTCATTGAAGACATAATGAATCGTTTCCAAGCCTTGACAAGAACTACTATATTAAAAGAGCTTTTATTTTCTTTGCATCAAAATTCATAATCGAGAACTTTACAATAATCTCAATCATCCTACCTTAACAAATATTACATTTATTCTCTCACACATGAAAATTTCACAATTTTTGCTATGGATTGAATACCTAAACCTACTTCTATACAAAAGCTATCTACAACATGAATTTCTAAAATGATGTATATTCCTTAAATGAACTATTCCTTTCCTTCTTATACAAAAATGAATATATTACATTCTTCCTTCCACAAATTCCAACTTTAGGCATAACATAGATCAAATTTTATATATTCATAATGGTTTACCCTAGGGTTTAAATTTCCTTCACATTCTAGAGAACATAAAAGTGGGGATTTTTCCATCATAACCCACAACAGAATGACTTGAATAGGATGAATTCTTCACAGCACTTGATTTTTCAACAATGTCAAGGGAAACCTCTATCTCTTTCATAGGTCCATTTTCCAAAAACTTGCACAAAAACACAAAACTAGGAACCATGGAGGATCACCTCCCATCCTAGGCCTCCAAAGAGGCCACCTACCGAGCTAGGGAAACAAGACCCAAATGGGATACAAATAAAAATCTTTTAATACATGCAACCACACAAAAAAATACATCAAAATCCCTTCCATGGTTTACACATTGATTCACCATTGGAATTCATTAGGTAAAGGTGAACTCTTTAAAGAGAAGAATGTGATATCAATAATACAAATATCAAAATACAATTTCATTTTTGCCTCTCAGGGCTATCACAAAATCTCCTCCTTCTTACACAATGCCTTATACCTCCCAAAACACAAAAGGCATGTGGCTTCAATAGAGCCCATACTCTATGAAGGAAGAAATAAATCGTCCCTATGATGTAAATTTTCACAACTTAAATGTTGAGCCCAACTAACCCCTTCACCCAAGGCTTATCTTCCCTCCCAAGCATGAGTGAAGCCTTCACACCCATTAATAATTCAACATCTCAAAAACAAAACAAAGAGATCAAGAATGAAAAACCAAAATGATTGTAAGAATTTTCCTTAGGGCAGAATTCACCACAGACCAAGGAACTCAAACACTGGCACAACAATAGACCAAATAGAGAGTATGATCAGAATGATGATATATTCATTCAATATGCCATATGAAAGTACACTAGGAGTGCCTATATATAAAGGCCTCTAGAGAGCTTCTAGAATGCATATAAGTTAGCAACATGATAAGTCATACAACCAGGAACATGTCCACCAGATATGGGTTATCCTCCATTAAACACAGAAGTAAGTGTGATGATGTGAGGATAAGCCTACAATGGTGTAGCATGCAAATTAGTAGTGTAGACAATATGTGCTAAAAACAGAGTGCAAATAAATGTGTTGTCAACATGATAACTCATGAGAGTATACAAAATCCTAAGTGTCTCACCTAAATAAATAATAAAATAATGCAAACTAATAAAATAATGCATTAACCTAAGTAAAATTAAGTAAAGTGTAAATAGTAAATACTTATTTACACCAACACCCCCCCTTAAGTGCAACTTAGGGGAATGCCCTTAAGCTTAAAAAATCTAGGATGAAGTGCATGATGGGTCCTAGCTACTAGGCCATGTTAGGTACCCATGTACATAATGAAATGCAATCTCCCACAATGTGGAGAAAGAGGGAAAACCTCATGGGAAAAACCCTTTACCAAAAATAGAGATGAAAAACATATATGATGTATGGAAGGATGGAGTAATCAAGACCCCCGCAATTATGACATACATCTAGTACATACATAAGAGAAAAATGAGAAGAGGAAGAGAGATAGGATAGGCTCCCACCCCCCCCCCCCCCCCCCCCCCCCCAAAGAAGAATGCCTATCAGTGACTACCTCAATGAAGAAGATAATCCAAGACTGTAGAATGGTGTTCCTCCCCTTAGGAAGAAACAAGGCCAAGGGTAAAAATGAGATGCTTCCACTATGTGTGGAAAGAATCCCATGGATAAGTGATGTCTTTGAAACCTACTCAACTTGTTGAAGAACTTGTCTCAAAGAATTGTTCATCTCCTTAGCTAATGAAGAACCCTTCTGCAACTGCTAATCATAAGTATCCACAATCACTTCAACCTATAATGATTGATCATCTAGAGAATGAATAAGAGAGTCATATGGAGACCTCATGACAACTGAAGAAGGAGTTTTTGCATCAAGAAGAAGAGGTAGATCATCAATACTATCCCCCAAATCTGTCACTAAAGCTAGATTTGGAAGACTGGATGTACCCTATTGTGTTGGACCTATCACTATGGAAATATATGCATGTGGACTAGACTAATGTAGTGACCTCTTGCTATAACTATTGATAGAACCCCACATGTCTAAATCTGTTGAAGCACTATCAGTGGTGTCACTATCGATTTTCACATGGTATGATGTGTGGAGAGGATTAGAGGACAAGTTGGGTGAACTTTTCTCAAAGTGTACATCCTTCACAAAAATTTGATGGGTCTCTCGATCCAATAGTCTATATGCCTTCACACCATCTTCATAACCAATGAAAGTACAAGGCTGAGGTGACTATGCCTTGCATCCCTTGGAAGATATCTTTTCCCATGTAGGACAACTAAAGACTTTGAAGTGTGTCACAATAGGTTTTTTGCTACAACATAACTCAAAAGGAATCTAGCCATCTAAGGCTAGATGAGGAGACCTATTAAGAATGTGAGTGGCACTACTAATTGCTCTAACTTCTAATGATGGATCTAGAGAGTTGGCTTGTATCGTGCAACTTGCCATAGACTTAAGAGTTCAAATACTCAATGCTATGATATCTATCTTGTGCAAATTGAATGCTGGTGGATTCTCAAGATTAATTCCCTCAAGTCTACAAAAGTCTATAAGTCTTTAGTTCACATATCTTCTCTCATTGTCCATTCGGAGAACTTTGACGGCTTTCCTCAATTTTTGTTCAACATGAGTCTTGAAGGCTAGAAACTTATCCAACACTTCATTCTTATGGTGAAGAAAGTAGACCCAAGTGTATCTTGAAAAGTCATCAATGAAAGCAAGTATTTAGTGACCCTGGCTGACTGTTGTTACTGCAAAAGGTCTTGATAATACCATGTGAACCATCTATAGAACAACTGGTGCTCTTGAAGACTTCCCTTTCTATAACTTCCATTCTAGATTCATATCAATTGAATTTGTTGAACATTCACTATGGGAAAATTTATTTTGAGGTAGACCTTTGACCATTCTATTTGTGCAAAGTCACTAAAGGTAGCAGAAGGAAAGATGTCCAAACCATTCATCTCATAATTTGATTGTTGAATTGGATTGTGTTAAGAAGGCTTGTGAAGGAGACTTGGGCACAAAATGGGAGAAAGAATATAACCTTTTTCCATGATTCACTTTCCCCATTACAACCAATGAGTCATCTTTCAGACTGTGCACCTATACTGAGTCAGGAAGGAACTCAACTCTATGTGCATCTCTAAGGTGAGTGATTTGGTAGATTGAGAGGAGATTAGAACTTAGGTTTGGAAAATAGAGAACATCTTGAAACTCCCCATTTTCCATCTCCACATTTCCTTTTTCTTTAACTTCCATTTTGGTATCATCTCCCATGAAGATGTGTGGTACCTTTGACTGCTTCATTGAAGAAAAATCCTCCTTTGAAGAACCCATATGATATGAGGCACCTAAGTCAAATATCCATTCCTTTGAAGAAGTTGAATTTTTGATGAGTCTTTTCCCTTTGCCCTTTGAATCTAAAGAGGACCCTTTATCCTTATAAGCATTAGGCAATGGAATATTATGTTTCTTCATGATGTTGTTCAACTCATCAATCTTCTTATGATAACACTCATGTTCTTCATGACCAATTTTCTTGCAATAGGCACACTTTTTCTTCTCCTTATTGTTGTCCCCCTTCTTGTTGGAATTTGAGGAAGACTTTCCTTATTGATTGGATTGTGGTGTTGTCTTTTCTGCATCCTTTTATTTATTCTTCTTCCACTTCTTATTCTTACCCTTTCTTTTATTTGAAGATTTCCTAGCTGAATTTTGAGAACTCTCATTATTGGCCACCAATGCTTTAGACTTAGGTGAATTGAGAAAACCCATTGATTTTAATTTCTTTTCTTCTGTATCCAATAGATAGGAATATTCATCAAAAGAGACTCTCTTATAGGTAGACCCTAATGTAGTCTTTGAGGTGTTATAAGAAGAAACAAATTCGGAATACTCCAATGGTAGCTTGCTATGAATAAGATATATCAATCTATCATCTTTGATAGAACTCCCATAATTACTAACCTTTGTTCTTAGTTCATTCACCTTAATAATGAAATTTTGTATAGAATCAAATGACTTAGTATCTAAGGAGACAAGCTCATCTTCAATTTTGAAAAAATCCTCTTCAAACACTTTACCATATAGGTTTTTGAGGGTATCACAAGCTTCCTTGGATGTAGAAGATTTCTTAATTTGATACATGATCTTGTCATCAACCCCCAAACATATATCACCTAGGGCTTTCCTATCCATTACTACCCAAGTTGAAATATCACTTGCTAATATATTATCACCTATTGGTTTAGGAAGGGTACCATCTACATATTGAGAAACTCCATTGTGCATTAAATGATATCACATTTTGATGGACCATGTAGCATAGTTATGTGGAGTTAACTTTGGAAACTTAAAATTTCCCATAATGCAAAAAATGAAAGAAAATTGCAAAAAAGAAGGAACACAACACCAAGAACACCCCCTCTTTTCACTAAATTAGAAAATTCCCCACCCCCCCCCCCCCCCCCCCCCCCCGCCCCCACCCACCCAAAAAAAAAGATGCTTTTTGGCACTTTATAAGTAGTGCAATTACAATGGCCACTTGCCAATTTTGGCCTTTGTGGACTTCCAATTTTGTTTGTTTTTTATTAGATAAACAAGTTTTATAGGGAACTTGAAACCCAAAAGTTAGTACATAAGAAGGCTGATAATAAGCATGACAGCCCAGCCAAAAAAGTAAAAGTTCAAAGGCTGATAATAAGAATTAAGCCTAGCCAAAGGAAAGAGTACTGAGAAAAGACCAGGAAAAGGAAACAATCAAAGCCACGGCCAAAAGCTAGAACAAAAAGCCAAAAGACAGCGATAAACAAAAGAACAGGCAAGAGTTATTCCTCATTCTTTCACTCTAGATCATGCATCACCTGAGCAACCTCAAAGACCTATTGATTCTCCTCCATTTCCATCTGTTGCACCCTTTGATTCCCCTAGTCTTGAGTAGAAGTGGAGTTTTCCTTTGTAGGGTTGTCCTCCATTCTGGCCTCATCCCTGTCATTTCCATCCTCATCATCGTGCATTTCTCTGTCTTTGATCTAGCCCATGAGAGAGATGATTTTGTTGTTGATGAAGCTTAACAAGGAAAACATCTAGTTCACAAGGTTGTGATTGTAGTTTTTTAGATTGTGTATCCTCTATTCTGCTAGAGTGAGCCTATCAGCCGAATCTGTCCTCCTATTGACATCCATTCCTTTCCTTGTTTCCTCAATGTGTTTCACCTGGTCTTTAACCTCCTCAAGCTCATGGAAAAGACATTTGATTGATCTAAAATTATCAATCATGTTGTTGCAAGCATTATTTAAAAGATTCATTCCTGTCTCACTGGCTCTATCCAAAATAGCCACAATCGTCGGATCAATTAATTCTTCTAGTTGTTGCTCTTATTGATTATCCACTAGGATTTAGGTATTCATGACCTCCCTAAAGATTCCCATTTTGGTAGTCTTCACATTGAAATTAATCCACACTTTCCTCTTGTCATTGGTTTGCACTTCCCCTTCTGCATACCCAGCTTTCTCCTCTTTCTGCTCCTCAAGGTGGAGATGAACAAAAGAAACGGGTAGCGCAAATGTCTCCTCATATTGAGAGCCCACATCCTCCAAACTCTCCCTCTTGTGCTTCTTCCTTCCACTATCCACCTTAGTTTCCTCCTACATCTCCTTCACCACCTCCTTAGACTCTAGATCCTCCTCATCATCATAGCTTCCCTCCTCAGCCTTCTCAGCCTGCTTTTTCCCGAGATCCCTAGGGCTTTTTCTACTTGGGGTTATGGGGGAGGGGGATTTTTTAACATGGTAAGTCACAACTTTCCTTGAGGAGGAGATTTTTTCTTTCTCAAAATTGAGGCTCTGAATGTCATCTAAGTCAGAGGAGTAACTGGAGCTTCCAGAATCCATAGTCTATGTCTGAGGGGGGGCATTGCTAATAGTATGAGCTTTGAAGTGCTCATGGATAAGTAGTAGCAGTCCCTCATGCATAGCCAGGTTTTCAATAGGTTTCTTTTTGAAGTTGTCCATCGCCTTACTCATAAAGGTTAATAGATAAAAAGGAAAAGAAATTTTGGCTTTCTTTTGGAGATGATTTAAAATAACCAAGTGGTGGGTATGGGCTCTATCAAACCTTGGGTCCAAAGTGAAATACTCAATAACAGCTTTCAGCACATATCTCCACCACTTCTTCATGGAGTCAGGGACATAGTAGGTGTAAATTTTATTTAACGCCTTCAATTCCTTCTCGCTCTCCATAAAATCCCTAACCGCATTAGCCGAGAGTTTCTTATCCCTGAAGAATTTGAAACCCTTGATAGGGATCTCGATGACAACTGCGATCACCTCCTCCGTTATCCAAAAGTTGATGCCATTCACTTTAACCCTACCATCTTTCCAGGACCCCACCATACTGTTAGTCACCTCTTGATCAAAATCATGTAGCTTCATGAGATACTTGGTTACCCCACCATCATCCAAATTTTCCCAAACTTTTTTCCTACTTCTCCATTTCTCAAAGTCCCCCACCAGCTCCTTTCTGCATCTCTTGCCCACCATCTCCTCACTCTGCACACCCACTTTACTCATAAGCTCTTCACTATGAGACTGGAAAGGACCATAGAGATTAAGCAAGGAGCAGAGAAAAATAACTCTATTGTTGCCCCTGAAATGATTGCAATAAACAACCCAAAAAGCATGGCAATTAATCAAAGAAGGATATTTGCATTTACAAATTCCCAATTTTCTATTATGAAAAGTACCCATATATCTTAACCCTTTCATATTCATAATTAAAAATTGATATCCTTCATACTTCCTTGGATTTTCTCCAAGTCAATCAGACACTTGATGTCTACTGACAGAGAATTTTTGGTATGCCAAGTCATTTTTTGGTCTGTGTCGACCCCTATATTACTAACCTGTTGGCAACTGGGTTTGCTTCTCAGAAAGTATGGGTGACATGGAATTTTTTGAATTTAGCAAGGGTCTCTCTCATCTCATTAATAAGATTTGCAATCATCCAAGATGCATAAGAATTTCCATTAATGCACTTAATAATGTTATTCGAGTCCCCTTCTGGTGACCCCAATTTCAAAAGCCAGTTTAACTACATTGCGCACAACATTGGCTTCCGCAAAATGATTTGTTTAGAAACTCAACAGGAGAGAAAAAGTTGCAATACTATCTCCATTTTCATTTCTAACCACACCTCCACTACTCAAGGATCCAGGGTTTCCCTTAGAGGCTTTGTCAAAGTTGGCTTTGTGCCAGCCTTCAGGAGGGAGGTGCCACTTGGCTTCTTGTCTTTTTATCATTTTGTCTTTTACCTTCTCCTTTTTCCTGCCTCCTGTCTCAAAATCTCCCCCCTTCTTCATAGATAAATTTTCCTTTATGTTACTAAAGATCTTCCTTCCAACAACCAAAGCCAATTCTTCTCTATCTTTGAAAATCTGGTTGTTTCTCTCCTTCCATATGCTCCAACAAAAATGGGGTAGGAGCTAGGAGCTAATTTCCTTCAAGGAAAACCTATTGAACATACCTTGCCATTGGCAGAAAAAGGTCTAGGAGGTTGGAAGGAATGCACTAGCTATGGTCAAGGTCTTGGGTGAGGAAGTCCTAGACTATTCTAGAGTAAGAGCATAGAATGAACAAATGATTGCTTGTCTCTGACTTGTCTTTGCATAAAACACATCTGCTGAGCATGATATGACCTCTTTTAATGAGATTTTCCTAGGTGAGATTTTTATCCTGAAGTGCTAACCAAAAAAATATGTCAACTTTTGGCATTAGGCCCAAGAGCTAGGTCCTCGACCAAGGGGGGGATGCATTTGTACTCCATAAAGAAAAGTACTAGAGGCAACCAAATAGAGCCCATTGGCATTATCCCTCCAAAACAGTTCATCCTTGTTGGTGCTAAGGGATAAGGAATTAAGCATGATCATAATTGGTTTGAGTTCCTCTGAGATAATAGAAAGGTCCTTCCATCCCTATTCATTCCTATAGTTACTGACTTTGTGCCCAAAAAGGTTGATGCAATCATTAGCCCAAACACCATAGGTAGGGTTATTAATGAGTGGGCCCTGAGAAAGCCAACTGTCTGACCAGAATAGAATGTTCTTCCCATTTCCTAGCTTCCAGGAGACCTTAGAGTTGGTCAAATCCCTGGCTTTTAAGAATCCATTCCAAACAACTAAGCCTCTGGGTAAATCCTCACTAAAAATAGTGAACTAAAAAGAGGGCCTTTTTATATACTTGTTCACCATAGTGTCTCTCCATTCCCCCATGCTACTAAAGATGCACCAGATTTGCTTTGCTAGGAGGGCCTTGTTGATATGAGTGAGCTTCCTGATCCCTAAACCTCCATTCTTTTTAGGGAGACAAACTTTGTCCCAAGCAACAAGGGGGTACCTTTTATTTCTATCAGTTCCCATCCATAAAAAATCCCTTTGGATTTTCTCCATTCTCTCGGCATATTTTCCAAGTATGGTGAAAAGGCTTAGGGCATATATTGGAAGGTTTTGAAGGATGGATTTTTCCAGGTATGGTGAGAAGGCTCAGGGCATATATTGGAAGGTTTTGAAGGATGGATTTTCCAGCTTGGCTGAGAGAGGCTTCCTTCCAGCCAGCTAGCTTCTTACTGAACCTATCCAAGATGTCATTCCAGAAGGAATCAAAGGGGGGCATGCCCAAGGGGAGACCAAGGTAGGTAGAATGAAGCTTCCCCACGTGACAACCCAAGATTTTGGAGATTCTCTATTGTCTTCCCTTCGGAGTGTTGATAAAGAAAATAGAGCTTTTGTCCAAATTGATGAGCTACCCTAACCCTCTGGAATAAGTGTCCAAAGTTTCTTTTAAATCCTTGGCCTCCCTAACCAAAGCCTCTCCTTCCATAATGGTATCATCTACAAATTTCTGATGCGTAAAGGGGGTGCATTTGGAAGAAGGTTTAAAGCCTTTGATCCTCCCATCTTTCTTTTTCTCCTCCATGAGTCTGCCAATACATTTTGCCAGGATGATGAAGAGAATCAGTGATAGAGGATCCCCCTGATGAAGGCCTCTAGTAGGTTTGAATAAATTAGAGGGGGATCCATTCACTAAAATAGCTAGCAAGGGGGTGGTGACCAACTAGGAAATTAGCTTGCAAGATTTGACATCAAAGCCAAAAGCCTTCAACACCAACTCCAAAAAGGACCAATCCACGCAGTCATAAGCTTTAGACATGTCAATTTTGAGTAACATCCCTCTCTATTACCAGCTTCCATAGAGTGAATCACTTCATGAACCATTATAATTGAATCTAAAATCTATCTGCTCGAGACAAAACTAGATTGTTGTTGAGAGATAATCAGGGGGAGGAGCTTAAGTAGCCTCAAAGTGAGCACCTTCAAGATGATCTTATAAAATGAATTGCATAAGCTGATGGGTCTAAACTTATCCAGAGTGTCAGCCCCTGGCACTTTAGGAATGAGAACTAAGAAAGTGGAGTTGATTTCCTTTAGAATACTTCTAGCTCCAAAGAACTTATAAAATGCCTTAACAACATCCTTCATAATGATAGGCCAGTACATTTGGAAAAAGAAGGTAGGAAAACCATCAGGTCCAGGTGACTTATCCGTCGGTAGAGAAAAAATAGCTTCTCTCACTTCAAAATTAGAAGGAATGGCCCAGATCAGATTATTATGGTGCGGTTGGAGGATCTGAGGGATACAAGAGACAATGTCATCCTGGTCCACCTTAGAGAGAAAAGGATCCCAAGAAAGAAGGGAGGATAAGAAAGAGACAGCTTCCAGTGAGATATCATCTTCCTTGGTCAGCACACCGTAGTCTTTCTTCAAGCCAGAAATCCTATTGTTAGCTCTATGTTTAAGTGTGGATAAATGGAAGAACTTTGTGTTCTGGTCTCCTTCCTAGAGCTAGTTGATTCTAGATCTTTGCCTCCATAACTTTTCCTCTTTACTAATGATGTCATGTAAATTAGACAAGATGGACAGCTTGATTTCTCTACTCGAGGCATCATACCCATTTTCTTGAATGGATGCTTGGATGGAAGAGAGATTAGAAGAAAGATCCTCTTTCATAGAGAGTAAATGAACAAAAATTGACTTATTTCATGCTTTTAACATCCTTTTAACATTACTAAGTTTTCTAGCAACCCTGAACATATCAGTGCCTTCCACATCTATGCTCCACTAGCCCTTAATTCTCTCTAGAAGGTCAGGGTGGGAGGTCCACATTTTCTCAAAATGGAAGGGAGGGGGTCTACAGGGGTCAAAAGGGACAATCAAGAGGGAGATGGGGGAGTGGTCAGACCCAATCCTAGGCAAAAGAACTAATTTGCAGGAAGAGGACTATAGCCAATTAGGAGAAATGAGGGCTCTATCCAGTCTAACCTGAATACACTCCTTACCTAAGCATTTATTGGACCAACTAAAGTTGCCACCCATAAGGTCCATGTCTAGAAAGGCAAAATCATTGATAAAGTTTGAAAGATCATGCTTGCTATCCCAGTCCTGAGGTAGACTTCCCTTCTTCTCCTTATCTAGAAGAGGGGTATTGAAATCTCCCATAATAATTTCTTTTTTCAAGTTGCTATTCTAAACCAGCCCTTCTACTCTGGACTAGTAGGATTTTCTTTCTCTCTTGTTGTTGGGGGCATAAATGTTGAGTAGGAACCAAAATTCATTGGAATGAATATTGTACACTTTACAAAATAGAATGTTACTAGCATTGGAAACCAATTCCACCTTGAAGATTTTTGACTTGTATAAAGTTAGCAGACCCCTAGAGGCTCCATCAAAGTCCATAGCCTCTCCGCTCATCATGTTACTGAACTATATGTTTCTCAAAGAATCCTTTTTCATTTTTGTTTCTTGGATCGTCAAAATATCTGGTCTCTAGTCTCTAATCAAATTCCTAATGATTTCTTGTTTATGGGTGCCATTTAGGCCCCTAATATTCCATGAGATGGTCTTCATTTTTTACTCTTGGAAAAGTCCTTCAGGGTGCTTTGGCACCCATTCACCAAACACCTTCTAGTCTCCTCTTCCCTAGACTCTCTTTCTGATTTCTTGCCTACTTTGGTTGTAGAGCCCACATCTAGTTTGCAACTACTCCTGGTTGCCACCAGAAAAGCCTTGGACGAATCTCTGATTTGATTCTTCCTAAGTATCTCTTCCTTGTTTTGAAACTTCAAGGATCTAGAAGCCTTATTAGCATTCCTTGGGGTGCTATGAAGATCAACCCTTTGGTCCTGATATTTCACCAAATCATCTTTATTTCCTATTTTATTCAGTGCATCTTTGGTGGAGACCAAGTTTTCCTCTGGGTCCTAGAAGATGATAATTTCCTTATTATCTCTTTCTTTGATCTCTTCCATGGAGGCCAGAACCAGCTGCTCCTCTCTAGGGGGAAGGTCTAAACCAACCTCTTGAAGACCTTTCTATGAGACACCCTTATCTTCCTCTTCTCTAGGCTTGAGGGTCCTTTCCTTGACCTAATCATCCCCTAATATCTAGGGTTTGGTTAAAGGTAGAGAGGAACTGGGTTTGAGTAACTCTCCTTCTTTACTTGCCTTTCCCTAAGGTTCTTGTGCTGTCCTCTTTAGGGCTTCTACTGCATCCTGGGTCTCCGTAGATAGGTCCTTCTGGCCTTGTACAATGGTCTTTTTTTTCCAAACTTTCTTCGTCCTCTGTTGAGAAGAAGAAGGGGGATTCTGCTTTCTAGACATCTTAGATTTCGGGCACTAAAATGCCTTATGACCAATTTTTAGACAGTGAAAACACCCAAAAGAACCACTTTCAAGTCCAGCTACTAGATATGGGTACCAAGTTTGGACTAAAAAAAAACCACTTCAGGCATATCCTCCCCTTCCCTTACTTCGATGTAGATCCTCGCATAAGTCAACCTACTCTTTGAAGCAGTGATTGGGTCGATGGAGAGGAGCTCTCTGAAAGAGGATGCCAAAACCTTGAAGACATCCTCATTCTAGAACTCCAATGGTAGCTCTGGGAGTCTGACCCATACCAGAGCTTGCTGGAGGAAAGCTTCATTTAAGTCCAATTGGGATGACCATCTCTAAAGCATGAGGGTGGCCCTTCCAAAGCTCCAAGGACTTTCACATAGAATGTCAACCATGTCCTCTTGATAGGTGAACTCAAAAGAAAGAAAACCCTTAGCCATTGTTGTGATAGAGACCTGACCTTTCAAGCTCCACTTTTTTAGAGTGTAGGCCTAGACCACATCAGTATTTGGTCTTGGGCCAATAAATTTTCCAATGAGTGTTGAGGCCATAGAGGCAATGTTGTGATCAACAATATCGTCTGAAATAGTGATCGTGTAAGATCCCTTTTCTAGACCTGACACAACCTTAACCGGAGGGAAAGAGGATTTACCTGATGGCTTGACTCCAAAGAGTGAGGCCCAATGCTTTGGGAGAATCCCTAGAATGTCCTCATGTGGGTCCCCATCTCCTGACTCCTCCATGATGCCTACCTGGATCCCTTCCTGCATGCCTAGTGTTTGAGGTCTGCCTCCCTGTGAATTCTTGCTTGTCTCCAAATTTGAAATTTGAACTCTTGCTCCTATTTTTACACTTAACTGCCTGTCTCCAGATTTGAAATTTGAACTCGCACTCCCATTTTTACTTTTTCTTGTTACAACATCTTGAAAGATTAGAAATCTAGAACTTTATAATGTACAACAATTCTGAAGTAATACAAAGAAAAGAAAGGCCCTATATGTGAAAGTGACACTTTTGTTGACACAAACCTACAACTTGACTGTAGCTCTGGAAAGTAGATGAAAAATAACACACTTCCAAAAAAATGGAACATTTTTTCATGTCTAGATAAACTCGTATAGAGTGTTTGAAGTTGCAAATTGTAGGATTATGTAGGCATAATTGCCAAAAAATACAAATTATGACAAATCCATGCACCAAAACTAGTAAAGAGCTACATCACTTAAATATTTAGGAAATTCTACCCAATTTCAAAAAAATCACACCTAATTTGGAGTTTGGATGACTGAGATATGGCCTCCCAAATTTAGACTAAAAAATAAAAAATCAATCTGGAGAGGGGTTGCATCAGCAAAAGATGAGGTTAAATTTGATGGTCATATGACCCTTGCAATAGTTCTAATTTTCCCTAGAATGACAGTCTGACAGTTGTCAAATTTAGGCTCCCATAATGATGACATCAGAGTCCTTCAAGCCTGTGATGACATTAGCATGATGTTAATGTTGTACAGGCAGTATGAATCATATGGACTATATGGATTTAGCAATCATGTCTGCTTACGTGGTAGCTAACTCGATGTATAGTCATTGACATATTAGTTGATTCAGCTACCAACTCTCTTGATGATGTATCCTATGAATGCTTCACTAGAAAAATGACATGGCATTACTAGGACTGTCCACATAGGCCTCAGGCTAATAGGACTACTATGTCAATTTTGCTGACTTAGCTGTAAAGTTGGTACCTAGGCAGTTATGTGATGCAACATATATGGTCTTGGTGGTGTTGTGTGTACTCTACTTGCCATGTGGTGGAGATGATACAATGTGGCTTGGCATGTTAGGTTGGCTAATGGGATTGTGTCACATGTTTATGAACCTTTTTCGATGTCAAAGGATGCTTTATAGATGGAATCGCAATGCCGGATTCCTTTTTACAGGCACGATGTCATCTTCTTGCCATCATGGTGCAGACCTTTATTTTCTAGGGCCAAAAAACTTATTTATTATCCCAAATTCATGGGAGAATGGTCTCCAAAGAGGTTTAAAAGTAAAGCTACATTGATGTTAAATAAAAGAGGAGCTCACCGGTGTAGGCTAGCTTATCATAATTTAGAGATTGCCTTGTTGACTATAGGGGTAGCCAAATTTCTTGTGCCAATGTCAAATTTAAGTGCTAATGCCTATTGGAATAGGAATATGCTTTTAAAAATAGAATATTCTCCCAAATTTGTAGGGCCAGGGTGTGACTACCCAGTTCTGCACAAAAAATTCGAAAATACCCAAATCAGAAAATAAATTATAGAGATTAAAATTAAACTCATATCTGAAATAATTGCATAGAATGAATTAGATCATACCTAGTTTGCAAATTGGTGCCCTTGGGTATCATTTTGTAAAAAAAAATTGTCTCACAACCAACTTTGGCCTAGCAGAGGAAAATTTATAGTCGATCTTCACCAAATCAATGTTCTAGATGTAATGGCAAGGTCAGATTTGGCTCTAGATGCTCCCATTTTTTGCAAAATCTATAGATTCAGGTTGAGGCATTGAAGCATGAATGTTCTCAAATGGCTAGGTGTAGAGAATCCCCCTAAGCTCTAAAACCATGTAAGAATTTTCCTTAGGGAATAATTCACCCAAGACCAAGGAACTCAAATACAAGCACAATAGTAGACCAAAGAGAGAGTATGATCATAATGATGATATATTCATTCAATATGCCATATGAAAGTACACTAGGTGTGTTGGTATATAAAGGCCTTTAGAGAGCTTCTAGACTGCATAGAAGTTAGCAACATGATAAGTCATACAACCAAGCACATGTCTACTAGATATGGGTTATCCTCCATTAAGCACAAAAGTAAGTGCCATGATGTGAGGATAAGCCTACAATGGTGTAGCACACAAATCAATGGTGTAGACAACATGTGCTAAAAAAGGAGCGTGAATAATTGTGTTATCTACATGACAACTCAATGAATTATGCAAACTCCAGTCTTGTAGACACCATGTGCTGAATTAGAGTTGCATACTTTTGTGTTGTCAACATGACACCTTATGAGAGTACACAAACTCCTAAGTGTCTCATCTAAGTAAATAATAAAATAGTGCAAAATAATAAAATAATTAATTAACCTAAGTGAACTTAAGTAAAGTGTAAATAGTAAATACTTATTTACATTGACAAAAATACATGTAACAAAAATGACAATCACACCATCACAATACAACACAAGGATTCACAATGACAATACATGAACCCAGTAAAACAATACATTCTTTTAGTATCATTATGTAAATGCAAGATATGGTCATGGTTTGAGCACCAATCTTGGTCCAATAAAAGGAAATGATAGTTGATGAAGAGCTCCCTTCTCTTTAGCCTCCTTTCAAAAACCCTAATTGTCTCTAAACTTAGAGAGTGGGTGAACACCTCACTAGTTTGTCCAAGACTCTCTCACTATCTTTTTTGGCAAAAAACATCAAGCCACTTTCTCTTACAACCTTACAACCTTTTCCTTGCCAAGTTTTCTATTTTTGACTTAGTGGAGACATAGGGAAAAACTCATGGGACAAATCAATTTTTGAATTGATGGAAGAATACATTGATAAAGGCCCCCCCCTAGGCTAGCTAAGCATTAACATGGTCAAATTTAGGACCCTAACATTTTATACTAACATATGGGTTGCTTATTTTCACAAAAGAGACACCTTGGGACCACATAATGACCTTTTAAAACCCTAGTCAAGTTTGAATCCGAATTTCCCTTTCATATTGACTCATCCTATCGATACCCTATCAAGTGGGTTTACTTAATCTTTAAAAATATAATTACTTTAAAGGTTAAATGCTCAATGACCAAAACCCTAGGTGACATGTCATGAGCACACAACAATCTACAAGTGTCAAGTGACACAATAAAGCACATTACACATCATCATGACATGTCCCTCATGCATCTTTGAGATTAAAATTTTCACACACATCCAAGCTTAAATTTACAAAATAAAATACACCACAACAAGGCATTTGAATCTTCCAAAGATTCACCTAGGCTAAGATATGTTCACATGAGTTTGGATCTTGTTTCTTTGATAAATTTCCATGGTTTTATTTCCTACACACTAAACTCGAGCATAAGTAGTCAAAAGAGAAGTCATATAAAATACATATCATAAA
The DNA here is from genome assembly GCA_028749045.1 of Cupressus sempervirens. NCBI lineage: Eukaryota > Viridiplantae > Streptophyta > Pinopsida > Cupressales > Cupressaceae > Cupressus > Cupressus sempervirens. Next base: position 139,226,413 of record CM053789.1, on the reverse strand, counting down.
TGCATACAAATTCCAATGTTGTATAATCCATATTAACATAATTCAATTAAATTTCCTTTCTTACTCATTTCAAATAAAACATTAGAAATCAAAGTCCACATATCACATTTAATCTTAAATCAACATGATCAAATTAACATTTATCATCACATCATGATATATTTTCTTTCCTACTAGGTGTAAAGTTGCATCCATATTTGTTCGGTTATCCCATACAAAAAATTGGTTCTTAATATATATCATAGATAGAAATCACTACTATAAATACCAAAATCAATTGATAATATAAGCCATTGTCCATCTAAGTCTCAAATAATTGTCAAAATATCCAAATCTTGAGTATCAAAATGCAAGTAAAATATCTATGCTATGATAGGTCATGGTGAGCCCTTACATCCTCCCCCTAGGCATGAACTTCCTCCTAGAGTTCATCAAAAAGGTATGGGTACTAATGTTTCATCTAATTTCTATCCTCCCATGAAGCCATGACCTCATTATAACAATCACACTAGGCTCTAACCTAGTCTAGCTCTCTACCTTGAAGTGTGAGGGTTCATTGAGCTAAAATGAAAATGGGCTCCAATGTTATCTATCTATCTAACTCCACCTGCAAAGCATCCCAATCTATGATGTGAGACTCATTATAAATATACTTTCTTAATATAGATACTTGAAATACATCATTTATGAATGATAGGCTAGGTGGTAGGGCTAAATGATAAGCAATTGGTCCTATCTTGTCTAGAATCTCAAAGGGACCCACAAAACAAGGTGCTAACTTAGAGCCTTTTCCAAAATGGATAGGGCTCTTATGTGGTTGCATTCTCAATGAGACTCTATCACCAACCATGTACTCTCTATCCACCCTCTTTACATCTAGATATTTCTTTGTCTATCTTGGGCCTCTCTATGGTGTTGTCTAATCAAAATCACCTATTGCTCCATATCCTTGACTAACTATGGCCCTATAGATACCCTGTCCTCAATCCTATCCCAACTCAGGGGTGTTTTATAGGACCTACCATATAAGGCTTGATAGGGTGGCATGCCTATGGAAGTGTGATGCCCATTTTTATAGGAAAATTTTGCAAGATGTAGGTATTCTTCCTACTTAGACTGATGGTCCATCACATACATTCATAATGTGTCCTTTGGGATCTAGTTAACTCACTCTTTTTGTCCATCTATTTGAGGATGAATAATGACTTCTATAATTCCCTCTAGAAGGATGATGTAAATAAAGAATCTCTATCTAAGATTATCTTATGAGGAATTCCATGGAATCTGATAATATCTCACAAGAACACCTATGCAACTATAGGTGTTGTGAAGGTAGTGTAAACGGGTAAAAAGTGGGCAACTTTTGTCAAAGTGTCTATTGTCACCATGATGACATCATGAAGATGAGAAGACATCCGAAGACCAACAATAAAATCAATGGAGATAATGTCCTACTTCCACTCAAGTATCTCATGTGACTACAAGAGTCTACCTAGATTTTTGTGTTCTGCCTTAACTCTCTGACACTCTAAGAATTTTTCTATGATGTTTTTAATTTGCATTCTCATTCCTAGCCAATAATATAATTATCTTAAATCAGCATGAAGCTTCTTAAACTTGGATGTCCTACATAAGGTGCTTTGTGAGCTTCCAAAATAATGAACTCATGTAAGTCTCCTATGGAGGGTAAATAAATGCACCCTTTATGGCATATAAATCCATCTAGACCTAATGAGAAACTAGAAAATTTTCCCTCCAAGGGTTTATGGGAGTGGATTAACTAAAAAAATTCTACATAAAACATATCTTTAGGTAGATGGTGTAGTATGTGCTCTCTCAAATCTGTCTCAGTAATCATAGAAGATATCCCATGATGCCTCCTACTCAAGGCATATGCAACTACATTATCCTTTCCTTTAATGTAATGTACATCAAAATCATATTCACATAAGAACTCCATTCATCCTATCGAGCATTAAGATTTGACTGTGTGAAAATATACTGCAGACTTTGGTGGTCTGAATGAAGCTCAAAGGGATGAGCTAGAAGAAAGTGGCACCATCTTGCCAAGGTATGTACCACTACTACAAGCACTAAATCATGGGTAGGATAATTGAGCTCATGAGTCTTAAGTTTCCTAGACTCATATGCTATAACTTGGCCATTCTTAAGGAAAACACTGATACCATCCATTCAAATTTCTTCCCTTTTCTTTGAAGGGATGTGATGGGATGAGCTACCCTGGAAAATCCTACCACAAACTGCCTATAATACCCTGACAATCCCATGAATCTTCTAACTTCTATAACATTGGTTGATGTTGGCCAATACATGATGGCCTAGATCTTGGATGGGTCCACTAAAATTCCATCTCCTAATATTACATGACCTAAGTAATGCACTTCTTTTTTGAAGAATGCACACCTTGACAAGCTACCATATAGTTGATTCTCCCTTAAGCGTTGCAATACCTGCCTCAAGTGTTCTTTGTGTTCATTCTCATCATGAGTATGTATCAATATATCATCAAGGAATAATACTACAAACATATCCAAAAATTTATAGAACACCCCATTCTTAAGGCTCATAAATATAGTTGGGACATTTTAAAGACCAAATGGTACCACTGTGAACTCATAGTGACCATACCTTGTATGGAAAGTAGTCTTATGAATGTCACTTTCCACTATCTACAACTGATGATACCTAAACTTCAAATCTATCTTAAATAATACTTGAGCACCCTACAACTGATCAAATAGGTCATCAATTTTAGGGAGTGGATATTGATTCCTAATAGTTACCTTATTCAGTGTCGGTAATCAATACATAATTTGATTGATCCATCCTTCTTCTTTACAAAGATCATCAGTGCACCCCAAGGTGATACACTAGGGTAGATATGTCATTTCCCCAAGAGTTCCTCCAATTGAATCTTAAGTTCATTAATTTCATGTGTAGCCATCCTATATGGAGATCTAGAGCTAGGCTCAACTTTAGGTAGCAGCATACCCAAAATCTCTAAGGAAAAAAATCCTTAAATTCATGTAATATTAAATAGTCATCTAGAGAAGGTTCCCTCTCATCTTCTTCCTCCCTATTACTAGTAGATACTACAAACAACTAACATCCCCTTTGTAGACACCACTTAAGCTACATGGAAAAGATGATACAAAGAGACACTAGATTTTACATCCCTAACATTATCATAGGAGTACGATGATAATCTAAACACTCAACTTTCTTCTATTTTTAGTCCATCTTTGCAGTATGTGTACATAGCCAATCCCTGCCAAGGACTATATTGTAAGATCCTAGGTGAGTAATATGTAGATCTGAAGTTGTGCTCATGTCTCCAATTTTAATTTGACAATCATGTATAAAGGATTTAACTATCACCCTAGACCTAGAGGTCAATTTAATTTCCAAATTATCATCTTGTCTAGTTAGCACTAGCCCACAATACTCCACTACAAAAGGGGATACAAAAGAATCGACAACTCCAAAATCAAACAATATAGTAACATTAATACCTTTGATTATACCTAAGGCCTCAATAACCATGGCCTAATGCTTCACTTTGTAGTTTTCAACCATTACAAGTATTGTATGGGATGTACCCATGTCTCCTACTATAGGCTTTGAAGTGGCTTCTTGCTAATTACTAGTTGTTGGTCCATGTGGGCACTCTCTAGCTATGTGACCCATACCACCATAAGTATAATACATGGTCTATGAGTCTGAATCTAAACACCCTATGGCCTAGATTTTTGTTGATCCTCTATCATATTGCACCTTCTATAACCACCTCTAGAGGACTCCTGAGTCCTAGCTAGCTGTGCATATGGAGCCTGTGGCCTACGATCTTGTCATGAACCCTATGACTACCACTGCTTGGGCTTATAGCCTTGATACCCTAGTGATGACTTCTGCCTAATATCCTATTGAGACTTTTGTTGTGTCTATGGGGCTTTAGAGACTCCCTCTGAGTGACTTTGATTACCCTTCCATGAGGATTTCTATTGTCCTAAATTTTGGGTGAAATTTTGATTGTGAGACCAATCTCAAGATTCCTATTTTTTATGGAGATCTTCTACAATCAATGTTGTCTCAATTTCCTCCCTAAAGGTGCTCACAAAATCTAGGCATACTAAATGTTGAAGAGACAAATTAAGACCCTTGGTGAATTGATAGATTTTTAGCTTCTCATCCTTCATGTACTCGACATAAGGAAGGATCTCTAGAAATATTCTCTCATACTGTGCCATAGTAAACCTCCTCTACTAGAGGTCATGAAACTCCTCAATCTGACTATGTCTAAAATTCTTTGAAAGATACGTATCTCTGAATCTGGCCACAAATGCCTCCTAGGTAAGAGTGTCTACCCTCACTCCACGTATGGTCTCTTCTTGTTTCCACCAATTGGAAGTATTGTCACATAAAAGGTGTATAGAAAGTTGTGCCTTCAAATTGCTCCCATAAGGTCACAAACTAAAGCACCTCTTTTAATCTCTATAACCATGCCTCTGCCTATGTACCATCTGTGATTCTAGTGAAAAGAGGTGGTTTAAGTAAAATTAATTCCATAATCTTATTCCCTATGTATTTGGGTGCTCTCAAAATGGCTAGTGGCTCTACAACCAGTGGTGGTTCAATTTGATGAACCAAGACCTCCTCATGATCACTTTGTCCCTCTACATCTCTAGGTGGGGAGGGCTTATGCTTCTTTCCCTATTAGTTTCTCTATGTCCCCTTATCCTTTGTTGTTTGGTCTATGGAATTACAGATGGCATCCTCTTTGAAATGACTTTGATAAGGTTCTAAACGATGTGAAAATTTGATTAAAGTTTTGAGGTTTCTAGAGTGGGGGTCCATAAATTCCATGTTTTTCCCCCTCCTTATGCTACTCGTGCATCCCTAGGGACTCTAGCCCTTTGATGCCCATTACAGTTAATGACATGCATCCTACACACAAGTTGTAGTTTTAGTGAGTTAAGTGTAATAGGTTAGACTCTAGTGTTGAAACTAGGCTCTAATACTAGAATGTCATGCCCAAATTTTACAAGGCAAAAACACAACCAATTTTTATTTTTTTTGAAAGGTTAACTGTAGAAAAGTTCATATGTATATATAGACTATCTATATACACTATGAATACTCTATCAAACTATAAGGTGAATGAAAGATCACAAATCATGCTTTTTGAGAGTTACAATTAAGTACATTAGGGTAATATGTGATTCAATCATTAGATTGAAAGTATTGTTTAACAACATTTAGGAAACATTAACATTTCTACCAAGTCTTAGGTGTCATGGGTAGAATTATAGTATTTTGAGATATAGCTAGGGAATTATATAATCTGACAGCATAGAGGGATTCATTTCATTTGGAACTCTCTAGTCCTCAAAATCCATGGGAGATCAATAAGCTTTCATAATGCTTACATTTGTTAAAAATTTAAGCTATAACATAAGAACTAGATAATTTTATCATTTTGATTCTACATCCTAACCTTAATGTTGCATATATAAATGTGAAGCACCAATTCCTTATAAATTTAGTTTCAAGAACTTAATAATCAAAAATGTGTAGGTATACATGTTTGTTCTAATATTTTTCTTACAAACCATCTTACAATATATTGTTATTAGCATTTGTACAGTAACCTTAATTTATTTCATTATCATGTCATTTTCTATTCCATTTTATTTTATTTTTATATAGGTATACATATTTTAATGAACTCTTACATTTTATCATTTCATCAAACTCTAATTTTATTAAACTAACCATATACCATTAATTTTATCATTGAAAAAAGCATACTATTTATTTTAATTCTAATAGTACTATAATCTTGTAATTAACTATTAACAATCTAGCTATGCACTACTAACTATATTATTGAATTCCTATATTAATTATTTCAAGTTTATTGGACTACTATAATATATTATTAACTATTAACTAATTAACATTGATTAACATTTAAATTGAATAAATTCTAATACAAAATAAATTAGCTAAATTTATATACTAACTAAAGATCATTTCCTACTTAACAACTAATTAAGCTACTAACTAAGCTATACTTATCCCTACTAACCAACTTGCCACTCTATTTATCCATAGTATGAATCTATATTACTACTAAAAAATTTAAATTCCCTAACTCAAAATTGACTTTTCTACACACCATAATTCCCTCCCCTTCTTCCTACCTTATCACTTTCCAAGGCTAATAAATAAAAACAAAAACATTTCAAGTGCAAGTTTTCTAACCCCTCCCCCTTACCATATGGAAAAAAATTCCTTGATCTTTTGGTACACAAGTGGGAGGTGTCCTAGGAAGATGCACCCAAACCTGGTGGCCCTTGGAGATTCTTGGAAGTGGTGCAAGAGGATGGGGAAAGGTGGGGGTCTCATGACTCCCTTTCACCTAAGGAATTCTACAGTGCACATGGATAAGGAGTAGATGGAGGGTGGTGTGGCAATTGCCAACCAAAAGGGTTCCCCCTCCCCACCCCACAAAAAAAAAAAAAAAAAACCTCTAATTTAAATTTTTTTTTTTTTTTTAATTTTAAGCATCTATTTTAGTACTAACACATGATTCTTGAAGAGTCTTCAGAGGCCAAGTCCTATTTAATTTTATTTAGTATGCATATATATTTTTTTTCCTAGGGACTATCTTATGGTGTGGGGATGCCCAAGGTCCTATTTGTTTTTAAATTTATTAGACTATGAAAATGGTGTTGAAGTGTATTCGATTGAATATTTTATCAGACTATATCACGAAGAGATAAATTTTCCATTCTCATACAAATTCTAGAGTTGGAAAATGTGCACCTACAACCTATTTTATCATATGGATATCAGGCTATGTTTTTCATTGAAGTTATTTTCTTCTATTCCCACTATGAAGTTAAGAAGATTAGTTGGGTGATAAGCTGATGTTATCCTTTATATTTATACTGTCTATAAATTTAATAGTATAGAATTAATCCAAATTCAACAATTTAATGTACCAAATAAATCTTAATTATTTCTAAAAAAATGAATAGAATCATATATGAAATTTCTCCTTACTAAAATAATAATGAATCATTTCCAAGCATTCATAAGCACTACTATATTACAAGAGCTTTTTTTTTTTACATCAAAATTCATAACCGATAACTTTACAATAAAAAAAACTTTACAAAAATCTCACTCATGCTAACTTAACAAATATTACATTGACTCTCTCACACATGAAAATTCCACAAGCTTTGTTGTGTATTGAATACCTCAACCTACTTCCATACAAGAGCTATCTACAACATGAATTCCCAAAATGATGTATATTTCTTACATTAACTATTTCTTTCCTTTTTATAGAAAAATGAAGATATTACATTCTTCCTTCCACAATGCCAACTTTATGCATAACATAGACCACATTTTACATATTCACAATGGTATACATTGGGGTTTTAATTTTCTTCACATTCAAGAGAACATAAAAGTGCGGATTTTTCCATCATAACCCATAATAGAATGACTTGAACAAGATAAATTCTTCACAACCCTTGATTTTTCAATAATGTCAAGGGAAAACCCTATCTCCTTCATAGGTCCATTTTCCACAAACCTAGACAAAAACACAAAACTAGGAACCATGGATTCTCACCTCCCATCCTAGGCCTCCAAAGAGGCCACCCACCAAGATGGGGAGACAAGACCCAAATGAGATACAAGCAAACATCTCCTAATACATGAAATCGCACAATAAAATACATTACAATCCCTTCCATGGCTTGCACATTGATTCACCATTGGAATCATAAATACATTGAGTGAAGGTGGACTATAGAAAGAGGAGAATGTCATATCAATAATATAAATATCAAACTGTGATTGCATTTTTGCCTCTCAAGGCTATCATAAAATCTCCTCCTTCTTACACAATCCCTTATACCTCCAAAAAAAAAAAGGCATATGGCTTCAATGGAACCCATACTCCATGAAGGAAGATAGAAATCCTTAGTATGGGGTAAATTTTCTCAACTAAAATGTTGAGCCCAACTAACCCCTTCACACAAGGTTGCTCTTCCATCCCAAGGGTGAGTGAAGCCTTTTCACCCATTAACAATTCAACATCCCAAAAAAAAAACAAAGAGATCAAGAAGGAAAACCCCAAAAAAAAAATACATGTAACACAAATCACAAACACACCATCACAATACAACACAATGATTCACAATGACAATACATGAACCCACTACAAGAATACATGATTTCAATGTCATTATGAAAATGTAAAAGATAGTCATAGTTTGAGCACCAACCTTGGTCCAATAAAAGGCAATGATAGTTGATGAAGAGCTCCCTTCTACTTGGCCTCCTTTCCAAAACCCTAACTATCTCTAGACTTATAGATTGGGTGAACACCCCATTACTTTTTCCAAGACTCTCCAAAAGTGCTCTCACACTATCATTTTTGGTAAAAAACATCAAGTCAGATTCTCTTACAACTTTGTCCCTACCAAGTTTTTTATTTGACTTAGTGGAGACATGGGGAGGAACTCATAGGACAACTCAGTTTTCGAATTGATGGAAGAATGCATTAGTAAAGGAACCCCCCTATGCTAGCTAAGCATTAACATGGTCAAATTTATGCCCCTAACATGTTATACTAAATATGGGTGGCTTATTTTCACAAAAGGGACACTTTGGGACCACATAATGACCCTTTAAAATCCTAGTCAACTCTAAATCCCAATTTCCCTTTGGTATTGACTCATCCTATCCCTTTTCGAGTGGGTTTACTTAATCTTTAAAAAGGTAATTAGTTCAAAGGTCAAACTTTACCATGACCAAAACCTTAGGTGACATGTTATTAACACACAACAATCTACAAATGTCAAGTGACAGTTTAAAGCACATTACACATCATCATGACATGTCCCTAATGCATCTTTGAGATTAAAATTTTCACACACATGCAAACTTAAATTTACAAAATAAAATACATCACAACAAGGCTTTTAAATATTCCAAAGATTCACCTTGGCTAAGTTGTGTTCACATGAGTTTGGACCTTGTTTCTCCAATAAATTTTCATGGTTCCACTTTCTACACACTAAATTTGAGCATTAGTAGTCAAAAGGGAAGTCATATAAAATACATATCATAAATGAATACAAATTCCAATGTTATGTAATCTATACTAACATAATTCAATTAAATTTCATTTCAAATAAAACATTCGAAACATTAAAATATAAAAGTCCACATATCATATTTACTCTTAAATCAACATGATTGAATTAATATTTAGCATCACATCATGATCTATTTTCTATCCTACCAGGTGTAAAATTTCATCCATATTTGTTTGATCATCCCATACAATTTTTTATTTTTTTTAAATATCATAAATGGAAATCACTACTATAAATACCATAATATAAGCCACTATCCATCTAAGTCTCGAATAATTATCAAAATATCCAAATCCTAAGTATCAAAATACATGTAAAATATCTATGCTATGATAGGTTAGGGTGAGGAATCACAAATTCAAAGATCTATTTTCTTGACATGAATTGCATAATCATTTCTATCTTTTTTCTAAAAAGACAACACAAGAAACAATACTTATGTGTGGCCAAAGTGCTCCAAATTATATTTTATAAGAGTCTATCACTACAATAATTTATAGAAGTGTAATCAACATGAAATACAATTTTAAAATGCTTAAAAATAATAATTTAAAATTGTTGAATTATTATTGATAAAGATTTAGATTATTGTTTTTCACAATAACTAAAGTTTGTGTTCTTTGAGAAGAGTATATCATGTTACAGTGACCATGATCATGGTAGATCTCATATTGGGAAGATAAATTTGTTAATTTTTTGCATTATTCTTTAAAGGTACTAGCTCAATGGAAGAGCACTTACTTTATAAGTAGGAGGATGGTAATTCAATTCCATCGTGCCCTAATATGACTAAATTAATGATTAAATAAACTACCAAATATATTACCAAATATACTACCAAATCAACTACCATATATGATACCCAAAAAACTACCATATAAGCTACCAACTAAAAACAATAAATGACTAAATCAATGACCTAATCAATGATTAAAATAGTTTAGTCATAAATTTGGTTGGCAGATAAATGTCTGGTAGTAAACTACCATTGGTCACGTGATCAAAATTAGTCACATATCTACAATTTTCAGTAGTTTATTTAGTAATATATTATTATTTTTGTACTAGTGTATTCTCTATACACCTAACTTTATAAAGGAAACCCTTCTTGCAAGATTGTAGTCATCTAAATTCTGGATGAAATAGAATGAAGAATTTCTTAGAGTAGAAACAACCTTAAGTGTACAGAAGGACATATCTATATTCACAAGAAGTCCAAGTACAAGTGGATATTATTCTAGTAGCAGTCAAGCAAAGGAAGTGGAAGATAAGAAGATTGAACAAGGACTTTCCCTACTTATGAAGAGAAAACTTAAAGGTAACCTTTAATTCTTTTTTGTTGAACATGTAAATAACTTGGTCATTATTCTTCTAAATGTCCTACAAGAGAAAATAAATTTAAACCTAGTAAACCCATCCAATCAAGAATACCTCATAATTGCTTATATGTTGATGAGGATGGTGAAGTTGATTTAAGATGGTAAATTTCCTAGATGGTAGTGACAAAGAGGATGATGAAATTGGATTTGTTTCTATTAAGGAAGAAATCCCTGAAAAAGAATTAAAGGAAGAAATAAAAGAAGAAAAATCATTAGTATCACAAATTGAAAGGAAGAAGTCTAATTGGATTATAGATAGTGGATGAAGTCCTATCATATGACTAGAGATATGAAAAAATTTGTTGAATTCAGTAGTTATGATGGAGGAATAATTATAGTTTGAAATAATGCAATATGTCATATAAAAGGAAGAGGGTCTATTACACTTGATGGGAAGCCAAACACTAAGAATGTGTTTCTTTGTTGATGATTAGAAACATAATATTTTAAGAGTTGTTGACAAGTGATATCAGTTGAATATTATAGGAAAAACTTGCATAATCAAGGATAAGAATAGTACATTGATAGGTATTGGTAGGACAAGAGGTAATGTATTATAGTTGAACCCTTCTAAAATGACATGTTCAGTTGCTAAAGTGGATGATAGTTAGTTGTGGAATAAGATATTTTTTCATATCAACTTTGATAACATTGTGAAGGTCAGTACTATATCCGTAGTTAGAGATTTGCCTAAAATTTTAAAACTTGCTAGCATAATTTGCAAAGAATGTGTGATGGTAAAACATAAGATATATTCATTTTCAAGCAATACATTTACTACTTCAACACATTTGGATATTGTGCATATAGATTTAAGTATCCCTACAAGAACAAGATATTTTTTATGATGAAAGGTATTTTATACTTCTTATTACAGATTTTACTAGAATGATGTGGGTTAAATTTCTTAAAGATAAACATGAATCTTTTGAGAAGTATAGATATATAAGAATAGAATTGAGCATGAATTTTGTTTGAAGATTAAATTATTGACATCTAATAGAGGAGGAGAATTTATTTCAAATGATTTTAACAATTTTTTTGAGGATAATGGTGTAAAGAGATAACTTTCAGCACCTAAAAATCCACAATAGAATGGGATAGTAGAAAGAAGAAGCATATCCATGATAGAAGTACCTAAGCCTAGAATGTAAGATTGGATAAATATTTGAAAAAAATAGGATTTATGAAAGGTAATGTTGATAGTAATATATATTTGAGATAGAATGAATATAGTTTCCTGATTGTTTTAGTATTTGTGTATGACATTATTTTTGGAGGTAATGATGAAGCTAGAAAAACATTTTTCAAAGGATATGAAGAAAGAATTTGAGATGAGTATGATTGGAAAAATGAAATACTTCTTAAGATTATAGATTGTATAAAATAAATATGGTATTATCATATCAAAATTTAAGTATCTTATAGATTTGTTGAAGAAATTTGGTTTGGAGTATTGTAAACCTATTGAAACACCTATGGTAACTAGTTGTAAGTTATCTAGCAAAGATGAATCTCCTAGTACAAAGAAAACAAAGTAAAAATCTATGATTTTTGGATTACATTATTTGATACATAGTAGACCTGATATAGCTAATGCAATTGGAATTGTGGTAAGGTTTTAGGTAGATCCTTAAAAGACACACCATGTAGCAATAAAAGTAATTTTTAGATACTTGAAAGGAACACCTGATTATGATTTCTGGTATGACAGATTACAAGATTTCACATTGCATGCATACATTAACATTAATTAGGTAGAAAGTGTATATGACAAAAAAAGAACGAATGGTGGAGCACTCTTCTTAGGTGGAAGATTGGTTTCATGGTTGAGAAAGAAACAAGATTACATTTCACAAAGTACAACATAAGTAGAATATGTAGCAACAAAAAAATTGTAAGCATACTATTTTGATGAAGAAAATGCCAAAATATATTGGGATGGACTTTACTTATCCTATTATCATTCACTATGATAACACAAGTATAGTATGTCTATCAATGAATCTAGTTTTACACTCTAAGACAAAGCATATAATAATTAAGTATTACTTTTTAAGATAAAAGGTAGCAAAAAGAGAGATCAGATTGGAGTATGTTAGCAAAAAGGAGAAGATAGAAAATATATTAACAAAAAAAAATTCTAAGGATACATTTGAATACCTAGGAGGTATGATGGGGTTATGCCAAAACCTACTTCAAAATAGTTGATGTATAGATTTTATTAGTCCAATTGGTAGCAAGGCACTATTTATTTTATCTAAACTAGATGCTTGATTCTTCTCCTTATTGAGCTTCCATATTGAATGATGCTTAATGAAAGGAATCCTTTCAAACTCCTCTCTTGAAAAGTTGATTTAGGATCAACTCCAAGGTTCTAGGTGATCTTGCAACCTACTGAAATTTTCTTAGTTGAAGATAAATGTTTTTGTTCACAAAGAGTTCCTTTCTAGTTTGAACCAATTTTAGATAAGATGATCAATTTTCTTGCTATTTAAAAAATTAACCACAAAAAGAGATATATTTTCGTATTTTTTTTTTAATGCAATCTAACAATACAACTATTATGAAATCCTAATTTGACTAAGGGTTAGCAAAGAAGATAGAAAAGACAAAGTAATGAGAGATGAAATAAAATAAAATGAAAGAGAAATTCCTAATGGACATAAACCACAATAAAAACTATTGGAAATACAATAGGGAAGTAAACTCTAAGGGGTGGGTGGGGTTGAATTAGCACTTAAAAATTTTAACCTAAAAAACATTCACCACACATCCATCTCACAACCTATGCATATAAACTAAAATACCAAATTAATCATATACATCCATAGCATGAAAGTAAAATATTCAACACATGTATGAAACAAGATATTTGGTTACCTAGAAACCCTCTAAGAAGAAGGTAAAATTGGGATGGGGATGACACCCACAAATCTTCACTATTGCAATAATAAATTATATCCAATGAAGGTTATAATGTTTGATCATGAAACATGATCTACCCTATGAAAGGTCTACCCTATTAAAGGCCTACAAGATTTTTAGATCTTACCCTATTATAGGATTTCAACACTCTGCTAAAAGTGTGACTACTAAAAGGACTTTAACTCATAGTGAAGTAAGCATTGTGTTAAAGGATTTACAACAACCTATCAAGACTACTCTATTAAGAGATTTAACTGATTCACCTATTAGAATGCCTCAACAATGATCCTTTGGTTAGCACTCTATTGCTTGATGTTGGATCACCTTGATAATGATGTATACTTGATCATTTCTGATTAGATGTATCTTTTTTGTCCTCTAATTCCTTTCCTTTGTTCTCCTTTAATTGATTCTAAAATATAACTCAAATCATAACACCTTAGTCACCATGAATGCTCTATTTTTGCATGAAAACTCTCTTCAATTCTCCTTAAGCATTCCTAAAAATTTAGGGTTTGTCTGCCTTAAGAAGACCTAGGTGACTTAGGGTTAGGTATGAATCAATGGTAGTGATTCCCACATATTTCCACTTAAACCTTCCATTTTTCTAATTGGATGCATGTAATGCATAGGGATTCTCAGTTAAGATTTTTCCTTATCTTCAAAGATCATAAAAAAATCCTTAAGTTGGCCCAAAAATATTTTACATTGAAGTTTATGCCATTACAAATATCTATGTCAAAATTGTGTAACTTGACACTTGAAGTCCCTGATGCTTGACATCAACTACAACTACAATGTTGTAACTCGACCTCTGAATGACTTGGCATCCACTTATCACTAGACATTTTAATAGCTTGGCACATACCATCTACTTGGAACTTGAGTGACTCATCACTTACTAGTTACTCAGCTCATACTAAATTTTTTTCGCTCGTCATATCCTATTTGACAACTTATGCTCTTCATGTATTACTTGTTTGGCATGAACTAAGAAAATTACTTAAGTATATTGTCACTCATATGTCAAAACCAATCAAAGATTAAAAATCTCCCCCTTTGACATGAGTGGAAAAATACTTGGTCATGTATGAATAACATTTAGCCTTTCAATCATAGCTCATAAAATATCCATCAACATACAAAATTTCAAAACTCCAAAATTTTGTAAAAGCTTATGACTCGTCAGTCCTACCTCAAAATTCAATAACTCCCCCTAAGTTGATTGTGTTGTATTGTATCTAAATAAAAATTATTCCTCCTACTAAGTAGATTTGCATTAGCTGATCTATGTACTCTATTTCTATCATTGACTCCCTTATTTTGCAAAAATGGTATCTCCCACAAAAATAATATCTCCCCCATACTTCTTATTTCTCCTCCATTTTGACACTTATGTCAAAGGGTTATACACTTATAGTGTGTTTTTCCAAAAATGATTTGTGGACCTCAAGCATGATTTTCAATGCAGTATCCCAATTATCGCAACCTACCTCTAAAGACTTGATCTAGATGGCCAACTTAGTAGCAAGGTAAACTAAGCCATCATGAGTAGAAAGATGTAGATCTTTCTTCATGAGTGTTTTAGAAAAGGCTAGTTCCTTGTGCAATATCTCCATATGTAGAGTCATAATAGACTAGATGTTGATCAATTTAGCCTTTATGTTTGCTTCATTTGTGTGTAATATTGCTAACTGACTTTGGGAGTTCAGGAGATTCCTAAAATGATTCCCACTTTGAGCTGGAGACTTTAGCAGAGTTATACTAGATGACTATTTATGACTCTCCAAACTCAAAATATGACTCCTAATTTCTTGTGTGAAGAGTGTGGGATTACACAATTTGTTGTACAAAGAGAAAATATTCTCTAGTACCTTCTTTACACTATACATTTTGGTTGCTAACTCAACCTGTGATAGTGCAATAACACTTGATATATTTTCATGAACCTTATTTTGAAACTTCTCTTCAAACCATTCAAGTAGTTTCACATTTGAATCTAGTTCTGTTAGCTACTTTAAGACTGGCTTTGTTGCTTCTAGTACTAGTAGGCTAAATGCATCAAGAAAAATGTCCTTGATATCTATGAAAACTTGTTTTTTCCTATGCTTATGTCTGAGTAGTTCTCGATTCTTCTTCTTTGCAAGAGCATATTGGAATATGTCCATCTCCTCAATAGTGATAGTTGCATAATCAAACTTGTGCAACTCAATCACTTCATCCAAGTTTACCTTAATAAATGATGTGACTTCATCTACCTTAGATGTGCTTAGACTTAGTCATGATGATTGTAAGGATATAACTTCTATACTTGGCCTATTAAGAGCTTGACTAAGAGGTGTAGTAGTTTCTAGTAAAGTTACCAATGTTTGTATTGCTAATTTCTCCTCAAGTTTGGTAGTCAAAACTATCTCTTTATTCTTATACTTGGCTTTCTCTATATTCACAAATGTACCTTGATTTTGTGTTGTAGGGGCAAGAGTATCTACCTAACCTATTATAACTTGTGTTCCTTCACTCTTTTCTATCTCATCTTTATGCTCTTCAATTGTCTCACCCTTTTCATCTTCACTTTCCTTTATATTAACTATGAGTAGAGTACTTTGTGCCAATGTACTAATGGTAGAAGTAGTTGTCTCCTTCCTTTGATATAGCACAAGTGGTAATGTAGGTTGTATCAAGGTGAATTGAGGAGGGGCTGAAGCTATCACTTGTTTCTGTACTTCCTCAAATGAGGATACCTTGTCTTCCTTCTCAATCTCATCAACACTCACCAATATAGGATTTTCACAAAGTTTAGCCTGGGTAGTAGATTCTACTAATATCTTCTCCAAGTCATCATTTGTAAGGGGATTGATGTTCTAAGTCACAGTATCAAAAACATCCTTAATCTTTATTGTATAACTTTTTGTATTCACCTCATGTTGAGGACTCTCACTTAGCACTAGTGTATCTGGTACACTATGTTCTATTTTCTTCTCATCCTCAGCTAGTGCATGTGTATCTTCATCTATTTTAGTGCCTTCCTCTTCTATAAATATCTTAGTGTCAACTATAATCACCTTAGTTACCTATTATTTCTCATCTTTTCCCTCACCTACCTTAATCAATGTTGGCATTATTTCTTTAGATGTTGTCAAACCATATAATGATTTCCAAATCAAAGTGTTCTTTTCTACAACATCCTCAACCTTATTCTACAATATGTTGAATACTCTATATTTTGGCGTAAATTTTCCAATATGCTTCTTTAATTCCTTAGCCATTGTTTCCCTATCCAATTCTACCATCACTCTTGCAAGTGTAGTCTCTCTGATTTGTGTTTCTATGTTTAGACTAGATATTGCCACTTTTTCTCAACTCTATCAAATAATTCCTTCGATAGAGAGTTGGCAATCTCAATTGGAGTTTGTTTAAATGTCGCCATCATGGCATATATTGACTCCTCTACTTGGTTCACCCCAACTTTTTGAAGTATATCAATTTTAATATGTTTGAGACCAGTTAAATTAGCATTATTCCTTATGTTCTCACATATATTGTCTAAATCTAAAGAACGATAGTGACTTACCTCTTTAAATTGGTTGTTGTCATTAGATCCAGTCCTCTCTTCATCAGATTCAGCTAGAGCTATGTATTTTCTCCTTGATCTCTTCTTAGGATCCTCTTCATTGCTAGCTTATCTAGCCCTCTTCTTATTTGGCTTGTCTTCTTCTTGAGCCTTCCTAGTAGTAGCCCTTGTGCTTGCTCTTGTAGAGGGAACTGTAGGTTTAGGTTTTTCAACCTTCCTTGGTTTGTTAATAGCTAGGGTCTTAGCTTTCCTCTTTTTTTTTCTTAGGTACATTAGTGGCTTCTTCTCCCTTTGCACCTTCTTCCATTTCTACTTCTTCTACTCAGTCTTATTCTTGACCTTGAGTTAAGGCTAGTGGTGCTTGAATAGGTATTACTAGAAATAATAGTCCACCAAGATAACTGAGAAGTTGTGGGGGGGGAGGGGGGGTGGGGGGTTGAATTAGTTATCCAATTAAAATAATTATCAACATTAATTAATCTTAACCATTCAATCCAAGTAAAAAACAACCATAAGGTGGGAAATCTTCTAAAAAAGTTTGAGTAAGGCAAATAATAGGATTCCCCTTCAGTGGTAGAGAACTAGGGTCCTAGTAAATGCACTTGGGCTCACTCTAAGAAGAATGAGAAAGTGAACAAGGTGGAAGAGGTAAAGGCCACTATAGAGAATATGCACATTCTAGCAGACTAGGTTGCTGACCTAATAAATACTATCTAGTTGGTCAGGTGTTGGTCTTTTTTTGTCCTTTTGATGTCCTTTATGGCTTAGTTTTTTATTAGCCTTTTGTTTGCTCTTCTTGGAGGCCTGTCTTTTTTTGATATGTGCTTTGATACTCTGTTGTTAGCTTTTTCTTATATTTTTAGACTTATGCTTTTATTTATAAGGTTTTGGGTCCTTTAAAACTTGTTTTTACTTAATCAAAACAACAACTATAACAAGATGCACATACACAATTACATCAAATTTGTTAACTAGGGAAAACCTTGATCAGAGGAAAAAGCCTTGTGGGAATGATGCATACAAAGATATATATATATATATATATATATATATATTCCTTGTTAGAGGATCGACCCTGTTAGGAGTCTATAAACATATTTAGTACAAAAGAGTCCCTATTAGGAGAATTTAAATCCCCGTTAGGATTTGTAGAAGATAGAAGGACCCACTGTCCAAATAGCTTCTTGGGCAAGACCACCAAATGCACTGTCTAACTAATCTCTCAACTATTCCTTGCAAAATAATTGTTTGTACTATTATTTAACCTCTTTCCTCTATCTTTTCAACCACACCAATCACTGTGAGACCTTGTATACTAGGTCATGAACCTCATATCCAAATATCAAACCTTAGGTCTCACAATAAAATATCGACAACAAAGTTCTCTCCAACTTTTCTCTGTTCTACTTATCAACTTGTTTCTCTTCTATTCTCCCCTTTGTGCTTGTTGAAATCATTCATAAATCCATGCATAACAAAGGAAAATTTCCTTCATTTATACCAAATCCATAAGACAATTCCTTGAGTCAGCTATTACACCTTCTTAATTAATTATTATAGGACCTCATTAAGAACACATTATATTTAGTGATAACATTAATCAATCACCTTGTAACTTGAATAAATTTGTGTATGTGTAATATGATGACAAGTGAGTTCATCCATGTCATTTGCAACATGTCTTCTATATGCCTTTAACCTTTCTTTTTAGAATAACAACTCTGCTAATAGATATAACAAGTTTACCAAAACATGCTTCTGAAAACTCTATCTCAAAATAGTCTTTACCAAAACTTGCATAACTTTTTCTAGACTTAATATCTTATTCTTTTAAGGTTAGATACATATACTTGACATTTAGTAGTATCTCCCTTGAACCTTTCTTGGTGAAAATTCTCAATGATTTGTCCATACCAACTTGATCTTTTCATTGTTCTTATGTCAAATACCACAGAAAATTGCTATGTTGACATCAATGACAAACATAGTCATGAATGTAACATATCATCATGATAATGATCTAATTATTTTTTTACAATACTCTCCCATAGAAGTATCATCAATATTAATTCTTCCAACAATATTCCCATTTGGCATTGATGTAAACATAGATGAAAAACATCTAGTTCCAAGAATAACAACATTAAAGACTATTTTCCTTTCTTTTCAAATCCTCTTCATCAATCATTCTCTGCCATTTATATACCTCAATGTGCTCTATATAAAACTTTTTGCATGCTATAATGTCTCCCCCATTGACATCAATGTCAAAGGTTTCAACAATCATCTATCTCTACAATAATTGCCTCTAACTTGCTCAAGTGTTCAAAGAAAGTATTCAAAACAACATTTATCAAGAGTCCCCGATGACATTGTCCATCATAGATACTCCCCCATATAGGAAGCATTAGCATTCAATCTAGAAAAATAATAGTTCTTTTTAACACTAGATTGATGCATTCTTGTGTCTTTTACTCTTATGTAGGTAGGTGCATAATCCTTAGCATACCTCTCAAATACTCAAAAATCTCTTTGGGAAGAGACTTGGTGAAAATATCTACAATTTGCTCTTTGGTGCTTACATACTCTAATATAATTTCTCTCTCAACATGTGATATTTAATAGAAATTTTCTTAGTATTATAATGCAAAATTGGATTCTTAGACATATTCATTGTGCTTGCGTTATTAAAATGTATGAAAATAGGTTCACTAAATTCTATCCTTATATCCTTTACCATCTGCTTCATCCAAAGAACTTGATTAAAATTATTTTTTATCATAACATATTCTACCTCTATTATAATTTTTGAGGTACAATCCTACTTCTTGCTTAACAAAGAAAAGAGGCTCCACCATTGGTGCTCTTTCTATCATCCATATTGTCTGTCCATTCAAGATTAGTATAAGCATATAAAGTGAAATCATTAGATCTATCATACCACAATCTGAACTATGGTGTTTCCTTCAAATATCTAAATATCCTTTTAATATTTGTATAATGTGCTTCTTTGGGATTAACTTGAAATTTTGCAACAATTCCAACTGCATTTTCTATATCTGGACTTTTGTGAGTCAAATATTGTAATCCTCCAATCATAGATTTGTACTTCTTCTACTCAATAGTAGGTGTCTCATCCTTTGTAGATAACTTTTTTCCCATTATCATAGGTGTTCCAATTAGTTTACATGTTTCCAGACCAAACCTTTTTCAATAGATCTTTCAAATACTTAGTCTAAGAAATAAAGATTCCTTCTTTATGCTACAAAATTTGCAATCTAGAAAGTATTTCATCTCTCCTATCATGCTTATTTCAAATTCCTTCTTCATCTCTTTTACAAAATTGTCACATTCATCATCATCTATTTATTTCTAGAATAGATTACTATCTACCATACATTTGCTAAATCCAAGCTTTGTCAAATTCTTGTCCAACCTTGCATACCAAGTTCTAGGTGCTTGTTTTAAGCCATGCAATGCTTTCTTCAATCTGCATTCGATATCCTCGTCATTTATTAAAGAAAAAACTTCATGTTGTTCTATGTGTACCTGTTCTTAAATTTCTTCATTTAGAAACAATGACTTGACATCCACCTAATATATATTGAATTTCTTATGTGTTGCATAGGCTAAGAATAACCTTACTACTTCTATTCTTGCCACAAGAGAATAGGTTTTTTTCATAATCTATTCCTTCTTTCTATGAGTAACCTTTACACACCAATCTTTCTTTGTTCCTTATAACTTCACCTTGTTCATTGATCTTGTTCCTATATACCCATTTTGTTCCTATCACATTCTTGTCTATTGGTCTAGAGACCAATTCTCATGTCTCATTATTTTCTATCTAATCAAATTTTTGTTTCATAGCTTGCTTCCAATATTCATCTTTACATGTCTCATCTCATTCTTTGGTTTTACTTGAGATATCAGACATAATTCTTCATTGATTATGCTTCTTGTCATCACACCTTTATCTCTGCTACCAATGATCTGCTCTAGTGGATGATTCTTTGTCATATTCTTACCAAAAGTAGGATTTTTTATCTCAACTCTAAGCTCTATTCTAGGTTTCAAACTTTATTCCTTCCTTAGCTCTCCTTCATTCTACAAGTCATTGCTAGTCTCAAAGAATACTTCATCATTCCTTGGTTTAGTAACAACAACATTCTCATCATCATAATTGTAGTGAACTATTCTTTCTTATATCTTGAATTTCTCATCAACTCTTACACTTCCACTTTCAACAAAAGTTACCAAAGATATCTCTTCTACTACTTCCTTTTCCTTAACCAATTCAAGCTCATTATCACAATCATTCAAGAATCTTTCCACACTTGCTTTAAATTCTTTCTCCTCATTAGAAAGAAAAATCTTTCTATATTTCCTTACTCTCTTAGAGCATGTAGATGAAAAATGACCAAATTCATTATAGGTACAACAAGGAAAAACTTCCATACCTTCTCACTCCCTTTTCATAAGGAGATCAATACCCTCCTTGATCTTCATGTCTTCTTTAGATCTAGATCTGTCTTTACTTGTGCCTCTATCTAGAAACTCAATGCTCAATTCTCTACACAATTCTGATCTCTCACCAAGAAGCTCCATCTTTTGGGTGTCAAAATTTCCTCCATCAAACTTAGGACTATCTTTTCCAAAATATCTTGCCACTGATCTCCCAAAGTTGGTAAAGCTTATCCTTCAAGGACCTGATGCTCTAATACTAATAGTTAGAAACAATAGTCCACCAAGATTATTGAGATGGGGGGTGTAAATTAGTTATCCAATTAAAATAATTATAAACCTTTATTAATCTTAACAAAGTAAAAATAAACCATAACAAGATGTACATACACAATTACACTAGATTTGTTAACTAGGGAAAACCCTAGTGGGAATTTTGCCCACAAAGATATACTGATATATATTCCTTGTTAGAGGATGGATCCTATTAGGAGTCTATAAACATATTTAGTGCATAAGATTCCCTATTAAGATATTTTGAATCCCTATTAAGAGGTGTAGAAGATAGAAGGACCCACTGTCCAAATAGCTTATGAGGCAAGACCACTGAACTCAATGTCGAACTGATCTCTCAACTATTCCTTGCAGAATAATTGTTCATATTTTGATTTAACCTCTTTCCTCTATCCTATCAACTAGAACAATCACTATCAAACCTTGTAGACTAGGTCACAAATATTAGATCCAAATATCAAATCTCAAATCTCACAATAAAACCTTGGCAATGAAGTTCTCTCCAACTTTGCTCCATTCTGTTTATCAATATGTTTCTCTTCTATTCCACTCTTAATGCTTCTTTCAACCATTCATACATCTATACTTAACAAAGGAAAATTTCCTTCCTTTATACCAAATCCATAAAAAAATTCCCTGAGTCACCTATTACGCCTTCTCAATTAATAATTATAGGACCTTATTAAGAACATGTTACACTTAGCAATAACATTAATTGGTCACCTTGTAACTTCAGTAACATTTCATATGTATAATATCATGATGAGAGAGCTTAGCCACATCACCTCAAACATTTCTTCTACACACCTTTAAGCTTTCTTTTTAGAATAACAACTCTACTAAGAAATATAACAAGTTTACCAGAACATGCTTCTAAAAACTCTATGTCAAAATAGTCTTTACCAACACTTGCATAACTTCTTCAAAGCTTAATATCTTATGCTTCTAAGGTTAGATACATATTCTAGACACTTAGTAGTATCTCCCTTTAACCTTTCTTAGTGAAATACTCAATGATCTATCTATACCAACTTGATCTTTTTACTATTCTTCTGTCAGATACCACAAAAAACTACTATGTTTACATCAATGAAAAATACAGTCATGAATGTAACCTATCATCTTGATAATGATCTGATCATGTTTCTACAATAATCCCCCATAGAAGTATCATCAACATTCATTCTTCCAAAAAGTGTACCTTCTTCTTCATTTTCTCCTTCACCAAATTTGTGCTTTAGCTTCTTGACAATTTTTAATCTTCTTTCTAATGATTGAGGCAGTCTTTAAATCCATCTTTATCTTAGATTTAACCACGTCATATTTTTCAAAGGTAGTAGCCTTATCATCTATAACTTTTAAAATTAATGATTTTATTGCTATAAAGGCTTCATCAACATTGATTTCATAGCCTAGTGGCCTTAGCCACATTACCCTTGGAACAATAGCTTGAACATATATAAAATTAGTGTCAACTAGAGAGAAAACATCATCAAAATGTTTCTCAACTAGTGAACCTAGTATCCACAATCTTTTCTTAATTGATTGCTTGAAGTCTTTGAAGTATCTGGTCATAATTGACTCAAAATTGTTTCCAAGTTTCTCAATAAACTCACCTATCTATACTACAATAGATCTATTTTCTTTTTTAGGAAACTTTACCAAATGTGGGGAATGTATTATGTACATAAAAGAACATTCACACAAGAATTGAACCAAATTTACATTGCACACTTTTGGCCTTCCTTCTAGCTCCAAAATTTTCTAATAGTTGTTACTATTAACATGACAGTCATGTTTGTTATTAGTGACATACGCTTATTTAGATTGTAAGTATCTACCAAGCACATTTTATAGTTAATATTGTTAACCAAGCATTTTAGCATTTATCAAGTTCTATAGTTGCTACCAAGTCCAAGGATAGTATTTAGTTTGCGTCGAGTAGTTACTACCAAGGTGTTGATTAGTACTATAAATCAAACATCTCAGTGTATGCTAAGTTTATCAATGTAAACCAAGTTGTGCAGTGCTTATTGAGTTCATAGTTATTGTGATGTGAGTC
The DNA here is from genome assembly GCA_028749045.1 of Cupressus sempervirens. Lineage (NCBI taxonomy): Eukaryota > Viridiplantae > Streptophyta > Pinopsida > Cupressales > Cupressaceae > Cupressus > Cupressus sempervirens. Next base: position 139,202,509 of record CM053789.1, on the reverse strand, counting down.
TATTTTTGACCAAGCCACTCAGTGTTAACTAAGTGAATTAGTTTATACTGAGCTCATAGTTATAGCATTGACCAAGCTATGTACTATGAATTGAGTGATTAAGTTGATATACTAAGTTTCACAATATTCATTGAGTCACTGGTGTAGAATGAGTTCAAGATTACTTGGAAGTGACCAATATGGACTAAGCTTCTATTTCTATTGAGTGCATGATGATGCCAAGCATTGATAATGGATATCGAGTATTAGAACCTCACCAAGCCAGTCTCCAGAAACCAAGTTCCTGTAGTTGGGCCGAACTTATGGTATTTTTGTATAAACTTGTATTGTGGCCATCTTTGAAATTTGTAAATTGGATTGGTATATATGCAACATATTATATCACATCCAACGTATGATTTGAAAGTAATGTAATAAGTAGAAAACAATAGAGGAGTGAATTAAAAAGGCTACAACAATATAAGTAGCAACAAAGATTTATCTATCATAGAAAGATGATTACTATACTCAAAGGAATCTCATTCAACAAACCAAATTGTAGATCAAAAATTAGCTATTATTTTATCCTAATAGGTGGATTAGTCAAATCCTTTCACAAGGTAGACTTAACAATCTTATGTAAATATCTTTACTGAGTGTATACTTTATTATATGTTTGTAAATCCTTTTGCAAGGTGGACCTAGCAATCCTTATTGCTCCTAATAGGGCAAATCATCATAAGTGAACATTGTAAGCCATCATAGGCCAATTTTATACTACAATAATAAAGCTTTTGGGTATCATCCCCACCCTAGTTTTACTTTGATGTAGGAGCATCTTGGGTGCAGGGGCAATCTTGCATCACCGAAAAATATTTTATTTTCAATCTTTTCTATTTTCATAAGTACTTGTAGATAGGGTGGATACTATTTATGGAAACTTACTATTTTTAGTAAGTTTGTCATGCAAGCTTAGAATTTTATCATTTTCTATAGAAAGGTTCATTTTAGAGTTGTAAGCCTACCATAAAAATCTCATTGCTCAAGAATTAGTATCAAAGAAGTTTTTGCAGATTTTTAGTGGAAAATTTTGCCAAAAAATCTTTAGGCTCACCATTGGAGGCCTTAGAGTGCCTTGATGAGGTCTAAAAACTTGATGAAAGGGTACTATCATGGTTTAGAGCCTATAAACCAAGAGCTAGCATTTCTAAAAAGTGGCCATAATAGCCAATTAGAGTAACAATTCATGAGTTATGGTCTTCGAAAGTTGGACTACCAAAATTTCTAAAATAATTTGTCAAAGATGTATTTGGCTGACTCTATGTGTATTGTTAGGGTATATTGGCCCTAGATATTAAGTTTGAGCATCTAGAACCTTCCCAAGTGGCATAAAACTACCTATTTAAGAAAGGCTTAAACATTTTCTAGGACTACTCTAGGTGATAGTTCGCAGCTTGTCTTGCAATTTATTTTACTGAAGTTGCCCATGTGTTTTAACATATTGTACTTATGAATTCTATAATTTTGTATTTGTGGTGCAAATAAGAAGTCCATATTGTGTTCTAGCATTTTTTTTGTTTCTATGCTTCTATTATGAGTTTATGGTATTAAGGTGAGCTCCCTATATCAAGTGGTATTAGAGCTAGAGTTCTTGAGTGTGTGGATAGATCGAGATAGTGAGGTAGTTTGCACCAAGACCATGGTTTGTGCTAAGCATGTAGAAACATTTTTGATTGTAAGGTAGTTTGCACTAGGGTTTTAGAAAAAGCATGAAAATGCCTCCATGAAGAGAGCATGGCAGAAGAGCTATAGGTATTACTCCTAAGGATTTCTAAGCCCTCCAAAGACAAATGCACGCATTGGAAGAACAAATGCATAGAGGAATTAATCTTCCCATAAGCTATAAAAGCAAGGATTAGGATGAAGTAGAAGAAAATGCTAAAGCAAAGGAAATTCTAAATCTAGAGGAAGAAAATATTTTTAGGGCCACCTCCAAGTTTGGAAAAAGACCTAAGTTTGAGGTGCCCACATTTTTGAGAAATCTTAACCCGTAGGAGCTAATTAATTGGATCAATGAACTAGAGGAGTACTTTGAGTATGAAGATATTGATGTTCTTGATAGGGTCAAGTTTGCATAGGCAAAACTAAAGGGACACACAATGATCTAGTGGTAGGAGATTTAGTTGGAGCGAAATAGAAAGGAAAAGGAAAAAATCACCAGATGGGATCGAATGAAAGATAAATTGAAGTGAAAATTCATTCTTATGGATTATGGGCTTGATCTATTGAAGAAGATACAAGGGTTGAAGCAAGTAGGAAAATCTATTCAAGAGTATACTAAAGAGTTCTATCGAGTTCTCATTAGAACTAGCCATGCAGAAGCTGATAAGGAGAAAGTTTCCCATTATCTTAATGGGTTAAGGCCTAGCATTTAGGAAGAGCTAAGTCTAGTTTGAATGAGTAGTATTAAGGAGGCATAGTATTTTTCCCTAAGAGTTGAGGAGAAATTGAGCAAGAAGTTTTATAATAAGAATAGTGGAAAAGGTTGTGGTGGAAGATCTATTGGAATGTCTTATGGTGGTCATAATGATGATCAAAAGAACAAGGATGAGGCTAGATATAGTAGTCAAAACTAGAGGGGAAACAATTTCAATCATTTCCACGATAAGAATAATAGAGATTAGAGAGGAAGAGGTAGAGGACAAGGATCTAGAAGAGGAGGCTTCCATGGAAAATATTTTCACTATAGAGAAGAAAGGCATAAAGCATTTGAATGTACCCATCAGGAAAGAGTTGTACATGTTGATGAAGATGTCAGATCCTAACATTCTAAAGATGTTGAAAGAGGAGAAGTCCTAGTTAACTAAAGAGTCCTACTAAGTGGTGAGAATGAACCTGAGGAAAGAAGGAGCTTGTTTTGTACAAGGTGCAGATGTGAAGATAAGTGTTGTGATGTGATCATTGATGGTGGAAGTTCTAACAATCTGGTGTCAAAAATGTTGGTCAACAAGTTGAAACTAAAGAGGCAAAAATACTTGCATCCATACCATATTTCTTGGGTTCAAGATGACCGCAAGGTCATGGTCAATGAGCAGTGTTCAGTGAAGTTCAAGATTGGAAGCTACTAGGATGAGGTACTATGTGATATCATACCTATGGACATATGTCATATGTTTTTGGGTAGGTCATGATAGTTTGACAAGCATGCTATACACAATTGGCAAGAAAATACCTACACTCTAACTAAGGATGGAGTGAAACATAAGTTGAACCCATTGAAGGATAAAGAAGAAAAGGTATGTGGTGCCACCAAAATATGTTTTATAGATGGAAAAGAGTTTCTTAAATATATGAAACATGAGCATATGTGTTTTGTTATAACTCCTAAAGATAGTAAAGAAGAAGTAGGAGAGGTACCTATAGAAGTTGCAAATATGTTAGAAGAGTATTTTGATATTGATTCAGATAATGTACTTGATGGATTACCCCCAATGAGGAAGATCAATCACCAAATGGATTTGGTTTTAGGAGCTAGTTTTCTAAACAAGATAGTGCATAGAATGACACTAGCCAAAAGTGAAGAGTTGAACAAGAAAGGTCATGAGTTGTTGTAGAAGGGGTTGATTCAAGAGAATTTGAGTCCATGTGTTGTACCAGCAATATTAGCACCAAAGAAGAATGGAGAATGGAGGATGTGCACAAATTCTCATTGTATCAATAAGATCACAATATAGTATAGATTTACATTGACAAGGATGGATGATATTATGGACTATTTCTGTGGAGCTAAGTATTTCACAAAGATAAATCTAAAGAATGGGTACCATCAAATTTGTATTAGAGAAGGTGATGAGTGGAAGACTACTTTAAAGACAAGGGAAGGAAAATATAAGTGGTTAGTCATGCCTTTTGGGCTAACTAATGCACCATGCACTTTCATGAGGCTCATGAATGAGGTACTGAAGAAGTTTCTGGGTAAGTTTTTCATTATTTACCTAGATGATATATTGATCTTTAGTAAGACATTAGAGGAGCATTTGTTTGATATTCATAAGGTGTTTGATAAGTTGAGGGAAGGAAAGTTGCTAATAAACCTAAAGAAGCATAGTTTTGTAAAGAAAGAGTTGGTCCACCTAGGATTTGTAGTCTCAAGAGAAAGTCTGAAAATGGACCCAAAGAAAGTGAAGGCTATCCTTGAATGGCCTACTCCAAGGAGTGTGACAGAGGTAAGATATATTCATGGACTGGCTACATTTTATAGAAAGTTCATAAGAAGTTTTAGTAGTATCTGTGGACCCTTGACTAAAACAATGAGAGGAAATAGGAAAGAGTTTAAGTGGACTATAGGAGTAGATAAGAGTTTTAATCTATTGAAACAAAAAGTTACTAAGCAACCTATTTTAGCAATTCTTGTTTTTAACAAGGTGCTTCAAGTAGACTGTAATGCTAGTGGTACTATAATAGGAGTTGTTTTGAGCTAGGAAGGTAGACCTATTGCTTATTTTAGTGAGAAGTTGAATGATGCAAAAAGGAAATATTCTATTTATGACTAGGAATTTTATGCTATAGTTCAAGCATTGAAGAGGTGGACACACTATCTTCTTCCTAATGAGTTTTTCTTGTATGCTAATCATCAAGCTTTGCAATATTTGAATAGTAAAGTAAAATTGAACCAAAGGAATTTAAAGTTGGTTGAGTTTTTATAGAATTATACATTTTTTTAGAAACATAAGAGTGGGAAGTCTAACAAAGTTGTAGATTCTCTTAGTAGAAGACAACTTTTTCTAACAAAAATGCAGATAGAGGTGGTTGGGTTCAAAGAACTTTGTACATTGTCTCTAGATGATCATGATTTTGGTGAAGCATTGAAGGCTTGTACAGAACCTGTTAAACTTGATAGGACACAATGGTTGGATTTCATGATCCAAGACAATATGTTGTTCAATGGAAGCTAGTTGTACATTCCTAGAATTTTAATGAGAGAGAATCTCATCAAGGAGAAGCATAATAGAGGATTGGTTGGACATTTTGATTGAGATAAAACCACAGCTTTAGTTACTGAAAATTACTACTAGCCATAGTTGTGGCAAGGTGTGATGAATTTTGTACAAAGTTGTAGAGTATGTCAAATAGCAAAAGGAGTGAAGAAGAATACAAGGTTGTATCAGTCATTACCTATACCAAAGAAGTCATGGGAGGATATTGGCATGGATTTTGTTTTTGGATAACCAAGGAAACAAGGTAGGCATGATTCTATTTTTGTGGTGGTTGACAGGTTTTCAAAGATGACACATTTTATTCCTTGCAAGAAGAGTAGTGATGCCATTCATGTAACAGAGTTGTTTTTCAGAGAAGTGGTGAGATTATATGGTCTGCCAAAGAGTATAGTTTAAGATCGAGATACCAAATTTATTGGGTATTTCTAGTGTACATTATGGAAGAAGTTGAAGACAAATTTGAAGTTTAGTTCATCACATCATCCATAGACTGATGGATAGACAAAAGTTGTGAATCACAGTTTGAGAAATTTATTGAGATGCTTGGTTGGAGATAAACCAAAAGGATGGGATATGATTTTACCATAGGGGGAATTTTCATATAATAATTTTATCAATAGGAGTACTAGTAAATCACCATTCCAGATTGTTTATGGGAGTAGTCTCGAAAATGCTTTTGAACTAAGGCAATTGATTAAAGGAGAGATAAGTATTACTAAAGCAGAAGATTTTGTTGAACATTTGAAGAACATCCATGAGGAGATGATGAAGCACATTATAAAGATGAATACACAGTATACAGCTAAGGAAGATGTGAAAAGGACATATAAGGAATTTCATATTGGAGATGAATTCATGGTTCATTTGAGAAAGGAAAATTTCTAGTGGGTACATAAAATAAGTTAAAGATGAAGAAGTTTGGACTGTGCAAGATAGTGAAAATGCATGATTCTAGCAATGTGTATGAAGTGGAGTCACCTATTGAATTGAATATTTCACTACTATTTAATATTTTAGATTTGACAGAGTGTTATGAAGGAGGTGATGGAGATGACATTAGAAACGCAATGGAACATTCCAATAGCTAGTTCAGCTACAAAGTAGATTGAGGAGATACTAGATAGTTGTGTTAGAAAAAGTACCAAAAACAAAACTTATGAGGAATATTTGGTCAATTGGAAAGTGAGACTAGTTGAGGATACATCTTCGCTAGCAAAGGAGGAGGTTAACCATCTTGGTTTTCTTTGAACAGCTGAGACGTGACAAGGTCACTTTTGAAATTAACCTAGGTCTCTAATGCAGGAGTAGCCTAGGTGCAAGGGAACCTTGCATCACCCAAAAATATTTTATTTTCAATCTTTTCTATTTTAATATGGACTAGTAGATAGGGTGGTTACTATTTATGGGAAATTACTATTTTTAGTAAGTTTTTCATACAAGCTTGGAATTTTCTCATTTTCTATAGGAAGGTTCATTTTAGAGTTGTAAGCCTACCATAAAAATCTCATTGCTCAAGTACTAGTATCAAAGAAGTTATTGTGGATTTTCAATGAAAAAATTTGTTGAAAAATCTTCCAGCTCACCATTGGAGGCCTTAGAGTACCCAAATGAGGTCCTAAAACTCGACAAAAGGGCACTAGCATGGTTTTGAGTCTATAGATTAGGAGTTGGTATTTTTGAAAAGTGGTTATAATAGCAAGCAGAGCAACAATTTGTGAGTTATGGCCTTCAAAAGTTAGGCTACCAAAATTTCTAAAATAATTTCTCCAAAATGTATTTGGCTAACTCTATGTGTATTGTTAGGTTTGTCGGCCCTAGGTATTAAGTTTGAGTATCTAGAAACTTCTTCGGTGGCATAAAATTTCCTATTTAAGAAAGGCCCAAACATTGTCTAGGATAGCTCTAGGTGATATTTCACAACTTGTCTTGTAAATTATTGTATTGAAGGCACCCATGTGGGTTAGCATATTGCACTATTGAATTTTGTAATTTCATATTTGTAGTGCAAATAAGAAGTCCATATTTTGTTCCTAAATTTTATGTTGTTTTTATGTTTCTATTATGAGTATATGGTATTAAGGGGATCTCTGTACATCATACTTTCTATTTGGAAGGTTTTTGGGTCACCAAACTTGTGTGTCAAAAGTGTTGTGTATTCTTTAATATTTTCAATTTCTCATGGATGCAAGTATATTAGAATATACATGAAGGATTAATTGCTAATTAAGGATTAAGTTTTATTGATTACTGATTCACCCCTCCCCTCTCAGTAACTTAGCCTATCATAATATTTCCAACAATTGGTATCAGAGCTTTGTGGTTCTCAAAGAAAAGTTTAACAACTTGAGCAAAGATCAAAGGCTATGGAGGTATTCAGACTTGACAAGGCTATTGACAATGAGAAGCTAGATTTGGAATTAGCTATTGGATAAATCAAGAAAGAAAAAGAGAAACTCTCTTAATCACTAAAAAGAAGAAAATATCTTTCAATTTAGATGAATGAGCAACTCTACATTGAAAGAATTGAAGACATCCATTCAAGAAATTCAGATGAAGCTGATGAAGCAATCAAAGAACTATTTGAAAAGAATAGTACTCTTCAAGAAGAAGTAAGAAAACTAAGAAGAGAGCAAGAAATTCAGTCAGTAAGATTGTGTGAAGTCATGGAAGAGAAAAACAAAATAAAAGAAGAGTTACAAGGAAAGAATAATGAAATTTAGTACCTATCCCTTTAGCAGACAAACTTCATTACTTAGCTCACCAGTGCAAATCAAAAATTCATGAATCTAAGATAAGAGAATGAAAGATTGCAAAATGATCTAAATAGCGAAAGGAAAACCAATGAGAGGATTATGAAATATCAAGAATACATGAATCAATTGAATGGGAAAAGCCATTATAAAAAAAAGAGAAAAGTAGGAATTGGATATATAGAAGAAGGTGAATCATCCAAGCAAGGAGCTCAAAAGAATCAAAAACCTACTTGCAGTCACTATGCTAAGATTTGTCATCCATCAAATAAATATTGGAGCAATGGGAAAGGTAAATTCAATGGAAAGTGCTACAATTGCAATCAACATGGTCATAGGGAAAATGAATGCAAAGAGAAACCCAAGTTTGAAGGCAAGTGTCATAAATGTAAGAAGCATGGGCACAAATCCTTAGAATACAAAACTAAGATATTGAACCCAATAGAAAAAATTGTGAAAGCTATATTTGGTTGGGACTATAACACTTGGTGCAGATGTTAGATTGTGGAGAATTTGGACACATTGGAATGAATTGTGTAAAACATCACATGAAGACAAGAGACACTACCAGAAGATGTTTCATTTCTACAAAACTTGGCCATCTTGCCAAGAACTATATGAATACTGGAAGAATTGAAGATGAAGAGAAGGAAAAAGTTGATAAAATCAAAAAGAAGATGAGACAACAATGGGTTCCAAAATCCTCAGAGAATACAAGTTTAAGCAATGATGATAATGTCACTGAAGAATTGGGTGACTCCACCATTTCCACTAGATCTCTCATAGGAGAACTAGAACTAGGATTTTGAAGATATCTCACATCAGTTCTGGTTAAGAGAATGAAAGATCCAAATAAACATTTAAGATGCAAAGGGATCACAAAGTAAAAGATGCAAATAATTATCGAGTATGGTTAGGTTGCAGAACTTACCAAGTGAGGTTAGGTTGTAAGACCCTGTCGAGCAAGTTCAAGGGCTATTATATTTGTTGTGTGGTTACCAAGTCATGGAAGATTCTATTAAGAATTCAATGCAAGTGAAGTGGATGATACTCTATCATTTGAGTGATTAATCATACTAGGAATTTAAGGTAAAATTTGATGAAAAAGGGAGAAATTGAAGTCATTTCTCACTGCAAATTTTTGAGAGCTATCTATGCAAGGCAATATTTAGAGCATTCAAGTGATTTGAGTGAATTTTTGTTAAATATTTTTGTATTCTCTCAAATCCTACTAATCAAAGATGGAATCCACTAGTAGCAAATCTAAGAAAGATCCAAACATGTTATTTTGAGGTATGGAATGGAAGGCACTAGATTTTAAGCTAAGTCCTACAGTTGCAGAAACCCTAGATCTGAGCAGAGCTCAGTCATAAATTCCACTAAAGGTACTATTAATAAATGATATCCATTGACATGTTAAATGTGCTATTCAAGATATTGGAATATTGAAGATGGATAAATCATTGAAAGAATTATGTGTTAGTGGTGGGTTGAAACTAGAACATCAACATCTTGAAACTAAAGGTTTAACTCACATTCCACATATGCCACAGAATTTTCAAATAAAATGGATAATATATATTCTCATTCATGTGCACAATGGTTAGCTATGGTTGGAACAACCCATTTTGATAACTAATAAGATGATCATTGATCTTCCCATGTTGACAAAAGAAAAAATGACCAAAACCCTAAGTTAGCTTGAACTGGAGAAGAAAACCCTTACTAAGTGGGATGGAATGGGAATGTAGATTAGTTGTATTACTAACATGGAACTCAAGCTTGGGATACATGTCATCACTCACAAGATTTATAGCTTGAGCAGACTGAACAATGTGTCATGTGAAGCAGTGGATTTAGCATACTAAGTGGTCAAGAATAACCTACAACTTGGCCTTGCCGAGTTGATGTTGAACTAGTTCAAAAAGAACATGGAGAATATAAGAACTTCCAAAAACAATCCTTGTAAGTTTAGTTCATTTTTGACTTGTCTATTTTTCTATGTACAAAATTTCTTCCCATCTAAAGGTAAAGTAGTTTCAAGGAAAGATGTATCTATTCTTTATTAGATTGATGAGTATATAGCTGAAATGGGAGAGAACTATGTAAGTATTATGGACATTTACTTTGATTCATTCAAAGAGAAGATGAATAAAAAATTTAGGATTCCCAAGAAACTAGTTGATGATTACAAAGATGATGTTTGTTTCATGGTTGATAGTGACAAACTATATATTCAGGAAGTTAGATCGAGGACAATATGGGTATAACATATTGGTTATGAGGTAAACATAAATGAAACCAAGGACATTATTAAGGTATTTATTAATGAGCATGTTGACCCTAAAGCTACATACTTTGGCACTTATTATGAGGTAAAGGATAGAATAGAACTTGAAATCAAACTCCCTCAAGCAATCAACAAAGTAAAGAAGAGAATTGCCAAACTAAAAACCAATTCCACTTTTTTGTCGAATGAAGGCAAAGGAGATGATATTGAGGATGAAGAAGTAGAAGATGAAGAGAAATTAGAGGATGAAGAGTCACTAAAGAATAAAGGTGAGGTAATTATTACCAAGCCTACCAAGACATCTACTACTATATTTACAAGAAAATCATCTAGGAATAAAGCAGATAAAGGAGGAGATGTAATCTTTAAGAGGCCTCCACCTACTTTTTAGGAAATGCTAAAAGATATTGAATTAGGATCATGCATACCAAATTTCAAAGCACTAAAGTATGAAACTAGGACTATAGAAGAGCAAAGGAAAATAGAAGATGTGTTAATGTCTAAAATGGGTAAATGAAAGTATTCCCTAGACCAGCTTACTTAGCAGCTTCCAAGTGATCTAATGGAGAAGATCAAGCCAAGATGGGAGAATGCCATGAAAAATTCAATAGAGATATATGAGTAGACTTTGAGGCAACTCATGTTGAGTTTCAATTACAAGGAGGTAAAGGAATCTCTAAAGAAAAATGAAGAAAAGCTTACTTTGAGATTCAACACTTGTCTTTTATTGTTTAATGGCATTGAACTTGTGGTAAGGAATGCTACAAACACATGGAAGAGAATTTATGTTCTTCAAAAGAAAAGGGTTTTTTTTTTCAATATAAGTGATAGGGATGAAGGTGATGATAAACAAGAAAAAGATGAGAAAATTGATAATGAAGAAGTTACTCATTATGACAATGTAGATGATGAAGAAGAGGATCAGGGACATGAAGCTACCAAGAAAGATTTACCAAATGTACAAGATACTAAGGAGACTAACCCAGTGAAAATTGTTGTAGCAGTCATAGCCTCACTTCCTCATTCTCTAAGCAAAGCACTGAAAAAATCAAGCCTAGAGAAAGCTTTATCAAGATTGATTGTAACAAACACTAAAAACACAAGCACTCAATCAATCTTTGCACCCATCTAGGTTAGTACTTCATTTACTGAAGTGAAAAGCACTTTATCTACTAAGTAGCTATCACTTCCCTCTACATCTATTTTGATAAACATAGGTATTTCTACTATAGTTATTTTAGTAATAAGTGTAGTATCTATATCTAGTCCTACTTTTTCTACAATTGTATCCATTCTTGACATGCAATTAATAAGTACAAAGATAGTTGAGACCAAGTCTTAACTGAGTACAAATTTTTTGGGTAAAGGAAAAGAGAAGGAAGAAGACATGGATCTTGATGAGGAGATTGTAATTCCAAATTGAGACATATCAAATCTCAATCTTGACCAGATGCACATTTTTGGAGAAATTCTTTAGAAGAAAGCTAAGTGGTAGAGGCTTAGATAAGAAAGGAACAAGGAATTATGAATAATAGATGATGCAAGGAATATCCTTCCAATGGCATTAAATATAAAGGTCGATACTTCTCAAACAATTTTGAACTAGTTAATAGAGGTAGTCCAAAAATCCAATGATTATTTCAATGGACAAGAGAAATTGTTGCAGAGATTTGAGAAGAAGTTTGAGAATAAATTTTTGGAACTCATTGCTCAACAAATTGCTATCCATCAAGAAGAATCATTCACTATTCTAGGCTCACTCGAGACCTCTTGCAACAATGTCTGTTCACTATTCAATAAACTCTATGATATCTCAAATTTCAATAAGGAAATAAAAGATAAAATATCAAAGATTGATGAAGATTTGAAGGCAAGTGCATAGTAATTGAAACTTGACTAGAGCTACAGGTTTGCCCATTACAAAAAAATTAGATTCCCAACTAATATGCAAGTAGAATCACTGAGAGAAGAGGCAAGAATAAGAGCTACATTGATAGATATATAGGGCATGATTCTCCCAAACATATATGCATTGTAGAAACACATTGCACATGGTAAATGTTCATCCATGACAAAAACTTCTCCATTACAAACCATATGATAGAGATGTCAACAGAAGTGTAAATTACATTACACACATGCAAGATGTTGCAAGAGAATTGAGACAAGACATTGACATTATTTTTTAAGGTACATTCAAATTTCTTGTCACAATTTGGCATTACTATATAATATATATAACATACATCTTTGGCATTAATGTCAAAAAAGGGGAGAAGATATATATTATAGAGAAAATGTATATTGTGTAAAGGGGAGAAGATGTACATAAAAGAAGAGAAAATGTATATATCAAAGGTGAAAAGATATATAGTATACTATATATTATGTATGGGGGAGCATTATAATATTATTCATGTACAGATACTCAGAGGTACATCTCTTACAAAACCAATTTTGAAAAATCTCAAAAATAGTATACTTTGTTGAGTCAAAAACATAAGGTGATGGATAAAAGATGTTCTTAAACATTTTGAATTTAGTTTTGACTAATAAGTGTTTTTGTCACGAATGCCAAAGAGGGAGATTGTTGACATTATAGTCATATTTTTTATTAGTGAAATATACTTATTCAAATTGTAAGTATATACCAAGCACATGGTATAGTTAATAGTGTTAACCAAGTATTTTAGCACCTATCAAGTTCTATAGTTGCTACCAAGTCCAAGGGATAGTATTTAGTTTGTGCTAAGTAGTTACTACCAAGGTGTTGATTAGTAGTATAAACCAAGAATCTTAGTGTATGTTGAGTTTATCAGTGCAAACTAAGTTGTACAGTGCTTACGAAGTTTGCAGTTAATGTGATGTGAGTCTAGTGTTAACTGAGTTACTTAGTGTTAACCAAGTGACTCAGCTTATACCAAGCTCATAGTGATAGCATTAACCAAGCTATGCAGCATGAATCGAGTGATTCAGTATATATGCCAAGTTTCACAATATTCACTTAGTCACCTATGCAAACCAAGTTCAAGACTACTTGGAAGTGATTAGTATCAACCAAGTTTCTACATCTATCAAGTGCATGATGATTTTGAGTATCGGTAGTGGATGTTGAGCATCAAAACCTCATCAAGCCAATCTTTAGAATGTGAGTTCCTATAGTTGGGTTGACTTTGTGGTTTTTTTGTGTAAAATTATATTGTAGTCAAATTTTTAATTTGTAAATTAGATTGGTATATATGCAACATATTGTATCATGTCTAATGTATGATCTAGAAGTAATGTAATAAGTAGAAAAAAGAAAAGGAGCGAATTACAAAGGCTATATCAATATAAGGAGCAGCAAATATTTATCTATCACAGTAAGGTGATTACTAGACTCAAAGGAATCTCATTTAGCAAACCAAGTTGTAGATTAGAGATCAACTACTATTTCATCCGAATAGGTGGATCAGTCAAATCCTTTTACAAGGTAGACTTAATAATCTTATGTAAATCTCTATACTGAATGCATACTTCATTGTGTGTTTGTAAATCTTTTTGCAAGGTAGACCTAGCAGTACTTATTGCTCCTAACAAGGTAGATGATCAGAAGTGATCATTGTAAGCCTTAACAAGCCAACTTTATAGTGCAGTACTAAAGCTTGTGGATATCATCCCCACCCTAGTTTTACTTTCTATTTGGAAGGTTTTTGAGTCACCAAAATTGTGTGTCAAAAGTGTTATGTATGCTTGAGTGTTTTCAATTTCTCAAGCATGTAATTAGATCAGAATACACATGAAGGATTAATTTCTAATTAAGGATTAAGTTTTATTAGTTACTAATTCACCCCTCCCCTCTCAGTAACTTAGCCTATCATAATATTTCCAATAGTTGCATCTACAACTCAGCAAGCCCATATCAACAGTAATACATGGTACACTATTGAGTCTACTAATTGATAGAATTTACACTAGTACAAAAACAACAATATATTACTAAATAAACTACTAAAAATTGTAGATATGTGACTAATTTTGATTACGTGACCAATGGTAGTTTATTGCCAGACATTTATCTCCCAACCAAATTTATGACTAAACTATTTCAATCATTAATTCGGTCATTGATTTAGTCACTTTTTGTTTTTACTTGATAGGTTATATGGTAGTTTATTTGGTAATTTTGGTAATTTATTTGATAGTTTTTTGGGTAGTATATATGGTAGTATATTTGGTAGTTGATTTGGAAGTATATTTAGTAGTTGATTTGGTAGTTTTTTTGGGTAGTATATAAGGTATTATATTTGGTAGTATTTGGTAGTTTATTTAATCATTAATTTATTCATATTAGGGCACGATGGAATTGAACCACCTTCCTCCTACTTATAAAGCAAGTGCTCTTCCATTGAGCTAGTACCCTTTAAAGAATAATGCAAAAAAGTAACAAATTTGTCTTCACAACATTAGATCTACTATCATATAATATTTCTATTTATTTTGTAATTCTATCTAAATCATACAATAGATATTCTAAATAATTATTTATGTACTAAAAAAAAATGAAAAGCCACTCTTTCTAATTAAATATTTTCAATTATGTTGTTACATAGGTAAACTTCTTCTTTTATTATATTTTTCATTCATTCATTTTTAATTATTAAGACAAGAATATATTATAGCTTTTTAAAATTATATATTAAGTGGTGTTGTTCTTCCTATTAAGTTTCAAAATTAGTTACTAAATAACTAAATTATTATGTAAAAATGTGATATTTAAAAAACTAAAACTCATATTTTTATTATATTTTTTTATAGTTTTTATTTTTACAAAGATGTTTTAATTATATAATTAAAAACTCAACTATGAAACTACTTAACTTTTTCTGGTTATTTCATCCTAAATTAATATTTTTTAATCTATAGTTTCTAATTTTCAAATAGAATTGTATTTAGAATGTTTTAATTGTAACTCAATTAAACATTCTTAAAAAACACTAAAATTACATGAAATTTTTTTAATTACAAAACATCTAAACTTCTAATACTAAATCACATATGAAATCAAAAACCAGATTGTTGATTTGGATATCTCAAACCACTAGACAAAACATTTTATGTTTCTGGATTGAAAATAGTAAATGCTTTATAATGTTTGCTTCTCGCATTGTTTAAACATCTATAGTTTGATTTTAAATAGAAGTCTCTCACTTCAAAAGAAGTATGTATTCAGATTGAATAGGCTAATATATAAAAAATTGATGGCTTTGATAAATTAAATGAAGTACTTGGTATAAAGCCATGATATTCAACTTTGAGAAATTAGTCAGTATAAATTCTACAAAATTTGGTAGAGGTGATATAATGTATCGTAGCACAATAATTTCAGCAATATGTAGGCTTGTGAATAACCACTAATCAAACTAGTGTGAAGAGATAATAATTTATACTATTTAGAATTAGTTTCATCAAAATGAATGAAATAAGCTATTGTACTTTTGCCCGAAGTATGATTGTTTTATGATTTACAAGCCTTTTTGCTAACTCATCTATTCCACATTAGAATTAATTTTAAAAAGTAAATTTGGGGAAAAAAATTGATTTCAGCATAATGAATCATTTGGAAGTTGTCACAATATTATTGATGGGGACACTACCCAAGCACAGAATGGACACAACAGGAAAAGGGAAATTGTATTAACTGTGA
This sequence comes from Cupressus sempervirens, assembly GCA_028749045.1. Taxonomy (NCBI): domain Eukaryota; kingdom Viridiplantae; phylum Streptophyta; class Pinopsida; order Cupressales; family Cupressaceae; genus Cupressus; species Cupressus sempervirens. The sequence goes on along the minus strand of CM053789.1, from coordinate 139,186,807 downwards.
AAATAAACTAGTACATTCAATATAGAGAAAATAGACTTCAAAACATGCCCTATGGGCTTACAATAGCATAAATCTGGAGATAATTTCTCCTTTTAGTACCTCCTCTCAAACTCCACTCCGAACTGCCTTTTACAATGCCAAAAATGTCCTTAAATAGACCCCGAAGGGTTAAGGACTAGGAATACATTCTAGAAAGTGCAAGTTGGCATCCATCGACCAAATAGAAGGCTCCAAAAGCTGTGTTAGAAGTCGACGCAAATCTAGAAGAATCCAAAAATGGTAACTGAACTTCCAGGAGGCATAACTTTTGAACCGTAGCTCCGATTGATGAACCGTTTACATTTAATGAAAAGCTCTCGAAGAACTCTATAGCCCTATGGACTAGCTTTACTCATCCCCCATTTTTCAGCCCTTTTTGAGGTCATTTAATGCCCCTAAGCTGACTTTGAAGCATTCTTAGGAGGTCTCCAAAACTTGAAAAAATTGCTATAACTTTCAAACTGTGGGCCCTTTTGACCTGATTCTTTTTTTGGAATGCTCTAAATTACAATTACATTCATCTAGCCAATTTACACCTCCTAGTTCACCAAAATGATGGCTCAATTACATACTCCTATTTTTTTGGCATTTACATGTATCCCAAGGTGCTCAAATACTCTATCCTAGAACACTGATAGTGGAACTATGAGAGTTGGAACCTTTATTTGACCCAAATGGGTATCCTGAAATGAAAACACATGAAATAGAAACTAAGTCTAAGTATTTTTTTTTGGGTGACACAGGATTGCCCTTATACCTCTGGATGCTCCTGCATCAGACACCCAGGGTAGATTGAAAAGTGACCCTGTTACTTTATGAATGGTAGAGGAAATCCCAAATAGGAAACCTCAACTGCTGAAATCCAAGTTGAGTCCTCTATCGGCCGTCCTTTCCACTTGACCAAATACTCTTCATACTGCCTATTTCTGGTACTCGTACCCACACGATGATCCAAAATGTCTTCTATCGCCTCCTTCTTAGAAGTAGGAATTGGACATGGCTCTAACATCAGCTCCTCTTCTGTACCATCATCATGATACTCTGTCAAGTCTGCAATGTTGAAAATAGGAGAAATGTGAATTCCATTTGGTAACTCCACCTCATATGCATTTCCTGAGTCATGTTTCTTCAAAATTTTGCAGGGGCCAAATTTCTTCATTTTTAGCTTGTTGTAAGTACCGACTAGAAATCTTTCTTTTCTTAAGTGTACCATGACTAGATCCCCTACTTGGAATTCCTTATGTCTTCTCCTTTAATCAGCCCTAGCTTTATACTCTTGATTCATCTTGGTAATGTGTGGCTAAACCTCCTCATGTAGATGCTTGATATGTTCAAAAAATTCTTCAGCTTCAGCACTTGTCCTCTCCCCTTGCTCTATCTTCCTCAATTCTGGTGCAGTCCTTGGGCTACTTCCATATACAATTTGGAATGATGATTTTCCAGTATTCCTATTTACAGAGTTATTGTAAGCAAACTTTTCCTATGGTAGAATCAAATCCCATCCCTTGGGCTTATCCCCAACTAAACATCTCAACAAATTGCCCAGACTTCTATTTACCACTTTTGTTTGGCCGTCAGTCTGCAAGTGATGTGTGGAACTGAATTTCAAGTTTGTTCTCAACTTTTTCCACAATGTCCTCTAGAAATAGCCTACAAATTTAGTATCTTTGTTAGAAACTATACTCCTTGGAAGACCATGTAGTCTTACCACCTCTGTGAAAAACAAGTCTGCAATATGGACAGTATCATGAGTTGTGTGGCATGGAATGAAATGTGCCATTTTGGAGAACCTATCAACCACCACAAATACTGAGTCATTACCCCTTTGTTTCCTCGGCAATCCAAGAACAAAATCCATAATTATGTCCTCCCATGGCTTTGATGGAATAGGCAATGGCTGATATAGTCCAATATTGTGACTAAATCCCTTGGTAACTTGACAAATCTAACAACTCTGTACAAACTTCTTCACATCCTATGAAATTTGAGGCCAAAAATAATGTTCTCTAAGAATGGCAATGGTTTTATCTTGACCAAAATGTCCTACCATCCCTCCATTGTGTTTCTCCTTAATTAGATTTTCCCTCATGGAACTCCTTGGAATACATAATTGACTGCCCTTGAATAACATACCATCCTGAATCAAATAGTCCAACCACTTAATTCTGTCTATAGCAACAGGCTCTTTACAAGCTTTCCATGCTTCAGCAAAATCAGGATCTTCAAGGTACAGATTCTTGAGTTCATCAAACCCAACTACTTCAACCTACATTACTGCAAGCAACAATTGTCTCCTGCTTAGTGCATTTGCAACCCTATTAGATTTTCCACTTCTATGCTTCAACAAAAATGTATAGTTCTGCAAGAACTCTACCCACTTCATATGCCTCTAATTCAATTTACCTTGGCTATTTAGGTACTGTAATGCTTGATGATCAGTATACAAAAAAAATTCCTTTGGCCATAAATAATGCCTCCATTTCTTTAAGGCCAAAACTATTACATAGAACTCTTGATCATAAATAGAATACTTCTTCTTTGCATCATTAAATTTTTCACTAAAATATGCAATAGGCTTACCTTCTTGGCTTAATACAGCCCCAATAGCACTGCCACTAGCATCACAATCCACCTGGAACACCTTTCTAAAATTTGGAAGTGCCAACACAGGTTGTTCTGTCACCTTCTTCTTCAGCAATTCCAAACTTCTGACAGCTGTTGCAGTCCATTTGAACTCTTTTCTATCCCCTCTTATTGTGTCAGTTAGGGGTGCACATATGCCACTAAAATTCTTTATGAACTTCCTGTAAAAACTAACTAGACCATGAAATGATCTTACCTCAGTAGTAGACCTTGGAGTAGGCCATTCCAAGATGGCTTTTACCTTCTCTGGATCCATTTTGAGACCTTCAGGTGATATAACAAACTCCAAATAGACTAACTCCCTTTTTGCAAAGATTTACTTCTTCAGATTAATTAACAGTTTCTCTTCCCTTCACCTTTCAAGGACACTATGAATATGCAATAAATATTCTTCCAAAGTCTTGCTGAAAATTAAAATATCATCCAAATAAACAATAACAAATTTTCTCAAGAATTTCTTAAGTAGCTCATTCATAAGCCGCATGAAAGTGCTTGGGGCGTTCATCAATCCAAAGGGCATGACTAACCACTCATAAAGACCCTCCTTGGTCTTGAAAGCTATTTTCCACTCATCTCCTTCTCAAATCCATATTTGGTGATAACCACTCTTGAGATCTATCTTTGTGAAGTACTGAGCTCCACTCAAGCGGTTCATAAGATTATCCATTCTTGGTAAAGGAAATCGATACTTGATGGTTATCCTATTTATAGCTTGAGAGTCTGTACACATTCTTCACTCTCCATCCTTCTTTGGTGTGAGTACTGTAGGTACTGCACATGGACTCAAGCTCTCCCAAATCAAGCCCTTCCTCAAGAGCTCCTGAACCTATCTGTTTAGCTCCTCAATTTCAGTAGGAGTCATCCTGTGAGCAGCCTTGTTAGGCAAACTAGCTCCTAGGATTAAATCTATCTAATGATTGATTTTTCTTACTGGTGGCAATCCTTATGGAACATTATCAGAGATAATATCTCCAAACTTAGCTAATAAATTTGAAACTTCAAGTGGTATTTCACTACTACCTTCTTTATCTTTCCTAGGAATCAAAGCATAGCACATACGCTGATGTTTCATGCCATCTAAAAACTTCCTTCCATCAACAAGAAAAATCATAGCACTACTACATACCTTTTTGCCTTCCTTTTTCATGGGCTTCAATTTGTGGTGAACTCCATCCTTTTTTAGAGAGTATGTGTTTGCATGACCATCATGTACTACATGCCTATCAAACTGCCATGGTCTACCCAACAATAGATGGCAAACATCCATTGGAATAAAATCACAGAGAACTTCATCATGGTAACTCCCAATTTTGAATTTCACTAAACATTGTTCACTTACCAGGACCTTATGATCATCTTTCACCCAAGAAATCCAATAGGGGTGGGGATTTCTCTCCCTCTTGAGCTTTAGCTTAGAGACCATCTCCTCTGATACCAAGTTATCTATGCTACCACCATCAATGATCATGTCACAACATTTATCCTCACACTTGCATCTGGTATGGGACAAACTCCTCCTTTGTCCTGGTTAAATCTCACCATTTAGTAGGACCTTTTCATTTACCAAGGTCTCTCCTCTTTTTGCATCCTCTGAATGTGATGATTATACATCCTCATCCACATGAGCAACCCTAGCTTGTCCCTCAGCTCTCCTATTTTTCCTTCCTTATCATTGAGGGCATTCAAAGGCACGATGACCTTCTTCATTGCAATGGAAATAGGTACCATAGAAGCCACCTCTTCCTTGGCCATGTCCTCTACCTCTTCTTCACTAATTTCCAAAGTCTTGATCACGAGAGTGGTTGAAACCCTCATTCCTCTGGTTCCTGCTAGTACCCACATCTTCATTTTTCTTTTGGGTTTCATTTCGGCCTCTAGATGACCTACCGCTTCCCCTTCCTCCTTGACCATGCCCTCTTTGTCTCCCTTCAAACCTTTTATTCAGCTTCTCTTCAACTTGTAGGGCAAATTGGTATGCCTCTTCAATGCTAGTCATTCTTACTAGACTTAATTCCTCCTGGATGCTAGGTCGCAACCCACTGATATAACGAGCAACCTTCTCCTTATTTGCTTCTGCATGCCCTGCTCTAATCAAGAGTTGGTAAAACTCCTTTGTATATTCTTGGACTAATCTTCCTGCTTGCTTTAACCCATGCATCTTCTTAAACAAATCAAGCTCGTAGTCCATAGGAATGAATTGCTTCTTCAATTTGTCCACCATGCGATCCCACCTTGTGATCTTCTCCTTTCCTCTTCTATTTCTTTCTAATTGGACATCTTGCCACCAGATTTTTGCATGGCCTTTCAGTTTGGCCTTTGCAAACTTAACCCTATCTGGGTCCCTAATATCCTCATACTCAAAGTATTCTTCCAGTTCATTGATCCAATCGATCAACTCATCTAGTTTCAGATTTCCTAAAAATACACCCACTTCAACTGTAGTTCTTTTCCCAAACTTAGTAATGGCCCTAAAAATCCTTTCCTCTACCTGATTCAAAAATTCCCCATCAAATTCTCCTTCGTGTCCAATTTGTTCTTCTTCATTGTCATCCTCACTTTCGTCACCTATGACAACATTTGTTCCTCTACGGAGCTCCTCCTACAATGCTTGTACTTGCCTTTGGAGGGCTCTAACCCCCTTAGGATTAATAGCTCTAGCCCTTCTACCAGACTCTCTTCATGGAGGCATCTTCTAACTTGAACCCACAACTACATAGTCCTAGTGAAAACTGTCTCACAGTCGACGTTGTGTCTATACACTCAGGAAAACCAGCACTGGTACCACTTGATGGGGACACTACCCAAGCACAAAATGGACACAACAGGAAAAGGGAAAATTGTATTAACTATGAAAATAAACTAGTACATTTAGTACAAAGAAAATAGACTTCAAAACATACCCTATGGGCTTACAATAGCATAAATCTAGAGATAATTTCTCCTTTTAGTACCTCCTCTCAAACTCCACTCCGAACTACCTTTTACAATGCCAAAAATATCCTTAAATAGACCCCGAAGGGTTAAGGACTAGGAATATAGTCTAAAAAGTACTATTTGGCATCCACCGACCAAATAGAAGGCTCTAGATGCTACGTTAGAAGTTGACGCAAATCTAGAAGAATCTTGAAACTGTAACCAAACTTTCGAGAGGCATAACTTTTGAACTGTAGCTCCGATTGATGAACCATTTACATTTTTGGAAAGCTCTCAAAGTGCTCGATAGCCCTATGGACCAACTTTTCTCATCCTCCATTTCTTGACCCTTTTCAAGATCATTTAATGCCCCTAACTTGACTTTGAAGCATTCTTAGGAGGTCTCCAAAACCCAAAAAATTGCGATAACTTTCAAACCATGGGGCCTTTTGACCTTATTCTTTTTTTGGAATGCTCTAATTTACAATTACATTCATCTGGCTAATTTACACCTCCTGTTTCACCAAAATGATGGCTTAATTACATACTCCTATGTTTTTGGCATTTACACATATCCCAAGGTGTTCAAATACTCTATCCTAGAACACTGATAGTGGAACTGTGAGAGTTGAAACCTTTATTTGACCCAAATGGGTATCCAAAAATGAAAAAACATGAAATAGAAACTAAGTCTAAGTACATTTTTTTTGGGTGACACAGGATTGCCCTTATACCTCTAGATGCTCCTGCATCAATTATCCAAAATCAATTTCTTTTTAAAAGGTTTCTTTCCAAATTTCATAAAAATCAAAGAAAAAAATTTGATTTCATATCATTGTGTTAGCACAAATATTTAGTCCCCAAAGCTACAACACATAAGGGTCTGGTTAACTAGATGAATAATCTAAAATTCAAAACATAGGAAGAATTTGTACCTCTTGATATAGAATTTTTGAAGACAAACCCTCAATAGATAGTCCATTACAAAGCTAGTCTTCTGGCCTTCAATTGTTGTTTCTTGTAGCCATTGTGCAACTTTCAATGTGCAATAAGTGGCTGAAACCATAAAGAAAACAATTCACTCAGCAAAATTTAATAAAGCCAATGCTCTGGGAGAAGTACTTTCCTTCATAAAGACATTTATAAATGGATCTGGTTTGATGCCTACTTCCTTCTCATGTCTCAAAACTTCTTCCAATAGGTATGCACAAAAAAAAAAAATTAGTATGGAATATTCTTACAAGATTGAGAGAAACACAATGCATGCACAAAAACCCACCATACCTTGACTTGAATCCTTGACATTGTCTAGAGAAATCTAGTGTTTCCCTTGTAGTCATTTCCACATTGTGTAGATCTCCCAGGCTAATGTAAGTAGATGTTCTTTGAGGTGCAAACTCTATTAACAAGTGTCCATTTCATGTCACAGTTCTAGCATCTGTAGAAAATAATACGATTGTTATCTCTATGAGAAACAGATAAAAAGATAAGTTGTTGTCATCACCAACATCAGCTTAGTGTTAATATGGGACCAAATGAAGACAAAAAATGTATGGAAACATTTGAATAGGTATGAACGAGCAGAGATTCTCTAAATAACAAATAGAGTCTCAATGCACTATAAAACAAGTAGAGCTTCAAGCTACCTTGAGACAGTGATCAGGTCTTCTAGCCAAAGCTGTTAGTAGTGTAGTTTTTCTAGATCTAGGTGGACCAAGAAGAAAATAGTTTAGTGATTGAACCAAACCTCTATACTTGGCAACTCAACTCCCACTATAATTGCACCCATTTTTATTATTATTACCCTTCTCTATTTTGAATGTCATTATTGAAAAAAGATTTGAGTTTTAATTTTACTTCTCTACTCTTTCTCTAAAATTGGGAAGAAAGCACTTACTATTGAATTTAGCGACCTGCAGCACTCTATGAATGGATGTCCTCTACATTTCAATGAAAAGTGTTATGAAATCAACATTCTTTTATTTGAAATTTTAGTTGCAGCAACTTCACTAAGAATGCTCTTCCTGAGACTATCATAAGTAGGGAGTTTTTAAAGAGCAGCCCATTTAAGAGCCTTTCCATCAATGCTTGTGAATGATTGGATAGATCATTCTCTTCACCATTTGATGCATTAATTGATGCATTAATTGATGACCATCTTTGAGATAGAAATAGAATTGTCTTTCTTGTGAAGGCACATTTAAATCTCAGAGGCATGATGAATTGTCAAACTACGTAGGAAAATTGAAACATAATATAGGAAAAAAATATTCCAATCCAAACAAATTGCAATTTTAATTTCTTTTAAAGAGATTCAGAAGCTATGGATCATAAAAAAAGGGTAGTGGCACAAGGTTAGCATTGCATAAATGTCCAAACTCTATGTACATTAAGTATATTCTCTATAACCTTGTTTGTGCTCCATCTTAAACCAGGCTCTAGATAAATCATTATCTTCATAAGGAGATCAAAAATATGATGAGGACAATACCCAATACGATAGATCTGAATCCATTGAAGGAAACTTAGATTTAGGGATTTACTTTTATCCAATCAAGGGAGACCAAAAAATACAGAAACTTTGTAAGGAAAGACTAGTCTGAAATGCACCCAGTCATGGCCAAAAATACCGCTATGCATATAGGCAAGCCTTAGCAATATAGGAAAGACCATATGGAAAAATATGCTCCAACTAAAACCCACTGCACTGTTGTACAAGTGGATACCTTAGAGTCCACTCCAAGTGTCTAGGTGTCTTCTACATGCAAGCAAAATCATTCTCTTTTCTCTAGCTATTTTTGCATCTACATTGTTTATGCATGCACCTTGTTTGATGATATGATTGTCCTGACTGTCAAATGAATCTATCTATTTTGCAAATAGTATATTTGAACATGAATCAACAGTTTTGGTATTATAATTTGTCAAACTCTTAACAGGTGTGGAAATTTTAGAGTGATGTTGAGAGACTTGTAAACATGATTGCAGTCCTCTTGTATTTTACAAAATTTTCGTTGTTCTTTTCTAAATAGTATATTTGAACATGCATCAAAGTTTGAAGACATCATAATCTTTCAAACTCTTTAATAGGTTAGGAAATTGTATGTGTGAGTATTGAGACTTATAAAAGTTATTACAATCTCCTAGATTTTTCAAAATTTCCACTCATCTATTTTGAGGCTAGCATCTTACTTCTGTGAAAACCATACTGCAATCAATAAAAAAAAAATTAAATCAATTTTTTTATATTTTTTAGGGTCACAATGTCAGAGTGGACCAGTTTTTATCACTTGTGCAAAAGTTATCTAGTCAAACATTCCTTGGTTCAAGACCTTCACCAAACTAGTAGGTTAGCCAAAATCCCTTACTCTGTCTTGAGAGATAGCTATCAACCCCTTTGCAGGGTTATGATTGTTCACATAGTGCACTTTTCCATACATCTAAAGGGAGAAATCTAACTGTGGCAACTCCAAAGCTTTCACCCATTTATGTTTCAACACCTTCAGAGAAAGGTGTGAAAGGTTTCATGATTGATTTTTTTAATGCATGTCTCTACTGTTGTATCCAAAATGGTAGCTACCACCATTGAATGAGTCAAGCTATTGATTAAGAATTAGGATGAAATGTGGAAGTCTAGTCATTTCTTTGAGCCATACAAAGGCATTGGAGATTTTTGTAATCAAACAATATTCAAGGATGAAGGTATCATTCCTTTATGGAGATGAAATACTGCTAATGTCATTCACTACTTCCCCACTCAGTGCTCAAATTTTCCTTGAAGGATTACTTTAAGAACATGTTAGATTTTAAGAAAGATAAGGATGGCTACTAGAAATAATTTGCTAGAAATATTTCTTCTAGTGCCGTAGCTAGTGCATCATCTCTTCTTTTTGTTTATTCTTTGGACTATGCTCAAACAAGGCTGGCTAATGGTTGCATAGAAAGGTGGAGAGAGACAATTCAATGGACTTGTTGATGTATACCATGGATTCAACATCTCATGTGTGGAGATTATTGTGTACTGTGGTCTATACTTTGAAATGTATGATTCCCTAAAGCCAGTTGTTTTGGTTTGGGATCTTCAAAATAACTTCCTTGGAATTTTTCTTCTTGGTTGGGGTATTACAACTGGTGTTTCTTTTGCTTCATATCCTATTAACATTGTACATAGAAGCATGATGATGACATCTGGTGAGGTGGTGAAATAAAAAAGTCCTTTGGATGCTTTTCAATAGATTTTGAAGAAGAAAGGTGTCAAGTGACCTCTATCCAAGGGTGTTGGTGTAAACATCTTGCAAGCTATTGTTGGTGTTGGAGTCTTGGTTGGATATGACCAGCCTTAATTAATTCTTCTTGAAAAGAAGTATGGCTAAGATAAAGGCAAATATTATGATGGTGATGACAACTTATTTAGACATTGTTTTTTGGCAATTTGGACCACTTTTTTGTTTCCTTATAATAAAACTATTTTGCTAAAATAATTACAATTTCTAGTACACTAGGAGCCAGTGCAATTTCACTTGAGTTTCCATCTAGAATTTGTAGATGGGTATCTGATCTTTTTTTAGGCACAATATTTTCTTATTTGATATTTTGAGAAAATAATTCCTTTTATTTTTCCAAGAAAAAAAAAGAATGATCAATTTGAAATATCCTATTAGTGGTCAACTGCAAAGAAATCTCAGGTTTGTCTACAAGATGAACAAAACTACGGTAGCAAAGGTGAAACCTTTGGTGCTTTTGAAACTATCTGGGGGATTCTGAAACAAGTGTTTGATGACATCTAGTGGTTTTTCATGATAGGCCAAGACTAGAAATTGATATAAAACCAAACATACAAGAGGGAACTATTGTAGCAAAGGTGAAGACTCTGGTGCTTTTGAAACTATCTGGTGGATTTTGAAACAAGGTTTTGATGACATCCAGTGGTTTGTTATGATAGGACAAGACTAGAATTTGATATAAAACCAAACATACAAGAGGGAATTGAAACCTTGAATTAAGGGGAAAACAAAAGTAATGCTTACTTGAATATTTGTAGTCAAAGTGTCTTAAAAAAAAGATGTCTCTGCAATCAAACTCTCCATAGACCTGCTCTTGCTGGAGTGGAAAAACTAGCCAATATAGATACATGATATCTCTAATGATGATAACTAGCCACAAAAAGAGGGAAAATTTTTGCATCTCTTGAAAAATAATCAAGAAACCAAAAAAGCATGTATAATACTTGAATTTCCAAAGCTCCAGTAATCAAACTCTATCTTTTCTCAAACTCTGCACTTAAAAACCCCTACTTCTCATCAAGGAATGAGTCTATGTAGTATCTATGACCATGACCATTAGCTAGAGTGGGCAATGGCATGAGAGTAGAATTGAGAGAATAATCTAGCAAATTGGATAGGGACCCATTCAGTGGTAATGAAGTGTAGTCATCACTCATCATTGTTGGCTAATGAAGAGTTGTAGTAGGGTGCACATTTGTATAAGTTGATGATGGTGGAACATGACCTAAAGAAGCCATAGAATACCCATTGTTCTGATAAGCTGCATAATTTTTAGGGCAAGTATAGTGAGAAGCTGAAGGAGAAAAAGAAGAAGGGAGGCCTACATTAATATGCATATTGCCAATGCCATGCCCAGACTGAGCTCCACCATTATCATCATGGTCAAAACTAATGTCATAGTAACTTTTTTGGCCCCACTATAACTTCGGTCAGGAAAGAGAATAGATAAGGAAACTCCTTGATAGTGGCTTAGTAATCATCATATTTTAGTTGTAGTGTCTTACCTTGGAGTTTGGTCTTATTCTTGCTTATTACACTTTGTTAAAAGTTTCTAAAGTTTTATCAACAAATTTATTCTAAGAAATCTCTTCGACACATTATGTCAAATAGTTTACATGGTGCATCTATGCTTCCACATTTAGAATTCATGTCTACCAAGATAGTTACAATTGTAGTGTTTGTTAAAAATCCCCCTTCCTTTATGCTCTGGTCAATGTCCGCACTCTATTTCGTAGCTCTTATGGATGTCCATCTCTATTCTAGAGCTCTTAATTTGGCACAAGTAGGGAGGATGCTGAAAATGTTGGGGAATTTGGCTTTACACATGCCAATCACATTTGATTAACAATTTCTCAAGTGAAACTAGTCACATGCTAATGTTGATTGTTTTGATGACAATGGTTACTATCTTACAACCTTGACAATTCATGTGAGGACAAGTTTTTATTCACAAGTGTTATTAAATAGTTCATATTATGTAATGTTAATATTATATTACCATTCTTGCTTATGTAAAGCTTGTAGAAAATCAAAAAAGGGAAGATGGACAACACATTTGGAATTAAAAAGCCCTTGCTGAGGTAAGAAGAGTGTAATGGAAAGAATAATTGATATAGAGGAACTGAGAATCTCATCCATACCATCCCCTCTAGGACTCTTTCTCTAAGGAATGGTGCATAACAAACACGTGTATGCCCCATTATACATAGGAATTGTCCTTTTATCAATCTCAATCACCATAACCATACCCATCAAAGAATAGGGATTAGACATATCCCTTATATAGATAAGGCTTTATGAGACAGACCTCTAAAAAAACCCACGAAGAGAGAAGGGAAAATTGATACAAAGTACAAATGGGTATGTCCATGTGAACACCATGGAAAGCTACTATGAACATCATGGTTTGCAGGAGGGAGGCAACTAGATCCCACAACTGATGGCCCAATAGTGGGGAGCACTTCTTTGGCAATACCAATGCACTTCTGAGCATGCTTTCATTCTGTGGAGGCTACAAATGCACCTGCCAATATGATTAGGTCAAATGTGGCTGGAGTTAGGGAGACTAAGGCCATGAAATGAGATATTGGTTGGTAGCGTGAGATGAAATTGGTGGCCCATGGCCTTAGTGGAAAAAGCCTATCAGCTAAAGATTATAGGTACTCTACAAATTTTGTTAGTATTCCTAGATTTATGATTAGAGTTGTGCAATCCCAAATCCTCCTCACAAATAGTATGCAACAACATTGATGGGGATTTTGATTTCACATTTTATTTTGCAAAAACCATTAAAAAACTTTATAGTTGATAAAGATTTAGGCTTTTCAAAATAGCTTTGTTTTAAAGTCTATAGACAAATTTGTCATTTCTATTTTTATTACTTTAATATTAATTTATTTGAAGAAAATTCTATATTTTTATTTATATAAAATGAGTTAAGTATATGGTGTTGTTTAATTATCAATGACATAAATAATTTTTAAAAATAAGAATAAAAATATATATTAAGAAAATGTATATTAAAAATATAAATTAATATGTCATTTTATTATATATAAATTAAATTAAAATATCAAAAAAGGTTGAAGAACATAGAATTTTTCATAGGGGCTAATTGAAGCTTAATTTTTTCATGGGCACAAAAGTTTTGTGAATCAATGGAGAAAAAACCATGCAATAAGTCATACAATACAATATTACCAATTGAGCTACAACCACACTATGTACAAAGCTAGGAATATGATGGTGAAGTGGACAAGGGTTTTGTGAAATGATTTCCCTCTTCATCAAATCTCAAATTTATTTACAAAAATCTCTTTCCAAGCTTTGAAATTGTCCTCTTACTTTGTCTTCTACCAAGAAGCAAACAAAATTTAAGAAGGAAAGAAAAAGAAAATTCTATATAGAGAAAAACTAAAAAGTAACATAGATTAAAGATGCAATTTTTGTGTCATGCCTATAGGGAAAATTTTCTATATGGAGCAATTTCTCTATTTGAAATATTGTTTTTAATTACTGAGTTTAATTATCAAATGTTATAAGCATAAAAGATCTAAATATTTTAATTAATTAATGATTTTAATTATCAAATGTTATAAGAATAAAGAAATGATGCTATTTATTTAGTGCACTTATTTATGGATCTTTGATGTTGATGTAGAAGTCTCCAAAATGAAAAAATACTTAGAAGATGTGCAATGAAAATGTTTCAAATAACCTTGTTTTTTCTATATAGGGTGTTAGTAGGGCCTTGGATTTACCCCCATGGGGCACTACTAATCCCAAAAGTAAGGAAAAAAATCAATGTAATTAAACAATTTTTTAAAAAACTGGAAACTCTACATCCCACCCATCATTCAACACAAATTTCTACTATTGACATATGTTTTATTTGAAAAAAAAAAGTTTTGGAATTAGATCATCTTAGATTTTTTAAAACTCAATACTTTGAATTGCATTAACAATTCTTCCATTGAGAGAAGACTAGAAAGGACTACAAATATAATATTTAAAAAGAGGGGTTAGCAGAGAGTCTTTTGTTACGCTAACAAAAATTTTAATGGAAAAATCTACATGTACATTTTTCTAGTATTAAATATTTTAGCAAATAGTTTTTTGTCAATGATTGATGGGTCAACTATAACTAACTACTTTTAAGGGTCACCTTCATGTATTTTAATGTTCCATGATTCATTTATGTTCTCTTAATTGTTAGTAAAAGAATACTCACAAAAAAAGTGCAACTTTTTTCTCATATCTGACACTTTTCTCACATCCAACACTTTTTTGACAATTGTGGTTCCCACAATTAAAAATCTATTACCTTGATTATTAATAATAAATATGATTTATATCATAATTCATTTTTATTAAATCATTTTATTTCTTGGTTTAATATGTATTAACCATGGTTCTCACTATTTACTGAATACTAAAATATTTAAATGTAATAATTTTAAAATAATGTTCTATTTTATAAAGATGGTTATTACATGACTTAATGTGATTAATAGAAATTATATCTTGAGATTGTAAAATACCTAATTGATAATTAATCATTTTGCTTTGCATAGATAGACTTGAAGTTTTCCTTTGAGTGCATGGAGGGTCTTTATTTTCTTCATGAATATATAGATAGATTTTGAGGAGTTAGAGTGCATAATGAGGTGATTTTGAGTTTATTTCTAGTTTAATATCAATTGAGATGACATTTGAGGAAGATCGATAATGATATATTGATAGGACAAAAACTTCATTAGTAAGTAATAAAAATTATAAAAAAGTTAAAAGAATGTATTAATAGGATAAAAAAGTTATTGATCATTCATTTAGTCCTTTGTTTTGGTGACTAAGTATGAATAACCATTTATTTGATCATTTATTTAGTCACTTATCTTTGTCTAGCCTTTTGATTTTACCCACTAACCAAATTAATCATTTATTTAGTCACTTATAAATTTTAAACAATTACTAGAATTTCATCACTTTTAGTCACATGACTAAAAAAATTAGTCTTGTGACTAAAATTTTTAGTCACATAGTCATTTATTTTCCAAAATTCTACTAGTGTTATATGTTATTATCCTCACTACAAATGTAATTAGAGGATCTGAGATAGTATCAATTATCATGACTCATTTGTTCCACACTACCCCTATATTCTTCTCAATGACGTCTTTAGATTCACTCCTCATGGTTTTAGGTCACTCAAGTGTTGGATACCCTGATACTCTATGTACAATTTTTTCTATTATTTTTAGTGGTCCATTATCTAACCATGTAGAATTATCATGAATTCTACTTAAGAATATCTTAATCCATTCAGTCTTGAAAACATTTGGAAAATCTAGGGCATGAGTCAACCCTTTTCTCTCTACAATTTTGAATGCATCCATCAATGCTTCATTTTCACATAATTTTCCATAGGTTTCCTTTATCTCCGTGTCTCCTATGTTATCCCCCATACATGTGTATCAACATCTTACATCTTGAATCATAAAAAATCAAGGTGGTGTCATCGACAATGCACTAGATGGATCTTTCTTATAAAAAATATCAAGAATGGATCTAAAGTTTGGTTGTTTGATCTCATTGCTTATTAATTGCACATTCAAAAATTCTTTACCCTCTTTAGTCTTAGTATCTAAAGAACTAGATGACACTATGTAAACTAGGGTTTACAAAAATTCAAATTGTGTAGCTCAGCACATGATAAATACCTTTGTAAAAAAAATTTGATGGTGTCAAGTGACTATTGAATCCTACTTGCAAACACTAGAGTGATCTCTTTAAATTTTCCTTTCTCTCATCATGCTCTCCTTTAAGTTTCAATGATTTCAAATGAGTAGAAATCGATCATATAGACCTTAAAACCTTGCAATTAATGCTTAGATCTTTTACAACTATAAGCTCAGCTTCAGTACAGATTTTGACTCACTCAACTTCCATTAAGTTTCCTTTTCCACTCGACAACTACTATGACCTTGGTGAACACTATCACCTTTGATAACTCGACATCAACTAACATTGCACTTGGAAACCATAGGGAAACTCTTCATGCATGGCAGTAACATGAAAACTAACAAAACTTAAAGATTTATTCCAAGTTATAATCAACACCTTACATATTTATTCATCCATATGTAATATTTTCATAACTAAATCCTTGTAACTAATGTATAGTATATCCTTTTAAATATCAGTCCCACATACCTATTGATTTCTTAATTGGAGGAGGTACGATCACCTAACCCATTGGGTGAGGTGATCCCATCTAAACTTGATGTGTTGTAATCTTCCTTTCTCTTCCATGTCTTGTTCATCTCATCTCTGATATTCTCAACATCTACCTTTCCTTTACCTTTGTTGAACTCATTGCTTGGTGTCTTTGACCTTGTTGGACAATTTATGCTTATCTAACTAGTCTTCAAATAATTAAAACATGTGGTTTGACTTAGCCATCTTTTGTAGTCACTTCTAAAATGTGTTCTCATGCAATTTTTAGCAATATGTCCATACTCTTGATAGTAGTGACAACTATACCTCGTATGATAATCCCAATTATAAGAGTTATCATTGTGCTTTACATTTTTCTACTTATTTGATGACCATTTAGGCTTGGATCTGCACTCATATGATCTATGTCTATGCTTTTGATAGTTATAGCAGTATCCTTCAAATATTTGTGTGCCTAATGTCCTTAGTTTTTACATTTGTGGCAATGACCCATGAACTTCTTCTTAGGATTCTAATTTGTAAAACAATCTTGCTCCTACAAACATTAGTAGTATGACCTATCTTACAATAATTATGACAAGTAGGTTTGGATTTCTTACCTTTGTTACTTCTTTCTTCACAAATTTTGGATGATTCTCTTTCTCTAGTACTAGTGTAACTGAATCCTAAAGTGTCACTGTTGGATCTAGGGGATCTCATCAATTGTTAAAAGTACTTGATGGCTTCACTAGGTTTGTTGAAACTATTAGAAAACTATTTTTCTTTTTTCAAATAATTTCTTAGTTGTTCATTATGAAACTTTAGTGTTGTGACCTCATTATCCTTTTCATTGAATTCATGATTTGCAATCATCATTTAACCCAAAGTTTCCAATTGCATGTTAGCAATCCTAGTTACCTTTCATGTTTTCTCTTCCATTTTGTTGGTCAAAATACTTTTGTCATCTTCAATAATGACTTTTTCCTCTTCATCTTTCTTTTTCTACTCAGTCACCTCATAGAGTAATGCTGATTATACTTCTTATTCTCTTTTAATATTTTTGACCACTTCAGTTAGGGTTCCATTCTTTTCCATCAAATCTGCAACTACTACATCAAATTCATTGGTGTTTCCATCTGCAAACAATTCAATAGTTTCAATATCTTAGTATTGTGTGTTATTCTCTTCAATACCAATTTCCTTCCTTCTCTTCAATGATATATTTAACTAATTTCTTGGTTCATTGAGCTAATGTAGGGCAAGTTGTATCTCAATCTACTAGTTCTTAATAGTCTTTCCCAACTTGTAGACTTCCATCTCCAAGATCTTTCCTCAAAGTTGAAAATCTTTCCTTTCTAGAGAACTCAACTCTGAAAACAATTGTTGGAAATACAATAGGGAAATAAACTCTAGGGGAGGGGGTGAATCAACACTTAAAACTTTCAAAGTAAAAAACATTCACCACACATCCATCTCACAATCTGTGCATATAAACTAAAATACCAAATTAAGTATATACATCCATAGCATGAAAGTAAAATATTCAACACATGTGTAACATAAGATATTCAGTTACCAGAAACCCTCCAAGGAGAAGGTAAAATTGGGTTGGGGATGATATCCACAAATCTTCACTACTGTAGTAATAAAGTGTATCCAATAAAGGTTATAATGTTTGATCATGAAACATGATCTACCCTGTTAAAGGCTTAAAAGATTATTAGATCTTGTCCTATTAAAGAATTTCAAAACCCTACTAAAAGTGTGTCTGGTAAAAGGACTTTAAATTACAATGAAGTAAGAACCATGTTAAAGGATTTACAATAGCCTATCAAAACTACTCTATTAAGAGATTGAACTGATTCACCTATTAGAATGTCTAGGCAATGATCCTTTGGTTAGGACTTTGTTGTTTGATGTCAGATTACCTCTATACTAATGTATACTTGATCCTTTTTTATCAGATATATCTATGTTGTCCTTTGATTCCTTTCCTCTATTCTCCTTTAATTGATTCTACAATGTAACTCAAATCTTAACACCTTAGTCACCACGAATGCACTATTGAACAAGTAATACATGCCAAGCATAAGTTGTGAGACAGTATATGTCAAGCAATAGATATTTAGTATCAGCCAAGTAACTAATTAGTGCCAAGTCATTCAAGTGCCGAGTAGATGGCATATGCCAACTGATTCAAATGTTGAGTGATCAATGGACATTGAGTCATTTAGAGGCTGAGTTATAGTCTTAAAGTTGTAGTTGATGCCAAGCATCACGGACTTCGAGTGCCAAGTTACATAATTTTGACATCAATGTTCATAATAGCAAAAACTTCTATGTATACCATTTTTGGGTTGATTTAAGGATTTTTTTTATGATATTTGATAATAAGGATAAATCTTAATTGAGAATCCCTATGCATTACATGCATCTAATTAGAGAAAGGGAAGGTTTAAGTGGTAATATGGGTGAATCGCTACCATTGCTTCATACCTAACCCTAAGTCACCAAAGATCATGTTTCATGATCAAACATTGTAACTTTTATTGGATACACTTTATTACTGCAGTAGTGAAGATTTTTGGGTGTCATCCCCAACCTAATTTTACCTACTCCTTGGAGGGTTTCTAGTAACCAAATATCTTGTGTGATACATGTCTTGAATATTTTACTTTCATGTTATGGATGTATATGCTTCATTGAAAGTTTTAAGTGTTGATTCACCCCCCTCCCCCCCCCCCCCCTAGAGTTTATTTCCATATTTTATTTCCAAAAATTGTTATCAGAGCTAAGTTTTCTAGAAAGTAAAGATTTTTGAGGAAAGATCTTGGAGATGAAAGTCTACAAGTTGGGAAAGACTATTAAGAACTAGAAGATTGAAATACAACTTGCTCTACATTAGCTAAATGAAGCAAGAAATTAGTTAAAGATGTCACTGAAGGGAATGACACACAATACAAAGATATTGACACTATTGAATTGTTTGCAAATGGAAGCATTCATGGTGACTAAGGTGTTATGATTTGAGTTACATTGCAGAATCAGTTAAAAGAGAACAGAGGAAAGGACTCAGAGGACAACATAGATACATCTAATTAGAAAGGATCAAGTATACATTAGTATAGAGGTGATCTAACATCAAGAAATAGAATGTTAACCAAAGGATCATTGCTAAGATATTCTAATAGGTTAATCAGTTAAACCTCTTAACAGATTAGTTTTGATAGGGTATTGTAAATCCTTTAACATGGTGTTTACTTTATTATAAGTTAATATCCTTTTACCAGACACACTTTTAGTAGGGCGTTGAAATATTTTCAACAATTGAACTTGTAGACATGTTGTTTGTTAATCTCATATTGGCTTTAACATATGAGTGATAATATACATAAGTCATTTATTTAGTTCATGGTGAAAAAGTAATACATGTCGACCATAAGTTGTGAGATAGTATATGTTGAGCAATAGATATTTAGTATGAGCCAAGTAAATAGTCAGTGCCAAGTCATTCAAGTGTTGAGCAGATGGTATGTGCCAAGCTATTTAGATGTTGAGTGATCAATGGATATTGAGTCATTTGGAGGCTGAGTTATAGTATTGAAGTTGTAGTTGATGCCAAGCATCAGGGACTTCAAGTGCTCAGTTACACAATTTTGACATCGATGTTTGTAATCGCACAAACTTTTATGTAAACCATTTTTGGGTTGACTTAAAGATTTTTTTTATGATCTTTGATAATAAGGATAAATTTTAATTGAGATTCCCTATGCATTACATGCATCCAATTAGAGAGAGAGAAGGTTTAAGTGGCAATATGGGTGAATCACTACCATTGATTCATACCTAACCCTAAGTCACCTAGGTCTTCTTCAGGAGGAATAAATCTAAACTTTTTAGGAATGCTTAACAAGAATTGAAGAGAGTTTGCATGTGCAACTAGAGCATTCATGGTGACTAATGTGTTATGATATGAGTTACATTGTAGAATCAGTTAAAGGAGAATAGAGGAAAGGAATCAGAGGACAACATAGATACATCTAATCAAAAAGGATTGATTATATATTAGTATAGAGGTGATCTAACATCAAGCAATAGAGTGCTAACCAAAGGATCATTGTTGAGACATTCTAACAGGTGAATCAATTAAATCTCTTCATAGAGTAGTTTTGATAGGCTATTGTAAATCCTTTAGCATGGTGCTTAGTTCATTGTAAGATAAAGTCCTTTTACCAGACACAATTTTAGTAGGGTGTTGAAATCCTTTAATAGGGCAAGATCTAACAATCTTGTAAGCCTTTAATAGGGCAGATTGTGTTTCATGATCAAACATTGTAACCTTTATTGGATACACTTTATTACTATAGTAGTGAAGATTTTTGGGTGTCATCCCCAACCCAATTTTACCTTTTCCTTGTAGGGTTTCTGGTAACCAAATATCTTGTGTCACACATGTGTTGAATATATTAATGGCATAAACTTTTATGTAAACTATTTTTGGGCTGACTTAAAGATTTTTTTATGGTCTTTGATAGTAGGGACAAATCTCAATTGGGAATCTCTATGCATTACATGCATCCAATTAGAGAAAGGGAATGTTTAAGTGGCAATATGGGTGAATCACTACAATTAATTCATACTAACCATAACTCACCTAGGTCTTCTTCAGGAGGAAAAATCCTAAACTTTTTACCAATGCTTAACAAGAATTGAAGAGAGTTTGCATGTGCAAATAGAGCATTTATGGTAACTAAGGTGTTATGATTTGAGTTACATTGCAGAATCAGTTAAAGGAGAATAGAGGAAAGGAACATCTGATGAGAAAGGATCAAGTATACATTAGTATAGAGGTGATCTGACACCAAGCAACTAAGTGCTAACCAAAGGATTTTGTTGAGACATTATAATAGGTGAATCAGTTAAATCTCTTAATGGAGTAGTTTTGATAGGCTATTGTAAATCATTTAACATGGTGCTTACTTCATTTTAAGTTAAAGTCCTTTTACTAGACACACTTTTAGTAGGGTGTTGAAATCCTTTAATAGGGTAAGATCTAACAATCTTGTAAGCCTTTAATAGGGTAGATCATGTTTCATGATCAAACATTGTAACCTTTATCGGATACACTTTATTACTATAGTAGTGAATATTTGTGGGTGTCATCCCCAACCCAACTTTACCTTCTCCTTGGAGGGTTTCTACTAACCAAATATCTTTGATAGATTTGCAACTGCCACATCTAATTCATTGGTGTTTCCATCTACAAATAATTCAATAGTGTCAATATCTTGGTATTGTGTGTCATTCTCTTTAATAATAATTTCTTTCCTTCTCTTCAATGATATCTTTAAATAATTTCTTGCTTCATTTAGCTAATGTAGGGCAATTTGTATTTTGATCTTCTAGTTCTTAATAGTCTTTCCCAACTTGTAGACTTCCATCTCCAAGATCTTTCCTCAAAGTTGAAAATCTTTACTTTTGAGAGAACTCAACTCTGATAACAATTGTTAGAAATACAATAGGGAAATAAAATTTGGTGGCATGGTGAATCAACACTTAAAAGTTTCAATATCAAAAACATTCACCACACATCCATCTCACAATCTATGCATATAAACTAAAATACCAAATTAAGCATATACATCCATAGCATGAAAGTAAAATATTCAACACAAGTATGACACAAGATATTTGGTTACCAGAAACCCTCCAACAAGAAGGTAAAATTGGGTTGGGGATGACACCCACAAATCTTCACAGCTATAGTAATAAAGTGTATCCAATAAAGGTTACAATGTTTGATCATGACACATGATCTGCCCTATTTAGCTAATGTAGGGCAAGTTGTATTTTGATCTTCTAGTTCTTAATAGTCTTTCCCAAATTATAGACTTTCATCTCCAAGATCTTTCCTCAACGTTGAAAATCTTTACTTTTTAGAGAACTCAGCTCTAATAATAATTATTGGAAATACAATAAGGAAATAAACTCTTTGGGGGGGGGGGGGGTGTGAATCAACACTTAAAACTTTCAAAGTCAAAAACATCCATCATACATCCATCTCACAATCTATGCATATAAAATGAAATACCAAATTAAGCATACACATCCATAGCATGAAAGTAAACTATTCAACACATGTATGACACAAGATATTTGGTTACCAGAAACCCTCCAAGAAGAAGGTATAATTGGGTTGGGGATAACACCCACAAATCTTCACTATTGTAGTAATAAAGTGTATCCAATAAAGGTTACAATGTTTGATCATGAAACATGATCTTCCTTATTAAAGGCTTACAAGATTGTTAGATCTTACCCTAGTAAAGGATTTCAACACCCTACTAAAAGTGTGTCTGGTAAGAGGACTTTAACTTAAAATGAAGTAAGCACCATGTTAAAGGATTTACAATAGGGCCTGTCAAAACTACTATATTAAGATATTTAACTGATTCACCTATTAGAATGTCTCAGCAATGATCCTTTGGTTAACACTGTATTGCTTGATGTCAGTTCACCTCTATACTAATGTATACTTTATCCTTTATGACCAGATGTATCTATGTTTTCCTCTGATTCCTTTCCTCTATTATCCTTCAACTAATTCTACAATGTAACTCAAATCATAACCCCTTAGTCACCATGAATTCTCTTTTTACACATGCAAGCTCTCTTCAATTCTCCTTAAGCATTCCTAATAATTTTAGGGTTTATGCTCCTGAAGAAGACCTAGGTGACTTAGGGTTAGGTATGAATCAATGGTAGTGATTCACTCATATTGCCACTTAAACCTTCCCTTTCTCTAATTAGATGCAAGTATTAGATAAGGATTCTCAATTAAGATTTGTCCTTATTATCAAAGATCATAAAAAAATCCTTAAGTCAACCCAAAAATGGTTTACATAGAAGTTTGTGCCATTACAAACATTGTTGTCAAAATTGTGTAACTCAGCACTTGAAGTCCCTAATGCTTGGCATCAACTACAAATTCAATGTTGTAACTCATCCTCTGAATGACTTAATATCTATTGATCACTCAACATCTAAATAGCTTGGCACATACCATCTGTGCAACACTTGAATGATTTGTCACTGAATAGTTACTTGGCTCATACTAAATATCTATTGCTCGACATATACTATCTTACAACTTCTGCTCGACATGTATTACTTGTTCACCATGAACTAAATAAATGACTTAAGTGTATTGTCACTCATATGTCAAGGCAAATCTAAGATTAACATACAAGATATCTACAAGTTCAATTGTTGAAAAGATCAAGTAGAAAACCAATGAAAGTAGGAGCAGTGCTTCCTCAATTCCACTAATACAATCATTGATGGAAACTTAGTAAAACCGAAAGATGTTTCACTTCTTATCAAATTGCAAGGCCACAAAAGTGTGTCCATGTGAGATGAGAAACTATGTAGGACCAATAGGGTGATCTCTTCTCGAACTCTATATGTCAACAAAATTCATCAATGTGCAATAAACACCAGAACTAAAATTTTGCATGATCAAATCAACACAACAAAACTATTGGCTCCATTATTATCATGAATAAAAATTTAAAAAAATAACACACTCTAGCAAGAATAACTGCACTCAGAATGAGAGCACCAAAAGTAGATATTATGTAGAAGTTAATGAAAGAAAATAACCTACTAAAGGGAAACCAAAGAAGGAAGGGTGGAGATTGGAGAAACTAAATGGATTGAGAGAGAGAAAAATATTGCAACAATGAAAAATCTATTGATATACAATATGACTTAAAAAATGATATGAGAAATTCAATGAGAGAGCTTGAATATAAAGGCCTCAAGGAGACTTCTAGAACAAGCTAGAAGATGCTAAGAGATAAGGTTGACAACTAAGCATATGTCCACAAAAGGTGGAATATCCTCAATCAAGGTGAGGAAATAAGTATGACTTAGATAGGAAAAAACTCCCATATTATCAACAACTTCTAGACTACAACTATTAAATAAATGCATTAAACCTAGGTAAACTTCAGTAAAAGCATAAATAATAATTATTTACTCTAACACCCCCTCTTAAGTGCAACTTAGGGGAATGCACTTAAGCTCATAATAGCTAAGATGCAATTCAAAATGGGTCCCAATAACTAGGCCATGTTACGTACCCATGTCAAAATGCAAAGAAACCTTTGTAAACTGGAGACAAAGGAGAAAACCAAGTGGAAAAAACTCCTCTCCAAAAAGAGATAACTAAAAATCTAGTGAAGGACTAAAGAAGCCTCCAACTACAGGAATGTCCCAGAAAATAGGAACAAGGAGTGATCATGAAGAACATCACTAAACCATGAAGAAGCTGCAAACTCTATCAAAAAGAAACTACTGATCTGAAGAACCTCTATAGAAAATAGAAGGCATGATTAGAGCATGTCTATATGGTAGATGATCCATCTCACTGAAATGCATAGGTATCTAGCCACTGCAATTGTCTAGTATATAGGATCAAATATTGA
Organism: Cupressus sempervirens; assembly: GCA_028749045.1. Lineage (NCBI taxonomy): Eukaryota > Viridiplantae > Streptophyta > Pinopsida > Cupressales > Cupressaceae > Cupressus > Cupressus sempervirens. The sequence goes on along the minus strand of CM053789.1, from coordinate 139,162,224 downwards.
ATACATAGCTCACACTATTGAACCATCAAACCAAGGAAGCATTAGAAATAATAGAATAACCCCCCATTAATGCAAATAGGGTGAGGTGATAGGCAATTGAGAAAGTGGGCCAAAATTCCTCTATAAAAAGAACCAAGAACAACAAGAGAGAGGTAGAGGTACAAACACCTATAAAGGCATGTGTCATCAACACATTCATGGGGCTAATGTCATGGAAGGGACACTCACTTGATGAAGCAAGAGGGCACAAAAATGGCAACACCTAACCCTCCCATGGTGCTTGATAAAATAGTGCAAGTACAACTGTCTCAAAAGAATGTTCATGAACCTGAAATGCAAGAGTGGCACTTTATCTCAGTGTATTTTCATAAAGATTCTTACAAATGATATCAACAATGATCAAAAAGGGAAAAAAATTGATACAAAAGATAGTACAGCTGAAAACAAAAGATCACATGCCATGAAAATGATCCTCAGACATAGAACACCCAAGATATCCATCATAGAGAAAAATGTCAAAAATATGATAGAAAGACCATGGAGTAGATTCTAAAAGAAATGATAGCATTTCTAAAAAGATGACAGAACTAGCTTTACAAAAATATAATATTTTCAAAAAACGGAGATGGGATGCACAAGAAAAGCTTGCTAGAGTGAAAAATAGAACATCTAATTTTGACTACAAAAATGGAAAACAAAACTACATCAAAACCATAAAATACATACACCAATGTCTCCATCTTAGAACCAACTTTCTAGTTTTTCTTTCAGATTGGAAACATACCTCTATATGCTCAAGTTATGGCAAAAAAATTGTGAGTAGGTCAAAAAGGGATTTGAAGACTTTGCAGGAGTGTTGATGTAGTGCTAATGTCATGCTGACATCAGTATTTCATGCATTTAAAATTGATGGCTAGGGTTCATCATGGAAAAAAAAGTTCCACGTAGCATGTCACATGGCAGCCACATGGCAACACAATTGTAGGGTCAGCTGATGTGGCAGGTGCCACATAGCAAGTGCCAACATAGCACCCATGCCATGTGGTAGATGCAGAACATGTTGCATGACCTAGAAATGCCAACTATGTAGGTGGTGTTGTAGGGGTGGCACAAAGGAGGCCATAGGTGGATGAGCAGCAACAACGGTGGTAGAGCCCAATGGTGTTATAGGTCACGGTGGCTAGTGGGAGGCCCACCAATGGAGCCAAGCTTGGGCGTTACTATGGTGACTCTACTAGTAGTGGTTGCACCCAAGCCAAGGATTGGTTGCATAGGAGTGGGGCTACAGTAGTGCAACAATGGCTGCCGAGCAGCTCTACATTTTTTATTTTTTTGTTTTCGTCCACACAATCCATACTGCTAGCCAAGTAAAAAAATTTACCTCCCAAAGCAACTATCACCAAAATGGACAAATTTTATATGGAATCTAACTGTAATAGGCCTTCTAAACTCAATAGTAGCATCCATTTAGGCCCAAAGTGCTATGATAAAATGCTCTTCCTCTCGATTGAAGAAAAAACACAAACAAACTAGGGTTTGTATCTCTAAATCACGGCTTCAAAAATCCTTCAACCAAGAAGTAGTAGGGAGGCTCTAATACCATGTAGAAGTTGATGAAAGCCAACTTCATAGCTCACCAATATCACCTCCATGCAAATAACCTGCTAAAGGGAAACCATAGAAGGAAGGGTGGAGCTTGGAGAAACTAAACGGACTGAGAGAGAAGAAATATTGCAACAATGAAAAATGTATTGTTATACAATATGACTTGAAAAATGGTATGTGAAATACAATGAGAAAGCCTGAGTATAAATGCCTCAAGGAGACTTCTAGAACAAGCTAGAAGATGTTAGGAGATAAGGTTGATAGCTAAGCATACATCCACAAAAGGTGGAATGTCCTAAATCAAGGTGAGGAGATAAGTATGACTTAGATAGGAACAAACTCCTATGTTTTCAACAACTCCTAGACTAAAACTATTAAATAAATGCATTAAACCTAAGTAAACTTAAGTAAAAGTGTAAATAATAATTATTTACTCTAACATATTATTGTATCAAAAGAATGGCCTAGAATACATGTTACATTCCTTGATTTATAAGAAATAATCTCCTCAATTTGTGTTGAGAGTGAGATATATCTTCATGCAAATATATGCTTAAAACTAATAAAACAAATTTATTTATGTACAAACTGACTCTCTAAATAGTGCTAAAATAGGACTCCACCCTTATTTATATCAATTAATGGGTGCATGAACCTTTACATGTCTTGAAACAAAAAAAGAAGCAATGGATAAGAAGAAGGAAGTTGTAAAAGGATTTAGGAGTCACTGGAAGATCTTAAAATGGAAGCTTGGCCTTCTTTGAATGTTTCTAAGAGTTAAACTACAATTAGAATGTGTTTCTAGTGCATGGAAAGCTCTAAATTTGGAATTGGTAGTTAACTATCAGCACATCTCTAACTCCTTCAAAAATTTCTAGTGCACCTTTGGAATAGCTCACCTCTAGAGTAGTGCACCTATGTAGTAGGTTCAAAAAATCCAAAATTTTCCCCCAAGTGTCAAAACTGAATTTCTATCTTCTGGGTTTTCTTCCCCTTTATACAATAGCAATGTCTGGATGTTTTCTCTTGAATTTATCTATAATATCTATTTATTTTTAACCTTCTAGTAAAATGCCTCATATTTATGCCTAACTATTTTTCAATAGTTAGTGATATCCATTCAAGTTTCCACAAAATTGTCAAGTCTACTATCAAGTTTCAACAATACCTCTACATTCTTGAATGCTTGTGTAATATCTTCATCAGAAGAAGCATCCTCAAAAGTTCTTTGGAATTGTTCAACCATTGCTTGTACTAACTTGAGATTTATCTTTGAATCATCTTCAAAAATCTCTAGAGAAATAGCATCATAATATCTATCTACATCTAATATTTGTTCCTAATACTGGCATTTTAACTTCTAAATATCTTCATGAAGTTCTTCCATGACCTTATTCTCGGTAGCTATCTTCTCAATCCAATCTTCAATTTTATCAACCTCATCTATTGTATAAACTTCTATGAGTGTATGATACCTTTGACCATTTATTATGTGGAGTGATTGAAGGTCTTTTCCCTAGGTATGTACCTCATCCATAAGCCCAAAATCTTGGTCTACTATAGATACCAATTTCTTCGCCCTATAACAAACCTTATGCAAGAGGTTCAAATTAGCCTATATTATCTCTACATCCTTTTGCTCAAAATTGTCAAGCCATTGTTGACATGCTCCTAAAAATGAATGAACCTAGACACTACCTTTATCTCTCCTTTCTAATGCTACAGTGAGAGTAACCTCTAGGTGGTCTTGATCCAATGGACCTACAATTCCATGTAGATATTCTCCTAGTATCTTTTTCTCTTTGCACAGCTTTATAAATTCACTCTCATTATTATCAAAATGTCTAAACACCTCCTTGACACCCGTAGTGATCATTACTTTGGTTGTATCTACTATGGGCTTTCCTAAAAGGACTTTTGTAATCTGATAGTCCTTAGGAGTCAAATCTTTTGTCTTAGCATGTAGAGGAGGAATGGCTATGTGAGAAAGTAGGTCTTGATCTCTATTCTTCATTATGAAGGTCAATTGTTGTGCATCACTTGTAGGTGGATCATGCCTCTTGATGACTTCTACTAACACATACATACTCTCCTCCTCATTCAGGTTTAGATGTTGCTTTTGTCAAACCATAACTTCCCTCTTCAACTAGGCTAGTGAAGTGCCCATATAAGACAAGTACTTAGTTAAAGAGATGGTTTCCCTAGTGAGCTCCTTTCCCTTATCACTCCTTTCTAGAGTCTTCTCCTTCTACAAGAGAACTAAATTTGGTGTCCTTGCATCTGTTGTATCCAAAGTCCCTGCCTCTATTTCCTAAGAAATTTTTTGAGGTTCTTTAGGTATCTATCCTTCCTTGGATACTTATTCCACTAGTCTTTGTATAATATCTTCTTCATGCACCACTCTTTATTCTTTAGTGATAGGAGGGAGAGGAGTGGGTGATCTTTTGTCCAAATATGATAAATCCTAAAATGGTGGTGGTGTGGTACCTAGAGATCCTTTTGGTAGAGGTGTCATTTGATTCCAATCCTCTCCCAAAGGTTGGTTCATGGGTGTATCGGGTATGTATAGGATCATGGTCAACCAAACTATGGCCTTAAGTGGTAGTGAAAACCAACAAATCAGGGTTATGTCAACTTGACATATAATTTTAAAGTGGTTATGGACTTTATATCAAAAAGTTGTAAGAAAATAATCTTTAGGAAATTGAATTTAGTTTCTAAACTACTAGGCCATATCTGGAGAAAAAAATATTTGATTGGTCAAAAGTTTGGATTTTGATGCAGTACTACAAAAATTTCAAGGCAAAAATTAAAAGTAGATGTATGTTTGACCACCTTAATCAAAATCAAATGATAATATTTTTTAATAGAATTATAGATATAAAAAGTACTCATGTCTAGATGTGATGCATATTTTTGGGTATTTTTATTCCAAATAAGTAATTAAATATGAATTCTCTACTAAAACTTTTTTAGAATAAAAAAATCTCATGTCTAACCACCTTAACTAATTAAAAAATTTACCAAATTTTATTTTTCTTATACTAGGCGAAGCATAGAATGTGACGCAACTTCTAGATTTAAAAATTGTTATACCGTATGAAAGTTATAGCTATTTTTCAATCAATATGACAATCAATACTTTACAATTATCTTCATTGAAAATTAACTAATAAATACTTAGAATTTGATAGATATTATATTGATGGAATCTTGAGAGTGTTATAAAAAAACTATTTTCGTTTCATTCAATTTTGATGAAAATAACATTATCAAATGGCTACTTGAAATCTAAGTGTCAGTGAAACCTTCTCAAACATGTTTTTTGGGTTGACCAAATAGGTTTGGTAAATACCAAGCCTAATCGGATACCCAAATTAAAATTGGATACTCGATTTTAGATCGGATACTTGATATGAAATTAGGTATTTGATTACTCTGAATTTTCCAATTGGGAGGGAAACAACCCACATTGGAAATTTTGGAGGAAACTTTTAGAGGGAAACTTTAGATGGAAATTTTAGAGGGAAATTTATTTTTGGGAAGTGTGGGCATTATTATTATTACATATGATTATGATTATAACTATTATTATTATATATAGTAATATGTATGATTATTATGATTATTACTATTAAATATAATATAGTTATAAATATAATTATTATTATAAATAAATATAATATAGTAATATATATGATAAATATTATTATTATTAAATATATATAGTGATATTATATGATTATTATTATATATAATAATAAATATAGTTATTATTATTAAATATATAATCTAGTAATATATATGATTATTAATGTTATATAATCTAATAATATATTATTATTATATTAAAATATACAGTATTATATTATAATTATATTAAAATGTACAATATTATATTATTATTAAATATAATATTGTCAAGAAATGCATCGAGAGGGGTCATAGACTCAATGCATTTCATGACAACATATGACCCTAGGGCCCCTAGCAACCCCTTTCAACATGTTCGAATGGGTCCCTAGTGGTCATGGGGCCCATAGGGACATATGTTGTAATGAAATGCATTGAGAGGGGTCATAGATTAACCAATGACCTTTCTCGACACATTAGAACCAACCAAATGGGTCCCTGGTGGTCCTAGGGCCCCTAGGGACATAAGTTGTCATGAAATACAATGAGAGGGCTCATAGGTTAACCTATGACCCCTCTTGATGCATTCAAACCAACCAAATGTGTCGCTAGGGGACTTAGGGCCCCTAGGGACATATTTTGTCATGAAATGCATTAATAGGGGTCGTAGATTAACCTATGACCTCTCTCAATGCATTGGAACCAACCAAATGGGTCCATAGGGGTCCTAGGACCCCTAGGGACATATGTTGTCATGAAATGTGTCGAGAGAGGTCATAGGTTAACCTATGACCCCTCTCAATGCATTAGAACCAACCAAATGCATCCCTAGGGTTCTTAGGGCCCCTATGGACATATGTTATCATGAAATGCCTCGAGAGGGGTCATTGGTTAACCTATGACCCCTCTCGATGCATTAGAACCAACCAAATGTGTTCCTAGGGGTCATAGGGCCCCTAGGGACATATGTTGGCATGAAATGTATTGATAGGGATCATAGGTTAACCTATGACACCTCTCAATGCATTGTTACCAACCAAATGCATCCCTAGGGGCCATAGGGCCCCGAGGGAAATATGTTATTATGAAATGTGTCAAGAGGGGTCATAGTTATGACCCCTCTCAATGCATTGGAACCAACCAAATGGGTCCCTAGGGCTAGGGACATATATTATCATGAAATGTGTCAAGAGGGGTCATAGGTTAACCTATGACCCCTCTTGATGCATTAGAACCAACCAAATGTGTCCCTAGGGGCCCTAGGGCCCATAAGGACATTTTTTTGTCATGAAATATGTCGAGAAGGGTCATAGGTTAACTTATGAGCCCTCTCGATGCATTAGAACAAACCAAATGCATCCCTAGGGGTCCTAGGGAACCTAGGGATATATGTTGCAATGAAATACATCGAGAGGGAAACTATGACCCATCTCGATGCATTGGAACCAACCAAATGCATCTCTATGGGTCCTAGGGCCCTTAGGGACATTCATTCTCATCAAATGTGTCAAAATGACTTATGACCCCTCTTGACACATTTCATGACAACATATGTCCCTAGGGGACCTAGGACCCCTAGGAACCCTTTTGGTTGGTTTGAATGCATCAAGAGGGGTCATAGTTTAACCTATGACCCCTCTTGATGCATTGTAACCAACCAAATGCATCCCTAGGGATCTTAGGGCCACTAGGGACATATGTTGTCATAAAATGCATTGATAGGCCTCATAAGTTAGCCTACGATCCCTCTCGATGCATTAGAACCAACCAAATGTGTCCCTAGGGGCCCTATGGCCCCTATGGACATAAATTGTCATGAAATGCATCAGGAGAGGTCATAGGTTAACCTATGAACTTCTCTTGATGCATCAGAACAAACCAAATGGGTACCTATGTGTCCTAGGGCCCTTAGGGACATATGTTGTCATAAAATGCATCAAGAGGGGTCATAGGTTCTCGATGCATTATAACCAACCAAATGCATCCCTAGGGGCCCTAGTATTCATTTTAATAAAATGCATTAAGAGGGGTCATAGGTATGACCACTCTCAATGCATTAGAACCAACCAAATGCATCCCTAGAGATCCTAAGGGCCCTAAGGACATTCATTGTCATGAAATACATCAAGAGGGGCCCCTCTCAACACATTTAAACCAACCAAATGTGTCACTAGTGGCCCTAGGGCTCCCATGGACATGTTCTCATGAAATGTGTTGATAAGAGTCATAGACTAACCTGTGACCCCTCTCAACACATTAAAACCAACCAAATGCATCCCTAGGGGACCTAGGGCCCCTAGGGACATATTTTGTCATGAAATGTGTTGATAGGGGTCATAGATTAACCTATGACCCCTCTTGATACATTGGAACCAACCAAATGGGTCCCTAGTTGTCCTAAGGCCCCTAAGGACATATGTTGTCATTAAATGCATCAAGAGGGATCATAGGTTAACCTATGATCCCTCCCAACACATTCAAACCAACCAAATGTGTCCCTAGGGGTCCTAGGGCCCCTAGGGACATATGTTGTCATCAAATGCATTGAGAGGGGTCATAGGTTAGGCACATTAGAACCAACCAAATGGGTCCTTGGGGGTCCTAGGTCCCCTAGGGACATATGTTATCATCAAATACATCGAGAGGCCTCATAGGTTAACCTATAACGCTTCTTGATACATTGGAACCAACCAAATGTGCCCGGAACATATGTTATCATGAAATTTATTGACATACCTATGACCCCTCTCGATGCATTAGAACCAACCTTATGGGTCCTTAGGGCTCCTAGGGCCCCTAGGTACATATGTTGTCATGAAATGTGTCGATAGGGGTCATACTTTAACCTATGACCCCTCTCGATGCATTAGAACCAAGAAAATGGGTTCCTATGGGTTCTAGGGCCCCTAGGGACATATGTTGTCATGACATGTATCAAGAGGGGTCATAGGTTGACCTATGACCCCTCTCGACACATTGTAACCAAACAAATGGGTCCCTAGGGGTCCTAGGGCCCCTAGGGACATATGTTATCATAAAATGTGTCGATAGGGTTCATAGATTAACCTATAACCCCTCTCAATGCATTCAAACCAACCAAATGGGTTCCTAGGGGTCCTAGGGCCCCTAGGGACATATATTGTCATGAAATGCATTGAAACCTATGACCCCTCTCGACACATTCAAGCCAACCACATGTGTACCTAGGGGTCCTAGAGTCCCTAGGGACATGTGTTGTTGTGAAATACATCAAGAGGGGTCATAGGTTATCCTATGACCCCTCTCGATGCATTAGAACCAACCAAATGCATCCCTAGGGCTCCTAGGGCCCCTAGGGACATATGTTGTCATGAAATGCGTCGATAGGGGTCATAGGTTAACTTATGACACCTCTCAACTAGGGGCCCTAAGGACATACATTTTCATGAAATGTGTTGAGAGGGGTCATAGGTTAACTTATGACCTCTCTTGACACATTAGAACCAACCAAATGGGTCTCTAGGAGTCCTAGAGCCCCTAGGGACATACTTTGTCATGAAATATCTTGAGAGGGTTCATAGGTTAACCTATGACCCCTCTCGATGCATTAGAACCAACCAAATGTGTCCCTGGGGGTCGTAGGACCCCTAGGGAAATTTTTTGTCATGAAATGCATTGAGAGGGGTCATAGGTTAACATATGACCCCTCTCGATATATTGAAACCAACCAAATGTGTCCCTAGGGGTGCTAGGGCCCCTATGGACATATGTTTTCATGAAATGAATCTATAAGGTTCATAGGTTAACCTATGAAACCTCTCAAGGCATTGGAATCAACCAAATGATTCCCTAGGAGTCCTAGGGCCCCTTCGGACATATGTTGTCATGAAATGCATTAATAGGGGTCATAGATTAACCTATGACCCCTCTTAATGCATTGGAACCAACCAAATGGATTTTTAGGGTTCCTAGGGCCCCTAGGGACATATGTTGTCATGAAATGCATCGAGAGGGGTCGTAGGTTAACCTATGACCCTTCTCAATGCATTTGAAGCAACTAAATGTGTCCCTAGGGGTCCTAGGGCCCTTAAGGGCATATGTTGTCATGAAATCCGTCAAGAGGGGTCATAGCTTAACCTATGACCCCTCTCAATGCATTAGCACCACGTTCGTTGTCATGAAATGCATTGAGAGGGATCATAGGTTAACCTATGACCCCTCTCAATGCATTAGAACCAACCAAATGGATTATAGATCATAATAATTATTATTATAATAACAATAATATTATATGTTGTTTATACTATATTTAATAATTATAGTAAAAATCATAATAATATAATATAATAATCATATATATATAATATTTATGGGTCATAATATAATAATAATAATAACATATATTACGTTATTATATTTAATAATAATAGTAAAAATCATAATAATATAATATAATAATCATATATAATAATCATAAATAAATCATATATAATAATAATCATATATATATTAATCATACATAAGTTAATCAATTTTTTTTACATTGCCCATAATTCCCTCCAAAATTTTGTAATCAATATCGGATATCTAATTTAATATCGGGTATCCGATCTAAGATGGGATACTCAATTAAACTAGCATGATTTTTCCAAAATGTTTCCTATCATTACAGAGCCGACAATATCAATTTTTGTTAGCCATTTTCATGGGTTTTGGGAAAATTGACTTTTTGGGGTCCAAATGATCAAAAAAGGTTCAATAAGATATCATTAGGTGTTCGATATTGTCATCTGAATAGGGAGCAGTAGTCATTGAAAGGCTAAATTCAAAAGAGAAATATCAAATGAAGACATTGTGACATATAGGGAAAGGGACAAGGTAAATCACTGAAGGAAAAGACAAGGTATGTTAAATGTGAGTCAAGTTGATGATGTATTGGTCGAAGGTGAAATCATAAAGTCAAATAATGAATATGTGCAGTTGGGGAATGAAAATTACCAATTGATAACAATAATGTTAGGATTGAAAATTTAGAGAATGAAAATTTGGAGAATGAAATGCTACTAGTGTTGGAATAATCAAATGGGAAGAATACTTCTAAGAGGGGAGGGAGGTGAATTAAAAGTAATACATTTTATCCATTAAAACTTATTATTGAAAATAAATTGCATGCATGTAAACATATCAAATAAACATGAAGTAAACACATGCATCAACAACACATAATACCAAAAATTTGGTAACCCAGAAACCCTCCAAAATGAGAAGGTAAAAATGGGGTGGGGATGATACCTACAAAATTACTACAGCAATAATGTTTGACCAGTTCTGATTGTATGCCTTGTGAAAGGCCTACCCTATTAAAGGCTTTACACTATGTCAATAGTAACCTAGTTAAAGGATTTACAAACACTTTACATGAAGTGTCACCCTATTAAAGGATTTTATTACCTCTTCAACGATCTACAACTTAGTTGTTAAGCTAACCTATCAACATAGGAATTTCTTTCTAATATAATTTCTAGAGTGTATTAGACTAAATAAACCCCATAGTTTACAATCTCAAATTGCTGATTTCAAGCACTTGATCTACTCCCTCTGATCTTGATCCTCTAAGATATGATATCTATTTGATTCCCTTGCTTTGCTCTAATCAATTGGATACTACAATGTTGCTATGTTTCTCTAAGTATTTTCACTCTTCCCACTAAATTTCACTATATTTTACCCTTACACTGCTCTCATCCATCCATACAATGGTTTTATGTCCTCCTTTTAAAGATTACAAAGACTTAGGGTTAGGTATGGATCTATGATCCATATTGAATCTTTATTTCCCACTCATTCCTTGCTATTTTCTTATTGGTTGCATGTTGATTGCATAGGGAATATAAAAGATTCATTCTTTTCTTTAATATCCTTCGAGATCCATCCATTTCGGCTCAAAAAATGGTTTACATCTGAGTTTTTTAAGGCACAAACTCATATGTTGATTTTGTGTTACTCGACACATACTAGATTACTGGTGCTTAGCACATGTAGTATTCTGGTTTTCTTTGCACCTATAGCATTCTAGCTTGCTCATCATCAACTGTGACTCGGGACCTATATATCACTTAGCTCATATGGTTCACTCGGCACCTAAAGTCACTCAACACTTGTATCATGTTTGGCACTTGATCTTCAATTAGCACCTAAAGATCACTCGGCGCCTATTGGAATTTTGGCTTGGCACGTATTGTAGCTCGGCATATATAGTGTACTTGGCTTCTATGTGAAAATTGGTTAAGTGTGTTGATACTCAGTTGTCAAAAACCAATCTGAGACCAAAAATCTCCCCCTTTGACATGAGTGTAAAAAACACTTAACTAAGCATTATTTATTTGACCTTATGAGTACATTATCCAATCTATTTGGCATATATACAAAATTTTCAAAAACTTGTTCAAAATTTTGTAAGGAACAATATACCTTAAAATTCTTATAACTCCCCCTAAGTTTATGTGTCATTTCTATTCTTGTTGCCAAAATTCTTGTGATGATGTATCTAATACTCTTTTCCTTTGCCCTATTTCTATCTACAGTACCTGTTTCACCTTCCATACAATTCCCAAAACATTGTATCTCCCCCACATTATGTCTTATCTCTTATCTCCTCTTTTTGGCTGATCTCCCCCTTTATTATATCTCTCTTATTATATCTTCCCCTTTATTTTATTTCTCCCCCTTTTTGATACTTCTATCAAAGGGTGTTAAGGAGTAATACCATATTTCGCCAAAAATGTACTGTTGACCTCCTTTATCATCTTCAGAGTTGCATCCAAGTTCTCCAAAGCAATTTCTAGTGACTTATGTTGGATGGTAGTCTCTGCAGCAAGATGTACAAGTCAATCTAATGTAGAAAGATTAGGATCTTTCTTTAAAATAGTTTCATCATAGATTTTCTCTTTATGGAGTACTTCCAAATGTAGGGTCATGGAAGATTGAATCTACATTAATTTGGCCTTTATATTGGCCTCTTCATTTGTGAGTGTAGCTAACTCCTTCTGGGTGTGAAGCTATTAGGAAAAATGCTTCTCACTTTGAGTTGGATCTCTTGGTAGCTGCATGTTAGAAATCTTTAGATTTCTTTCCAAGCTCAGTATTCTTTGACCTATCTCTTGTGTGAAATTGGAAAAATCACATAGCTTGTTGTACAATGAGAAGATATTCTCAAGTACAATTTTGACCTTTCAATATTCTTGGCTAATTCAACTTTTTGAAGTGCTATACCACTGAATATTTTCCCATTCACCTTTCCTTGAAATTTCCTTTCAAATCATTCCATGAGTTTCAAATTTGTCTCCTAGTCTTCACTTGTCACCTAGTCAAAAAATCTGACAATTATTCCATTATAGGCTTTGTCTTATCTGGTGATTGCAAGCTAGAGGCATCCATAAAGATGTCCTTAATCTCATGTAATTCTTTCTTATGTTTATAATCCTTCCTAAGTATTTCTTGCCTCTTTCTCCTATTCAATGCATCCTACATCTTTTTGATCTGCTCAATGCTAATTGTTTTTGAGTCATAGCTAGGTATGACTATCTCTTCATCTAGCTTAGGGTCTCCATAGTGAAGTACCCTTGTCACTTTGGTTGAGTTTGAGCTTGGTATAGATACATGAAATGGCACTGCATTACTGCTCAGCTTTTGAAGATTTTTTGTAGGAGTGCTTTTTTTTGGTAACTCTACCAGTGTTTGTATTGTGGCCTACTCCTCTTGTTTTGATTTGTCCTCATTTTCCTCATCTAATTTTCCTAAATTAATTACAATAATTTGATGTGTACCTTGTGTTTGTACTATAGGATCAAATGTAGCAATCTATCATGTTTGTCCTATTGATGTATCTTTCTGCACTCCTCCACTCGGCTTTTACTGCACTATGGTATTAGCTATTATAGATGTATCAACTATTGGAAAAGGTGTTGGAAGAATTAGTAGTTGACCTCTAGTAGTTGTAGAGATGTTAGAAGGTGGTTCTTGTGGTTTCACCTTGTCTCTAATTAGTTTTTCTATAGCCTTTTTCAACTCATCCACACACACCAATATAGGATTTGTGCATAACTTTTCCTGTAGCATTGATTGGTGAAGGATCTTCTTCAGATCCTCTACAGTTAGTGGGTTGATGTTCTAACAAGTTTTTTCAATAACATCCTTCACAATTATAGTGTTTGTAGGTGTGATGGTTACATGAGGAGGGCTAGGCGGTGGTAATTGTGTGTCTTGCACACTCTAGTCTTGTTGCTACTCATCATCAGTTGCCATTTCATCTTGTTTTTCTATTTCCTCCACTTCACCTATTTCTTTCTCCTCTTCCTCTTCTTCTCTTCTTCTCTCTTCTCTTCTTCTTTCTTCTCTTTTTCTCTCTTCTCTTCTATTTTGTCTTCTTTCTCCTTCTCCTTCTCACTGGTCTTAGCCTTATTTTTTTTTCATCCTTCTCTCCTTGTCCATCCTTGTCATCTATTATTTTATATATTTATTTCCATAATCTTATTGATTTCTGGACAACTTCTTCAATTTTATTTTGTAGGATGCTAAAGGCTCTATACTTTGGTGCAAATTTCCCACCATGTTTCTTGTTAGCCTTAGTTATTTGACCTCTAGTCAAATTAGGCATCACTTGTGCCAGTGTTGATTCTCTTATTTCCTTATCCTTTTTTAAACAATAATGCCATTTATTTTCAATAATCTCATATAACTCCCTAGGCATAGTATTGTCTAACTCAAGAGGTGTATTCTTAACTTCTGCCATCATGGCATACACTAACTCTTCTATCCTATTTTGATCTTCTCTACTTAACTTATTAAAATCAATGCTTTTCAAAGCAATAAAATCTACATTCTTAACATTTTCATAGTTTTTATCTATATGTGACTTGGGAGGATGGCTTACCACTCTAAATTGGTTGATATCCTCTTATTTTGTTCTCTCCTCATCATCAGATTCTGGTTGTGCTACATACTTTCTCCTTTTCTTTTGCACTTCACCAATCTTCTCAGTGGCCTTCTTCTCTTCTTTCACTTGTTCATTAGCCTTTTGAGTAGATTCTCTTGTGGTAGCTCTTGTTATTGGTGCTAGATTTTCTTGAGTTGTCTTGGTGCCTTTCTTTGTTTTGGGCTGGGTTGTAGGCTAATTTTTAGCCTTTCTTTTCTTGGACTTGGCTTGAGTTGGTGCTTCCTTGGCTTCTTCTTCCTCTGCACCTTCCTCCTTAGCTTCACCTAAGCCTTGAGTTAATTCCATTGGGCCTTTCTCCTATTCATCTTCTTCATCATCATCTTATTCCTCATCTACATCTTCTACATCTACCACCCCTTCAATTTCTACACCAAATTTCTTCTTTATCTTCTTCACCAACTTATCCTTTTTCTTTAAGGTGGAAGCAATTTTCAGTTCTATGTCCACCTTGGAACATACAACATCATATGTTCCAGATGGGGTGCCTCCTTATCAATTTCTTTTGCAAGAAATGTTGTGATTGCTACTGAGGCTTCATCAATGTTTATCTCATAACCTAATGGCCTTAGGCATCTCACCCTTGGAATTGCTGCTTGGATAAATCAATTTCAACTAAGAAGAAGATGTCATTGACATGTTGTTCCACTAGGGAAACTAGTATTCTCAATCTTTGCTTCATGGATTTCTTAAAATCCTCAAAATAATTAGTCATAAGAGAGTCAAAGTTGTCTCCCATTTGCTCAATATACTCATTAATTTGAGTAATGGCTAACTTATCTAATTTCCAGTTGACTTTACCAAAAGAAGGAAACTCTTCCAAAACATAGAAAAATATGCAAACAAGAACTAAGCCAAACTTATATTGAGCACCTTTGGATTTTTTTATTACTCCCAAGTTTTCATTTATCTACTATAAAAATAGTTCTGCCAGATCATATGTATGATCTTTCTTTACAAGTTTGTAGACTACATCCACAACAATACATGGTACACTATTCAATCTACTAGATTGATAAAACTTGGGAGATATGATTCTCACTACAAAATCTAGAAGGGGATCTATGATAGTGTTAATTTTCATACCCCTTCTATTCCACTTAGCCCCGATAATATTTTCAATGACTTCTTTAGAATCACTATGCAGGGTCTTGGGTCAATCTAGGGTTGGAAAACTTGTAACCCTATGCACTATCCTCTTCGTTATTTTGATGGGTCCTCCTTCTAAGCACAAACAACCATTATGTATCCTGGTTAAAACTATTCTTATCCATTCTATTTTAAAGCATGTGGGGTAAACTAGGGCATGGATTAAACCCTTCTTCTCAACTATCTGAAATTCATCCTTCAATATTTTTTTATCACATAGTTTATCAAACACTTGGAAAATTTCCAAGTCTCCTCCTGCACCTATCTTGCAATTTTAACACTTCCTAACATCCTGTACCATGACAACTTTGTGTGGAATAATGGACAATGCACCAGCAAGGTCATTTTTATAGGCAACTTCTAGGATTGGCCTAAATTTTGGTTGTTTGACCTCATTACTAACCAATTGAACCTTGTGACCTTCCTTATCCTTTGGGTTCTTAGAACTAGATGCCATTTCATTGATCTAAGGTTTTAAAAGATTTAAATTTTAACATTGCACAACTCAGCACTTGAAGAATACCTTAGATCGATGAAATCTATGCTTGATCACTATTGAAATCCATGGAAATGGCTTCAATGTTGTTCTTTGATCTCTTCTACACTCTTCTTGTCTTTGCTCTGCATTTGAATGGCGTGAAATGATAAAAAATCGACCTTATACCTTTCAAAACCTAGCATTAAATGCTTAGCGCATACAGCTATACACTCGGCTCTTGAAGATTTCAACATGACTCAGTTTCCAATGGTTTTTATTTACTCGGCACTAACTAGATTTACACTTCACTTGGCATTCATTGACAACTTGGCATATACTAACATTTACTCAATATCTGAGGACTACTCGATAGTGTTTGCAAAAACTTCAAGTTTTGACTTGGCATCTTTTCTCATGTTGTTTTCTTATTTGTAGTGTTTGTTTGTCTTAGGACTGATGCATGATATAACTATGTATATTAGTCCCATACATCTATTCATGCTTAGTTGGATGAGGTGTGACCACTTGACCTATTAGGTAAAGTGATCCCTTCATTTGATGAGGTACACTCATCTTTATTCTTCCAAGTCTTGTTCATTTTCCCTCTGATGTGTTCAAGGTCTACCTTCTATTCTCCTTTGTTGACTTTTGACTTGGGTGCCTTTGACTTTCTTAGGCAATTCCTACTGATATAACTAGTCTTCAAGCAACTAAAACATGTGGTTTGACTTAACCATCTACTGTAATTCCCTCTAAAATGTGTCCTTATGCAATTTTTAGGAATGT
This sequence comes from Cupressus sempervirens, assembly GCA_028749045.1. Lineage (NCBI taxonomy): Eukaryota > Viridiplantae > Streptophyta > Pinopsida > Cupressales > Cupressaceae > Cupressus > Cupressus sempervirens. The sequence continues at coordinate 139,145,602 of CM053789.1, read as the reverse complement.
GTCCATATTCTTGATAGTAATGACATCTATACCTAGTGTTGTAATCCCAATTGTGATGATGACCATGGTTGCCTTCTCTTGTTTCTCGGTTTAATGTCCACATAGGCTTTGATCTCACTCAAAATCTCTATGTCCATATTTCTTGTAGTTGTAGTAGTGACCATCAAATCTTGGTGTCTTCATGGTCTTGGTCCTGCAATCTCGTGTCAGGTGTCCTTGCTTGTTGCACTTGTGACAATGACCCTTGTTCTTGGGCTTGTCTTACTGATTGGTCTTCTTATTCCTACATACATTAGAAGTATATCCCTTTTTCCCCCAGAAATGATAGTAGTAGGTTTAGTGTTCTTACCTTTGTTACTCCTTTCTTCTATAGTCTTGGATGATTCTCCTTGTTTAGTGCTGATGTAACCAAGTCCTGAAGTATCATTACTAGCCCTTGGTGATTTCAGTAGCTGCTCAAAGTACTTGATAGCCTCATTAGGTTTGTTGAAGCTTTTTGTAACTTCCTTCTCTCTTCTTAGGTCATTTTGTAGTTGTTCATTTTGAATCTTCAGTATAGAGATCTCAATGTCCTTCATATTTAGCTCATGATGTGCATTCATCATCTGACTTAAGGTGTCTAGCTACATGTTTTAGATTCTTTCAAACTAAATTGTCTTTTCTTCTAGTCTATTGGTAAGATTTCTCTTGTCATCTTCTATCATAGCCTTGTCTTCAATGGCTTTCTTCTTCTTTTTAGTTACTTCACAAAGAATTATGGCTTGTGATTCTTGTTCAATCTTGAGTATTCTAATTTCTTTTTCTTGTGCTCTATTATTTTACATCAATTATGCTATTTTTGATTCAAACTCTTTGGAATCTCCATTGGCAAACACTTTTGTGGTATCAATCTCCTTGTAGTGTGTGTCATTTTCAACTATGGCTATATCCTTCCTTCTTTTCAAGGATTTTTTCAATTCTTCTATGGCTTCCTCCAAGTTATGTAGGGTGAGCTACACATCAATCACCTAATTATCTATGATCTTCCCAAGTTTGAAGACTTCCATCTTCAAATATTTTCTCTAAGTTGTTAGGCTTCTCCTTATGAGAACCTTGGCTCTAATACCAATTGCTGGAATAATCAAATGGGAAGAATAGTTCTGAGAGGGGGGTGAATAAGATGTTACACATTTTATCCATTAAAACTTATCATTGGAAATAAATTGCATGCATGTAAACATATCAAATAAACATAAAGTAAACACATGCATCAACAACACATAACACCAAAATTTGGTAACTTAGAAACCCTCCAAAATGAGAAGGTAAAATTGGGGTGGGGATGATACCCACAAAATTATTGCAACAATAATGTTTGACCACTTCTGATGGTTTTCCTTGTGAAAGGCATGCCCTGTTAAAGGCTTTACACTATTTCAATAGTAACCTGGTTAAAGGATTTACAAACACTTTACATGAAGTGTCACCTTGTTAAAGGATTTTATCACCTCTTCAAGGATCTACAACTTAGCTATTAAGCTAACCTATCAACATAGGATTTTCCTTCTAATAAAATTTCTAGAGAGTATTAGACTAAATAAGCCTAATAGTTTACAATCTCAAATTGCTGATTTCAGGCACTTGATCTGCTCGCTCTAATCTTGATCCTTTGAGATCTGATATCTATTCGATTCCCTTTCTTTGTTCTGATCAACTGGATACTACAATGTTGCTCTATTCCTCTAAGTCTTTTCACTCTTCCCACTATATTTTGCTATAGTTTACCCTTACACTACTCTCATCCATCCATACAATGGGTTTACATCCTTCTTTTAAATATTAAGAAGACTTAGGGTTAGGTATGGATCTACGATCCATGTTGAATCTTAATTTCCTGCTCATTCCTTGCACTTTTCTTATTGGTTACATGTTGATTGCATAGGGAATATAAAAGATTCATTCTTTTCTTTAATATCCTTCGAGATCCTTCCATGTTGGCTCAAAAAATGGTTTGCATCTGAGTTTGTGAAGGTACAAACTCATATGATGATTTTATGTTACTCGTCACATACTAGATTAGTGGTGCTCGACACATGTAGTATTCTTGTTTTCTCAACACCTATAGCATTCTAGCTTGCTCGGCATCTACTGTGACTTGGCACCTATATATCACTCGGCTCATATGGTTCACTTGGCACTTGAAGTCACTCAGCACTCATATCATGTTTGGCACTTGGTCTTCACTCAACACTTGAAGATCACTCGATACCTGAAGATCACTTGGCACCTATTGGAATTCTAGCTTGGAACATATTGTAGCTTAGCATATATATTGTACTTGGCTTGTATGTGAAAATTGGTTAAGTGTGTTGACACTCAATTGTCAAAACCAATCTAAGACCAACAACCAGGTCATAATGTAAATTGCATGATTGACCATGCTGAACATGACAATGCACAGGAACCTTACATATCTCCTAATTATAATTGACATGAAGGTTCTAGAACACCAAAACAGATAATTGAAATTGATGAAATGATTGTTACCAATTTGGAAGGGAAAAAGTAGAAAGAACCATTCGATTATGGGCTGCAAGACTATATAAGATGTTTTCTGGCAACAAGATAGTGGTGGAGCAATGTCATCTTTTTTTGCACTTATTAAATATGCAAAAGATGAGACCTATGCTTTCCAAATTGAAGATTTGTGTCAATAAAAAATTGGAAAGAAATGCCATTATTGTTAAGAATCTTTTCAGTGCTCTCAATAGCATTGGGAAAAATAGCAAGGAGAACAATAAGAGAGTTGTCAGAAGGGTTATTACAACCTCTTTATATGTCATCATTTGAGAAAGGGTAGATATATGAGACAAACTTGTATTGACTTAAACCTAAATTGTACTATTTTCAGAAGAGCAGTTAGTAGATGAGAGAGAATTGATGATCCTCTTCAAAATGAAACATGTGCATTTGGTGGGGGACTTCCACATTTTGATAAGAAGTTATCTGATGATGTGAAGGAAGAAATTACACAATTTTGGCACTCTAGATCAAGAGTACATCCAATGCTAAAGATGTGTTAAAGTGGAGAATTGGCATTAGAGACCGCACACCACATCCTAAGCATTATTTGGAGGTAAGTCAAACTATGTTGTTCAAACAATGTAGAGAGAGTCATCCAAGTCTTCATATATCACAAAGGGCTTTTGAATCTTTGAAGCCATTTTATTGTGTGCCACTTAAAATTTGAAATACATTTTGTTACAAATATCATGTCGAGTTTTCTATGCACCATGAACTATTATGCTCCATCTATTCTACTTTGCATAGTAAAGAAATGTTGGAGAATTGTGGTGCTAGTGGTCTTCCAAACTCATCAAGAGACTTGCTAGATCAATTTTTATGTTGTAGAGTTGATGGTTGTTTCTTTTATAGAAATGCTTGCTTAAATGAGAAGTGTTCAGAATGCGGTAGCTTATCCAAGTTTGACACATATTTCCATGAGGGATGTGAACAAGATCTTGGGAAGACAATAGTAAAAAAAGGTATATGAAACAATGAAATACACATTGAAGAGTGGGGGTGAGGGCTCTAGATGTGAATTGGTTGCAAAAGAAATTAACGTGGTTAGTTTTATATCAGATTTCAAGACAAATCTTTTCTACAAGTATGAAAGACATAGTCACGGGTCTTAGCAATTGGATCAACAATTTAGAATGTGTAAGGAGACTTTTCCCATTAGCACTATTATATCAGTTGTTGAATTTTTTGAGAACTACACATTGCAGCCTCAAAATGAGACATAATTTGAGTATTATAGCTCCATTCATATTGCTATTTTTGTCCACATAACATATGGACATGCCCCTGATAGTACAAAAGATAATCAAAAGATTATTAGAGAGTATCAATTTTATATGAGTGATGATAGATATCACTCTCATGAGTTTTTACAACATTGTTTCGAGAATTATTTTGATGCTCGTAGCATTTTTGATTGGTGTGGCTCAACATTATCATAAGGGAGACTCTTGATTCAGTAGCAAGCAGGTTATTTTGGTTGGTTGAGGAAGGGTCCATAGGTGATAGATTAGATTTTTCTACAGTAAAAGACTCATCAAAATTGCATTCATTCTAGAGCTCTAATTCTAGTACATGGACCATTTAGACATGATAGCTAGCTTGCTTTTGTTCTAGTTGTTTTCATTGTTATTGGGATCACTATGAGTCAAGTGAGTGGGTGGACACATTGGCTCCACATTATCTTACTCCATTGTCTATCATACCCTCTATTATAAATGATGACATGGAAAGTTCACTTGAGCATAACCATCTATCAGATATTCTTCAGCTAGGACATGTCTTTGCATTAGTTACACCACAGGAGAATGATGGGAAATCATATTATTGGTTAGCACATTGTGTAAGAGGTAAACAAAAGCTTTCACAACTGATCACAAGTGATGATAGATTTTTATATCTTATTGGTTCAATGGTTGTAGTTGGAACATGGCTACAAACATACATGCTTAGAAGGAATGGAATTCCTTCATTCGAAGACTGTCAAAAGCACAAAATAATTCTCATATATTCACATCTTATTATAGCAACAAATGTAAAGTTTTTGAAGCATCAAGGAAGACCAAAAGTAAAATAACTTTTTACTATTACTAATGTTGATCATGAAGCCCTGTTGGAAACCCTAAAACAAAGAGAGGACCCTACTGGAACACTTGACTAGGTATACTTACTTCTTATGTTATTTTGTTCATAATGATTCAATGAACTAATGATTATCTTGTTTAATACAATAAGTTACTAATATTTTTTATGATATTGGAGTGTAGGTACATCATGAAGAGTAGCCATGCATGAAGATAAAAAACTAAATAAGGAGCAGAATAAAGAAAAATCTATTCTATTTTTGACACTACGATTTTTGACAATACTTTTATTGACACTACAATTTTTGGTAATTACCTATTGATGTAATAATAATGAAACACTTGATATATTGTAAATGTAAACTTGTGGATTTAATGTGATAAAAAAAGATGATTTTACCTAATTCAATTTATGTGGAGGGACCTTAAAAATGATGATTTTAATACATACTAACACCAAACATGCACTATGCCCAATGCCAAAAACTTAATAGAGGTAAAAAATAAAGTTTTTTCTTTTAATACTAACCCTAGTGACACCCTTGTTCTAGCTGCAGAGAGCCTCCATCATCTACAGCCACCCCGTACCAAGGAGTCTCCAAGGTGCTCTAAGTGTATGTCAAGGTCGATCTTTTGAGGGTCATAACTTGAAGCTCATGGGGGCTATCAATGAAACATAAAACACTACAGGATGATCATCTAAGGCTTAAAATAACTTATCTAATTTTTAAGAGATCACATTCCATTTAGATTTAGCACAACGATCTCACTTGATGCCAAAACTCACAGTGTACCTTAGTTCATAGATGCACCACAACGTAACTTTGAAACTACTAATCTTGGCATTGAATTTTTAGTACCATTAGCTCTAAATGGGTGGGTGAACCCTAGTGACACCCTTGTTCTAGCCATGGAGAGCCTCCATTGTCTGCGGCCACCCCATACTGAAGAGTCTCCAAGATGCTCTAAGTGTGTATCAAGGTCAATCTTCCAAGGGTTGTAACTCAAAGCTTGTAAGGGCTATTGATGAAATGTTAAATTCTATAGGATGGTAATGTTGAGGCTTAAAATAACCTATCTCATTTTTGAGAGATCACATTTTGTTTAGATTTGGCACAACGATCTGACTTGATGCCAAAACTCGCAGTGTGCCTTAGTTCATAGGTGCACCATAGCGTAACTTTGAAACTATTGATCTTGGCATAAAATTGTTAGTTCCATCAACTCTAGATGGGTGGGTGAACCCTAGTGACACCCTTGGTCCAACCGCAAAGAGCCTTCATTGTCTGCGGCCACCCTATACCAAAAAGTCTCCTAGGTGTTATAAGTGTGTATCGAGGTCGATCTTCTGAAGGTTGTAACTCAGAGCTCATGTAAGTTATCAATGAAATGTCAAATGCTATATGATATTCATGTTGAGGCCTAAAATGGCCTATCTCATTTTTGAGAGATCACATTCTGTTTGGATTCAGCATAGCGATCTCACTCGATGCCAAAACTTGCAGTGTGCCTCAGTTCATAGGTGCACCAAAATGTAACTTTGAAACTGCTAACCTTGGCATCAAATCAGCAGTTCCATTAGATCTATTTGGGTAGGTAACCCCTAGTGACACCCATGTTCTAGCCATGAAGAGCCTCCATTATTCGCAGCCACCCCGTACCGAAGAGTCTCCAAGGTGCTCTAAGTACATATCGAGGTCAATCTTCCAAAGGTCATAACTTGGAGCTCCTAAGGGCTATCAATGAAATGTTGAATGCTACAAGATGGTCATGTTGAGGCCTAAAATAACCTATCTCATTTTCAAGAGATCACATTTCATTTGGATTTGACACAGTGACCTTGCTCGATGCCAAAACTCGTAGTGTGCCTCAGTTCATAGGTGCACCACAGCATAACTTTAAAACCACTGATCTTGGCATTGAATTGTTAGTTCCATTAGGTTTGGATGGTCAGGTGAACCCTAGTGACACCTTTTTTCTAGCCATGAATAGCCTCCATCATCTACAACCACCCCATACTAAAGAATCTCCAAGGTGCTCTAATTGCGTATCGAGGTCAATCTTCTAAGGGTCATAATTCAGAGCTCGTGAGGGCTATCAATGAAATTTTGAATGCTACAAGATGGTCATGTTGAGGCCTAAAATAATATATCTCATTTTTGAGAGATCACATTCCTTTTGGATTTGGCACAGCAATCTCGCTCGATGCCAAAACTTGTAGTGTGCCTCAGTTCATAGGTGCACCATAGTGTAACTTTGAACTGCTAATCTTGGCATCAAATCTTTAGCCCCATTAGCTTTAGATGGGTGGGTCAACCCTAGTGACACCCTTGTTCTAGCCATAGAGAGCCTCCATCATCCATGACCACCTCGTAAAGCTGCTCTAAGTGCGTATCGAGGTCAATCTTCCAAGGGTGGTAACTCAGACCTCATGAGGGCTATTGATGAAACATTAAATGCTATAAGATGTCTCATTTTTGAGATATCACATTTCATTTAGATTCAGCATAGTGATCTTGCTCGATGCCAAAACTTGTAATGTGCCTCAGTTCATAGGTGCACCACAACTTAACCTTGGAACTACTAATTTTGGCATCGAATTGTTAGTGTCATTAGCTTCAAATGGGTAGGAAAACCCTAGTGACACCCTTGTTCTAGCCACAAAAAGCCTCCATCATCTAGGGCCACCCCATACCGAAGAGTCTCCAAGGTACTCTAAGTGTGTATCAAGGTCAATCTTCTAAGGTTCATAACTCAGAGCTCGTGAGGGTTATCGATGAAATTTTGAATGCTATAGGATGGTCATGCCAAGGCCTAAAATAAACTATCTCATTTTTTAGAGATCACATTTCATTTGGATTTGGCACAGTGATCTTGCTCGATGCTAAAACTTATAGTATGCCTTAGTTCATAGCTCACCATAGCGTAACTTTGAAACCACTAATCTTGGCATCTAATTACCAATGCCATTAGCTTTGGATGGGTGGATGAACCCTAGTGTGTCATGTCCCCTTTTCAAATAATTAAAATAAAATAATCTTTGTTAAGGCAGGCAGGCCCAAGAAAGTGAAATTTCGGAAAAAGGGGGTTAATCTTTGGAAACCGTTGGACTAATAAATGAAAATTATTATTAAAATATGTTTCATTAACCTCTCTTGGACGTGAGTTACAGTTATGCCCTCTTTTAAGGGGTTTTGGAGGCATTTTGGGCTCATTCCAGAACTTGATTTTGCTCATTCTTTGTTATTCTTCAGAGGCTGCCAAACCTGTGGAGAAGGAGACCCAAGAACGGGAGTTTGCAGGTTTCCAGGGAGACCCAAGAACGGGAGTTTGCAGGTTTCCAGGAAGGCTAAGGACAGGAGTTTGAAGCCATTCCATGTGCATGCTCATACAGAGTTTGCCTTTGTGCTGAACAGTGCAGATTTGTGAGTTTCCGGGTGTATTTTTGTAAGAGTTTGGTGTTTCCGGTTGAGTATTTCATATCAGTTTTGGTTGCTGCTGTATTTTATACTTTAAGCTGTTAAAATAGATCTGAATATATATATTGGGACGTGATTAAACTTCTGAGATAGATTATTAGTGTTCTTGTGGTGTTTCCGGACATATTTTGTGCTATTTCGGGAGCCCGATGAGCATAGTTTTGGTCCTACATTTTCGAGCTGTTGTGTAAATGCTATACGGATCTGGAAATATCAATTTGTGGGCTGTTATGCTGCTGAAAGTTCTGTAAAAATTTCCATTTTCAGATTCATTAATAATTTGTGAAGTTGTGAAGATTTTAGCACTATTTTCAACATACCCGATTTGGGGTTTCTTAAGAATTTTGGTGGATCTTTGGGATATTAGTTGTTTGATCTTAAAGGTCTGATTAAAGGTTGGAAATATCATGTAAAATCAGAAAAGGGACATTTCAGTGGTATCAGAGCCATGATCTTGCCAGCCTGAGGGTTTGTAGAAGTTGCAGGTCAGTTTTGACAACTACCCAGATCTTGCATGTTAGTTTTGACAACTACCCAGATCTTGCATGTCAGTTTTGATAACTACCCAAATCTTGCATGTCAAAATTTATGGTTGCATTCTACTTCTAATCATATGCATGTTAGTTCTTGGTGAATTTGGTGATTGCATGTTGCTTCTAATCAGTTGCATGTCAAAATTTATGGTTGCATGCAACTAAGAGAAAGAGAAAAAAGATATTTGCAGCGAGAAAAGAATAAAGAAATTTTGATCAAACCTCCAGTTGAAAGTAAAAGTAAAAAATCCAAGGAAGGGAAAAGTATGGCTGATCCAGATAAGATGGCAAAGAAATTCTTCCAAGACATCCAAAATACTCAGAAGCAAACAGTGGATAGTTTGGCAAAAACTAGAGAGGCTTTGCGAATATTGACAGAAAAACTACAAGGAGTTGCATCTATTAATGAGAAAGGGAGCACTTCAGAGGAGCCAAGAAATCTGAAATCCACACCATCTAAATCAACCAAAACTATTTTCTTGCCTGCAGATGAGCCACCAGTACCAAATCCAGCCATTAATCCTATGGAAGAGGTTACAGGTAACTTGATTACATTAAGAGCTACTTATAATGGCTTAGATGATGACTTTCGTAGTTCAGTTCCTTTTAGAGAATATGTGGATATGATGAACACTTTGATGCCCAAGAAAGAGTACAGAAGGGAGCATGACATAAGTGGAAGAGAGCTCAAAAATAAAATAAGCAAGTTTATAGCACCTACTTTTGATGGAACAAATAAAATTTCAACTAGAGCATGGCTACAAAAATTACAGACCTTCTTCACACTTAACCCCATGAAGGAGAGTGATGTTGTTCAAATTGCAAGTCTACACTTGGAAGATGCAGCCTATGATTGGTGGTATCATGGAATGACTACTCAAGGTCATGATCAGGTAACTACATTTGATGATTTTAGTCAAAGAGTGATAGATAGATTTGACCTCAAGGATGATGATTATGAGGATGTTGTTGTGCATGATGGTGAGATACCTGGTGTAGATGAGAAGACATTGAGCATTCATGACTTTTTTGAGAGAGAGTACCAGGCACAGTTAGATGCTTCGTCACATGAGGTTGAGGCTAGTAGTACTTCACATGATTTATCCCGCCAGCTGAAGGTGTGTGAAGACAGTATTGTCACTACATTATCTCATCATGAAAGGTATGTGGAGTTAGTTGGTATTGGTCATATTACTCAAGTCAGGATTTTGCTTGAGTTACCAGCTAATTCTAGTTTACGGATATGGACTCGAGATTGTTATATTGGCATTTGGGATTCAGTTGACTGGAGATCTTTAACACTTTTTGGTAACAGTGTTTGTTTGGGTGCTATCATGGATTTGATTAGCAGATTACATGGTGTTGTCTTTTATTGTGTCAGTATCTTGTCTGATGTTGGTATTAGTTTTTATACACCAATGTTGGGCTTTGTTCATATATCCAGTCGGCCATACTTGTTGGAATGTGTTGATGATATTTCATATTTGGCAGTGTGTATAGATGAGTCCCAGGATCACATTGGCATTGATGACATCCAGAAGGATGCAATGGGCAGTTTTGAAGACTTAGTTTCCTTGGGTATAGAGGAGTTGGACAGCAATGCTAATGTTTTTGATACTTCGTATGTTGATATGAGCTTTAGATTTGATTCACAGGATATGGATGGTAATACTCTAGAGACTAGTAACTTTGAGGACACTCCTTCAGACAGTGCATCAGAGGAGGTTTGTAGGAGACAGTCAAGCCAGTGCCATCATGTGTCTAATCAGTTGAGAGTTAGTGACCAAGACATTTCTATCACTTGCCAACATTTTGATGCTGCTCGTCAGTTGTTAGCAGTTTATGGATGGGGTTCTCCTACTAGTGATGAGCAGGGAGGAAGTTATCTTTCCTTGACAGAGATCCACTCTTTATGGGAGGCTATTCGGATTTTGAGACAGAATTATATGCAGTTGGTAGCCGACAGAGATTATCTTATGGAGTGGGGCAGTACAGCATGTGATGCATTGTTGGCCAAGGAAGATGAGGTGAGTGATCTTACTGAGCAGCTTGAGGTGACTTCTGAGATTCTTGAGAGTACACAATTGGCTCTCAAGGAGTCACAGTTTCATTTGGCTAAGGTGACCATGGAGTTAGAGCAACTACAGTCTTTACCTGATTCTATACAGTCACAAGCTATGGTGTTTGGTGATCCGAGGATGTCCATGGACGAGATTGTTAGAGACAGTGGAGATGGGGATGCATCCATCCTTGATACTAACATGGGCATATCAGGTTCATTCCCACTAGAGTCAGGTCCAATTGAGTTGGGTGCTGTAGCAGATTTTTGTGGTGTGCCTGACATGGTGGTGACCTCTAGTACTAATGGCACAAAGACTAGAGATGTTGTATCAAAGACCATGTGTGATGTTGGTCAGCTGATAGTTGGCATGGTTCCTACTAGTAATACTACTCCCTTCGCAATGTCTTCAGAGGTAGTAGTCAGTTCCAACTTGGTTAATGATCGATTGCAGTTAGTTACATCTGGATTGCAGTCTAAGCCACTAACTGAGATTGGTGCATTCTATCGGCATTACACTGTGAGGTATGCTCATCTATCTACCTTTGATGACCATGTTGATGAGATGATGGTACAGAGATGTACTTTGGTTCCTAGTGCTTATCATCAGTTATGGGATAGTTTGATGCCTCGGGATGAGATTTGTGATGGGCATGACATGGTGATAGGTCCTGCAATTGACAGGTTGATAATACATGACTTAGAGCAGGATTTTTGGAGTGATGCTTTAGCAGGTGTTGTTATTGATTCTACTCCTTTGGCTATGACATCTCTTGACTTAGCTGGTGATCAGTGGGTTGTATCACTTCTTCATGGTGAGCTATTGACTGAGGTTGGTTTTTTTTATCAACATTATATTACAGGGTATGTACATCAGTTAGCATTTGATCCCTGTGCTGAGGAGTTGATGGCAGACAAATTTGGTTTGGATTCCATTTCTTACTCGTTATCTTGTAATGTCTTTTCACCATCAGCAGTGTATGGGAGTTATGGTTATGAGATAGTGGCCGATGATTTGCAGAGTTGTGTTGACTGTAGGAGTTGTACAGTATGTGGATTCTCCATACTTGGTACAGTTTCATTCGAGAGCATTCACCATTGTTGCAGAGTTGGATTGTGCATTCCGTATAGGCCAGTGGGATGCGTTGATGGTATTTACTGTGTTGGTAGTTTGATTTGTCCACTTTGCTTGGGTTCTGATGTTCTAAGAGTTTGTGCCTCATGGGTTTTTGACTGTGGTAGTGGTGATTTTGGATTTTGGTTGAGCTATAATTGTCAGTTTGATTATGGATTCATCTTGGTCATATTGCAGAGGATATTGCAAGAGCCTGTGTTAATTGGTAGTAGTATAGTTCATGACTACATTTGGGATCCAGGTGGATTGATTGGTTTATTGTTCAGCCATTGCTTGAGGACAAGCAATGTTTGGGAAGGGAGGACTTGTCATGTCCCCTTTTCAAATAATTAAAATAAAATAATCTTTGTTAAGGCAGGCAGGCCCAAGAAAGTGAAATTTCGGAAAAAGGGGGTTAATCTTTGGAAACCGTTGGACTAATAAATGAAAATTATTATTAAAATATGTTTCATTAACCTCTCTTGGATGTGAGTTACAGTTATGCCCTCTTTTAAGGGGTTTTGGAGGCATTTTGGGCTCATTCCAGAACTTGATTTTGCTCATTCTTTGTTATTCTTCAGAGGCTGCCAAACCTGTGGAGAAGGAGACCCAAGAACGGGAGTTTGCAGGTTTCCAGGGAGACCCAAGAACGGGAGTTTGCAGGTTTCCAGGAAGGCTAAGGACAGGAGTTTGAAGCCATTCCATGTGCATGCTCATACAGAGTTTGCCTTTGTGCTGAACAGTGCAGATTTGTGAGTTTCCGGGTGTATTTTTGTAAGAGTTTGGTGTTTCCGGTTGAGTATTTCATATCAGTTTTGGTTGCTGCTGTATTTTATACTTTAAGCTGTTAAAATAGATCTGAATATATATATTGGGACGTGATTAAACTTCTGAGATAGATTATTAGTGTTCTTGTGGTGTTTCCGGACATATTTTGTGCTATTTCGGGAGCCCGATGAGCATAGTTTTGGTCCTACATTTTCGAGCTGTTGTGTAAATGCTATACGGATCTGGAAATATCAATTTGTGGGCTGTTATGCTGCTGAAAGTTCTGTAAAAATTTCCATTTTCAGATTCATTAATAATTTGTGAAGTTGTGAAGATTTTAGCACTATTTTCAACATACCCGATTTGGGGTTTCTTAAGAATTTTGGTGGATCTTTGGGATATTAGTTGTTTGATCTTAAAGGTCTGATTAAAGGTTGGAAATATCATGTAAAATCAGAAAAGGGACATTTCATAGTGACACCCTTGTTCTAGCCATGTAGAGCTTCCATCATCCATAGCCACCCCATACCAAAGACTCTCCAAGGTGCTCTAAGTGCATATCGAGGTCAATCTTTTGAGAATCATAACTCAAAGCTTGTGAGGGCTATCGATAAAGCCTTACCAAGTTTGTTGAACTTTTCTAATTAAGAATTTAAGGTTATAGCAAAAATTGCTCAAACTTGCAGAGTTGCAAAATTGTAATTTTGCAACTTTTGCAACTTTTTCTTGCAAAGTGAAAATGAGTACAAAGAGATAAGGGTTTGATCATGACCATAATAGGTTGGAAACACCTATATAAGGTGTGAAATGATAGAATGCATTAATGAAGCCAGTTTATATAAAAGTTTCATTATATGAAAAATATGGCCCAGAAGGATAATCATGTGAATATAAGGGGATTATAGGTTTTCTAATACTATATAGGGTAGAAAATGTCTCGTCAGGGCCTTTAGATGTTGATTAGATCAATAATGGGCAAACAATGTATGGTGAATGATTAATAAGAAGTAATAAAACAAAGTTTCTTTCTGCAATTTGTATCATTTTCCATTGTTACACTTTTTTGGTAACATGTTTTTAATGAGATTGTCAAAGGAAGATTGTTTTGTCACAGAATTTTTAGTGCTTTTGTGGGGGCCATATCTCAAATTTCCACCATCAGATTGGCCTGATTTTTGCATATGTTATGGAGGATCAAGTGATCGTATTAATCAATGGTTGGATTGAGGAAATGAAGTATGGTTGAAAAGTTATGAATGATTATGTTTGGATCTATACAAAGGACGAGAAGAAGGTATGTTTTGGATGATTTGGTTCCTAAGTTTTGTTAAGTGGATCAATATGAGTAATTTGAACAATGTGAGAAATGTATAGATGCTATTCATATCGATATGGTATTGGGGAACCAAGTTAAAAAGGTTTGATCCAATCAAGTCTCTTAGGTTGGGATATTTTGAGGATATTTTGAAATTCAAAAGTTGTAGTATGAGGATAGTAACAAAGTGAAGGGCTAGTTATCAAAGATTATGAATCTAGGAATGAGTTCATGGTTGGGAATATAATCCATGGTTAAGAAGTGGAGTCCTTAAGTTTTTTGAGATTAGATTTGAAGCCAAGAGTTAGTTTCAAGGTTGAAGGTTGAGTTTAAAATCAGATTTGGAGTTATGTGAACCTTGTGTGTAGGAGGTTAAAAAGTGTGTTGATGTTATTGTCTAAAATTCCATGGATCTTTGTTGAAGCCTTTGAGTTCATCCCAATTCCTTGATAAACTACCATCCTTTTGTGAATTCCCTTACTTAAATTACTACTTATTAAAGGTGTATTGAAGGGCTCTACATCATTCTGTCAAGATAAGGAATAAATCCAATCTAAAACTAAAACCATAAGGAAAACAATGGTTTTTTCTATGTCACTCATTTCTATGGTTTCTCTCTATAAATAAGGTTTCCCTATTTTTCTTACTCTAAATCATATGATAGAAAGTGAACTCTCATATATTAACTATAGAATTTTTGATAGAAAGAAGATATAACTCATGATAGAATTTCAAATTAAACATTGCATCCAAATTTGATAATAAAGGTTGTTAAAATGTTATTCACAAATTATTGCATTTGAATTGAATATAAAAAAACATGATCAAAATTAATGATATTCCATAAACATGAACAATACACATGATCCATGATAAATTGAACAATACTAGATACTAAATTAATATGTATATCATTGTGCACATAAATAACAAAAATATATATCAAAATACATGTATTCATAGAAAAATTACACAAATATATATCAAAGTTCATGTATTCATAGAAAAATTACACAAATATATATCAAAATACATAGATCCATATACAAAATGTGGTTTATCATGCCATTGGAATGTGTATAATATCAATGTTTCTGTAAACAATGTGGCATATGTAATCTCAAAATGTCTCATGATTCATCCTATGACAACTATACTATCCTAGGCTAGTAGTGGTTGATCAAAATGTAGCCTCTTTATTGCACTAGGTGGATCGGATGCCTCCTACATAAACAAAAAAGGAAAACCCAAAGTTAGACTACTAAATTTATATGATTCTTTATATATAACATTCAATTACTCAAATTCATAATGATCTTTTTTTTAATGAAGATTTATACTATTAAAATTTCATCATAAATACCTCTCTCATCAACCTCCTACACTGGTCAGGAGTCCTCTCATATGTCCTCAACAATGCTTGTACCTCATTGATTATGGCCTATGTATGTTCAAATATGTTTGTCATATGAATCTACAACTTAAACTATAACATTATAATTCATAGCATGCTAAATTTATAACATATAATCAATAATTTAAACTACAACTTACGTGTATCGGCTCCTCCTTAGGATATAGTGGCTACATCATCAAAGATACAAAACTCTATCATCCAACCTTGTGCGCACTAGGAGTTTCCTATGAGATAAAAAATACTAATTTTTAATATCATGGAAATAAATTTTGAATTTATTTATGAAAATAATGAAAATAAAAAATAAATCATACTTATACATACAATGGTGCTCTTAGTGCAAATGGAAATGCCAGAGCGTTTATGACACAGAATCTGCATGGGCTCATTGCTAGTAGCCACGTCCTATACAATAAAGAATGTAATTAAATTTTATTACCACAAATATTTTACAAGAATGCATCAATATTTAATCAAATAGAAAGCACCTAATTACCTTTCCCTTGTCAATGGGTCTTGGCTCATCCCTCAGACTTTGTCCCCCAAGGATAGGTGATACCTGCAAGAGAAAAGAAATATTAGAAACCATATATGCTAGAATATCAAATAGAAAAACAAATGAGAACACATCATAATGTACCAAAGATGTCTCAAGGAAAAATGAAATGGTTGAGAGTATGGCATCATCAACCTGTCTCAGCTCCTCCTCAGTCATCAACTAAACATGAATGAAGATTGCATACATGTATAATTCAATATGGCTTCAAAATTAAAATTACTCTATTATAAAGATTAACTTTAAATCACATGTCATAACAAAAATTTGTATACATGTACTGACACAAAAGGATTCCATTCCTCTATATGCCTCTCCTGTCTTGCATCAAGGTTTGTAGCCTCTACATGTGCATCTGGTATATCCTTGTCAAATACAAATTGATACTTAGAAAGATCACCTATGGGACCTAGACAAATATTCTTGCATATTATGCAACTATGGAGAACACAAACATGTGATGAGCTCATCGATGATGAACTCATGCCAAGATCATCAACACAGGGAGCCAGCACTAACCTAGCTTGGGATGTCAATAGCTACTCAATCTATGGATGGCTCTAATAGTCTGAGAGCTAGCCTCTACAATGATATCAGGATGTTGCACTTGAGGGGGGGAAGACATTAGTAGTGGGGACAAAAGTGCCAACTTTATTCCACTAGGAAGAGGGTCTATCATGAGGAGCTCCTCCTCCTACACCCATGTTGGGCTTCATGCTCCAATAGTTCACCTTGACGTCCAACACAAATTATGCATACAATTTTCTAAGGAAATAAATTGTCACCTCTAAATTGCTATGTGGAGGGATGTCAAAAACCATCCACCAATGATCCAAAAAGTTCACATGTATGGCATCATTTGTGCACCATTTAATCAATAGTTTGGGCTTTTTGCAATCAACTGGTAAACTGATTTTTGGGTTCACAAAAAGGGCAACCAAATCATCTTTACTTATATTGAGGGCCACAACCTCATCATAGTCCAACCAATCATCAAACATCTCATGTATTTCATCATGCCAATGAAGACCAGCATTTTTTTTATTGGTAAGTGTTTCAATGTTATCCACTATGGTGTTTAATGTGGCTAACATAGGAGCCAATGCGGGTATAGTGTTATATGTTGTTCACAAAGCCCTCAATTCAGTGAAATTTTCAAATATCAAATCCTCGATTCAAGGAGGATTTTGAGGGGCTAGGGGAGCATTTGGTGGACAATTTTGAGGAGGCACTAGATCATTTGGTGGTGGTTACGAGGAATAGTATTTCTTGCCTTGGTATCATCATTTCGGTCAACCATACCTATTAATTTGCAAAACATAATTTCTATTAAAAAAAGCCTAAATTTCAACAATTTCTATTTAAAAAAAACCTAAATTTTAACAAATTCAATTAAAACTAAAAAATTTGTAATAAAATTTAATAAATTTATAATAAAATTGATTGAAAAATTAAAAAATAACAAAAAATCACTAACCTAGTGTATCCATTTGCAAATCGGATATCAAAGCTCAAAACATAAAATGCAATGTGAACAAACAACCCTTGGGTTTTGGTTTTTTTTTTTAAATGACAATACAGGAATTAGGTATCCGATTTCATATCAAATATTTGATATGAAATCAAATACCTGATAAGGCTTGGGCCTACTTTTTAGCTTTGGTATCAGGATGGGTGGAAAAAAATCAGAGTAGATTTTGAACACTTTTAGACATTTTCAAACTCTATTTTTTTCACATCGCCACTTTTTGGCACACCATGATCCTGCACATACCCTATCTCATATTTTATCACCCACCATTTCAGTCGCTGCTAGCATAAAGTAAAAATCAAACATATTAAAAATATATATTCCTTTCCCTTCTTGTTCATCTATCTACTATTGTTGCTCATCCTCTAAAGTTGTAACCTCAATAGGTTACCTAGGAATAGATGGCAGCATGATGGTGGAGCTCCTCCTCTTCTCTTCTTTGGCAGCCCTTGCCAAGTGTGTTCTTTGACTCAATGGGAGATTATCTTCTTCATCTTCTTCATCCTCTTCATCCTCTTTAGGGATGGTTTTTAGGACTAGAGGAATAGGTACAACCCTTCTTTGTATCTTTTTCCTCCTAGTCCTTTTGATAGTAGGTCCAACTCTAGATTTCTTAGCAGGTGACGAAGAGGCTTGTTCCTCTTGTGTAGGTGGGGATACCTCTTGTGCTTCTTATTCTGAGGCTTGTTCTAGGTGAGGTACTGGAAAAATATCTTGAGTTTGAGCTGCCTCTACATTTTGAGGCTCTTGGTTCTCAAGTGCTTGAGCTGCCTCTTGGTTTTGAGTCACCTCTTAGTGTTGAGGTTCTTTAGCTTCAGGTTTAGCCTTGTTTGGAGAATCCATTTTCCTATTATTGTTCCCTTTGTCCACCCTAAAGTAACCAACTTCCCTTTCATGCTTATATATAGTTTCTGGCCTGACTAGAGGTTGCGTAGGGAATGTTGGTATCGTTATTTTTGCACCTTTACCCTTAACTAGGTGTGTTGTGGCCTGGAAGATTATAGTCTGAGGAAATGGGTCTAGCTTAAAGGGCTTTTTGATCTAGTCATTTTTAAATTAGATTATATGTCATTCCCTATGATTGATTTCTACATTCTCTTCCCTCTCAAGCTCCACATTCATAATTGCAAGGTGCGATGAGAGGGAAGTAAAAGGTTTGCGGTGTTAAGGGTGCACACATGTACACCTTAACAGGGTGCACATGTGTGCACCCTTACTTGTTTTTTAGTTTGAAGGGTTAGAAATGGTGTACATATGCACACCATTACCTAAGTTCTTAGTTTAGGTTTTGTGAAAGGTGTGCACCTTTCCCTTAGGAATTAGTTTTTTTAAAGTTTTTTAAATGGAAAATAAAGGTTTTCACCTGTACATTTGGGATAGGTGTACATGTGCACACCTTTCTTTGGTTAACTTGGTATTTTGTGTGAAAGAGAGGAGTATTTTCACTCTCAAAGAGTGAAGGAGAAAAATTAATAAGGGGAGGAGCAATCATGGGTATTTATAGATGTAGGACCATGCACACCATTGGGATGTGTGAACCTGTGCAGGTGCATAGGTGTGCACCTCCAAAGGGTGCACATGCACACTTCCACATCTAGTGCACTTGTGCAACCATGATAGGTGTGCATGTGTGCTAGGTGCATTAGTGCACACCTTGACCTCTTAAACACTTTTTTGGTCAAATTTTCTCAAATATGACAACTAGGTTTTTCAAGAAAGGTAACAAGCAAGATCCAAACTCTTGGTAGAGTACAAAAAAGACTCAGGGTTCCCCATTTCTAGAAGAAATGGGGCATGTGTTGTGAAACCACAACACTCCTTTATAGGAGTATTTGTGTTTGGATTGAGTTATTAAGGACCTTGGTATTGGTACATAACAATATTTTTGGAGACTTTGTTGAGAGCTTTAACATATTATTTTGGAAATGATTGAACCTAGAGAGTTGACATAATGATACCTTTGTCATTGATGTTAATGGATGTAGATTCATACATGAAAAATATTCCATAATCTTTTGGGAGGAGAGTAAGAAATGGAAAATATAATATCTAATGTGGGATATATAAGTGAAATGGGGGAGAGTATATATGTTAATGTATAAGGGATATTAACACCTTCCTTGTACATACTAATTATAGGATAGATTTTAAGGATGCATTGTCTAAATTTGAAACGTATGATGACATTCATGGGCATCATGAATGGGGGAGTAAAGGCATAAACATATTCAGTATTCATGGTACTTAGATATTTTTCATCTATGTTGTCATTGATTCCAAAGGGGGAGATCGATAGCATGAATGCTAGTGTTATTACTAGGGGGAGTATCATATAATTATTGGAGACATGATTCAAACTTTATGTATTGTTGCATTCATGACAATATTTGTCATTGATGTCAACATATACCCTATTCTATGAAGATTGTCAAAGTTATAGTGAAAGAATCATTTGGAGTGGTCAATGGTCAATGAGTTTGGTTATACACAGTTGGAAACATATTCAATTATGTCTAAAGATACTATAGTTTAGAGTGTGTAAATAAATTAAGAGATATGAAAGATTTATACAATGCTTCTAAAGGTAGCTTTTAGAGAAATTTTCTAGAAAACCCTGAATGGTAAATTGATTATATCTCTAGTTAAGCGATCTTAAAGAAATGTCAGAGACATATTGAAGATGTTATTTTCTAGATGGAAAGAATAGATGTTCATTCTATGAGGTTTGGCAAAGATTATTAAGAATATGTTTTCTGTGAGTTGACTATTGCAAATATCTTTGAAAAAATAGTATAATTATAATGTAATGTGTATTGTAACTATTGGAAATATAAGAGGAATAAGTGAGAGAGGAGGGGTAAATTAGTTTCCATTAAAATAAATCTATCAAAACTTAATTCTGCTGAAACTCAACAAACAAAGAAATGTTGTAACTCGATAAACACTAAGAATTCTTGGTAATTACTTAACATGCAAATCTTAAGATATTATCTTTGATTATCATTACTTTAACTTAGTTGAAAATACAAAAAATAAATATCATGAATACATTTGGCACCAAGATTTAACGTGGAAACCCAATTTGGGAAAAACCACCAATTGCAACTAGTTACTATTTTCGCTCTTTTGAAGTGAGCCTTGTTAGGAGACAACTCTATTATAGGTTACAACACACACTATTAGGTGTGACCCTATTAAAGGATTTAATCACCCTATTAAGAGTGGCCTTGTAAAATTTCTTTTGACAAGTCAATAGAACTACAATCTTGTTAGAGGATTTACAAATAGTTATTAAGCCAACTCTGTTAAGAGATTTAGATTACTGCTACAATGATTAGAGAGTAACAATAACATGACCTAATTTTGATGCAACTTAATTACTATATCAAATATATCCTTTTTTCTCCATAAGGATATTTTGATGATCCTTCAGATTATTTTCTTCTTAGCATCATAAA
Organism: Cupressus sempervirens; assembly: GCA_028749045.1. NCBI lineage: Eukaryota > Viridiplantae > Streptophyta > Pinopsida > Cupressales > Cupressaceae > Cupressus > Cupressus sempervirens. The sequence continues at coordinate 139,124,729 of CM053789.1, read as the reverse complement.
ATCTTTCACACGCACACACACACACACACACACACACATTGCTGAATTTCAACTTGACCTTGTACTTATATCTTTCATATTGTCAAGTTGGTTCAAATACAACTTCAAATAATTAATATTCATCTTATTAGTCGGCTAGAACCAATAGATAGATCAATTAAACTCAATATGCCAAAATAAGAACATCCTTCATTAGCTGACCCTGCTCAGTAGACACTAACTCAGAAATGATTTTCCTATGGTAACCAAGTGAGCTTAGTTAACACTAAATATTTGCATAGATCCTTTGGTAACTGAGTGAGCTTAGTTATCACTAGTTCCATCCAACATTTCCTTCATTAACCGAGTGAGATTGGTTAACACTCATCTTCTACAAGCTTTCTTGTGACACCCAAGTCAACTCAATAGATACTACCTTCTGAACTAGGCAAACTCTAGATTGCTCTATAGACATAGAAGATTATCTTCACTACCCAAGTGAGCTCAACACTCAATAACTAATAATGATATGACATTGTGTGTAATTTCAAAGAAAATACGCAATTAATCAATTTTTTCAACAATCTCCCTCTTTGGCATTGATGGCAACATAACATGTCATAATACAATGAAATTTTGGAGCAAGAATAAAGTAAGGAACATATCCTTAGTTTCATTTTGATTCTCATCCATCAGAACTCCCTGTATCAATGTGAACTCCTTTTGTATTTAGTTTCTTCCTCTGTCAAAAAACTTATGGCTACTTAGAACTTCTGCCAAGTTCATTCTCCCTCTTTGATATTTCTTCTCTTCCAATCTCCCTTTGTGACATCTCTTTGTTATGATAGCACACTTCTCTATCTTTTCAACAAATTTTCTATGAGATATGACAATATACTTCTCCCTTTTTGACAACACATGTCACAGACAATACTCGATTGAAATCAATGTACCTTAAGTACTGATTCATTTGCAATATGACCTTGTCAATATTGCACCAACTAATTGATTTTCAACATACTCTAGCTGATGCATCACTAAACTTCATTTAGTGAGCTTCAAATAGGGGAATGAACCCTAGCTTACCTCTTAGATACAAAAATGTATCCTTAAGTAATGGCTTGGTGAATATGTCAACAATTTGTTCTTTTGTATTCACATATTCTAATCTAACTTCTTTATCTTGCACCAATTCTCTTAAGAAGTGATATTTTATAGCAATTTACTTTTTTTTGGTATGCATCATTGGATTCTTTGATATATTGATTGCACTGGTGTTATCACAATATATCACTACTATATCCTTGATCTCTATCTTCATACCTATCATTAGTTGTTTGAACCAAACAATGTTAGAATAATTAACTGTTGCTGCCACATTTTCTACCTTTGCTATGGAATGAGAGATACAATTTTTTTTCTTACTTTTCCAAGACACTAGTCTTTTACCAAGAAAGAATGCTCCTCCACTAGTGATTTTTCTTTCATCAATACTTCCTGCCCAATTAGCATCTATAAATACTTTTAAATCCAAATTGCCTCCTATTTTGTACCATAAGCCATAGTCTTCAATACCTTTAAGATATCTCATGATTCTCTTGATTTCCATCATGTGATTTTCTTTAGGATTTGCTAAGAATCTTGCCACTATATCAACTACTAATACAATATCAAGCCTTGTGTGCACCACATACTCCAACTTTCCAATCATTGATTTGTATGTAGTTTGATCTACTTCTTTGGAATCATCATTTTTGGAAAGCTTATGTATAGTAGACATAGGGGTTCCAAATGGTCTTGAGTCTTCCATTCCAAATTTCTTTAGTATCTCCTCGATATATTTAGATTGAGTAATGTAGATGCCATCTATCTTCTACTGAATCTATAATCCAACAAAGAATTTTGTCTCTCCAAACATAGACATCTCAAATTCCTTACTGATTTCTTCTAAAAATTCCCTGCACAAGTCATCATTTCCTATGAATAATGTGTCATCAACAAATATTTTTTCCAACACAATCTTCTTGTCTGGTCCTTCTTTGATAGATAGACTATTGTTGTCATTTTTTCTTTGAAAACCAATATGTACCAAGTAATTATGAAGTTTTTCATACCAAGCTCTGGGAGATTGCTTGAGACCATATAATGCCTTGTGTAATTTGCAGACCATGTCCCTTTTTCTAGGATCTAAAAAAACCTTTTGGTTGTTCAATGTAGACTTCCTCATCAAGAATGCAAATTTAACATCCATTTGATAAACTATAAATCCTATGTGAGCTACATATGATAGTAAAGTTCTAACACCTTCTAATCTTACAATAAGAGAAAAAATTTCACCATAATCGATACCTTCTTCTTGAGAATAGCCTTTACACACCAACCCTGCTTTATTTCTGGAAACTTTTCCATCTTCATTTATCTTGTTTCTACACACTCACTTTGTGCTAATTAGATTTTTATCCTTGGGTCTAGGGACAAGAGTCCAGGTCTTGTTCTTTTTTATTTTTTCTATTTCTTCATTCATTGCTTCAATCCAACTTTCATTATGCAATGCATCTTTAACATTTCTAGGTTCAAATTTAGCAAGTAAACATGTACCTGTCAATTTTCTTCTTGTCATTGTTCCATCTAATTTGTTTCCAATGATTTGATCAGGTGCATGATGCCTTCTTACATATCTTTCTAACACAAGTTCCTTGGATTTGGAATGAGTTTCACTGATTTCATCATGAACTTCAGTATCAAGCTTAGGTCCCACTATCTATGACTTGGATCCTTCAGACTCATTTTGCTCTAGCTTAGTAGCCTCTGACTCAGGTACTTAAGACTGTGACTTGGGTTGCACTGTCTGCAACTTGGTAACTATTGGAGATTTTAAGGACTTGGGAGGTGAAGCCTCCTTTCTTCCAGATGGATTTGGTAGGGTATCAAGTTCATACTAAAAAAATCTTTTGTAATCCTCTGGCTCTTTGTTTCTTTCTTCTTCACTTTTTTCTACAAACTCATAAATTCTCACATGTGCACTTTCTATGATTTTATGAGTAGAAAAATTCAAACATTTGTGTGCTTTACTTCTGTAGGAGTATCCTAGAAATATGCCTTAATCACCTTTGACATCAAATTTGGCTTTTTTAGATTCTTTCAAGATGTAACATTTGCTACCAAATGCTTTCAAGTAACTTACATTGGGTTTGTAGCCATACCATAATTCATAAGGAGTTTGATTTGAGTCTTTCTTCAATTGTACTCTGTTCAAGGTATGAAATGCAGCACTGATAGCTTCTTTCCAATATTTAATTGCAACTTTCTTTTCTATCATCAATGTTCTTGTGCAATCCGTGATGGATCTATTTCTTCTTTCAGCTATACCACTCTGCTTTGGTGTACCAAGGGCTAATAATTTCCTTTTAATCCCTTTACCAATGTAGAATTCATTGGAGATGAATTCACCACCTTTGTCTGATCTTAAGCATTTTAACTTCCTTCTAGTTTCCTTCTCTACTCTTGTCAAGTACCACTTGAATTTTTGAAAAGCTTTAGATTTTTCTTTTAGATACATTACAGTCATCATTCTAGAATAATCATCAACAAAAAGAATGAAAAAAATTTCTCCATCGTAACTTTGTATTCCAATAGGTCCACGTAAGTCTGTGTGCCTTTCTTTTGAAACTAGTCTTTCTCATCTTACCAATTTGGCAATTTTTTCATAGACCCATATCAAGTTTCTTCAAACTAGGAATACCTCTTACTCTTTTGTGTTTGCTTATCTTAACTAGATTGTCAAAGTTTACATGACATAATATGTTGTGCCATAACTAGCTTTCTTCTACTGGAGCAATAAAACATGAGCTTTCACTCAGATCAAGATAAAATAGATTACCTTTTGTTTTCTTTCCAGATCCAACCAAATTTCCTTTACCATCTAGTAGTTTGGCCTTTTCATCCATGAATTCTACCTTGAATCCAATGTTATTCAACTGTGGCACACTCAGTATATTATGCTTTAGTCCTAGATAATTTGGTTAAGTGATCTTAGAAGAAGGTCAGAGGCATATTGAAGATGCTATGTTCTAGATGGAAAGAATAGATGTTCATTCTATGATGTTTGGCAAAGATTGTTAAGAATATGTTTTCTATGAGCTGATTATTGAAAATATCTTTGAAAAAATAGTATAATTGTAATGTAATGTGTATTGTAACATCTTAATTTTGTCCTATATTAGTAAGTCCTGGAGACTAGCTCAATAAATTTTTTAGAACTTGGTATAAAGGAAATATTATTTCTTTGTAGTAAAGTGTGGTGGTGATCAGTAAGATTTTTGTACAAACTTGAATATTAATTTAGCTATGCAAAGAGAAGAGATTAATGTTAAGGATATATTTCTGAGATTCAAAGGAATTTTATTAGGAAAGTAGATTTTTGTAGTCATTTCAAAGATATTGGATATTCTCATTCAGATGATTTTTTAGTGAAGACTACTTTTGAGACTATTTCGAAAGTAGGTTCAATTTTCCTCTTCTCAACTCCTAATAGGGTTGCCACAACTCCTAACAGAGTTGGAATCTCTTAACAAGGAATAATATGTATCGATTGAATTGCATTGGCTCGTAACAAAGTCCATCCTTTAACAAGGAATTTTATATAAGTACATCATCTTGTGGGTACATCCCCACCATAGATTTCCATCCAATCAAGGGTTTCCCTAGTTAACATATCTAGTGTTATTGTGCATGGTTATCTTTCTATGGTTGTTACATATTTGTTTACATGTTCAGAATTAGTAAATTTATTGATAATTTTGGTAATTGCATAACTGATTTGATGCATAGCATCATGAAGAACTCTTCAATTTGCTAGGATCTTTTTGATCCAATCTTCTTTTTAGTATGAGAACACTTCACTAGAGGCAAACCAATATGAAATCACCAAAATAGTAATATTTATGATAGGTTCTTTAATCCTATCAAAAGAGACATTATATATCCCATCCCACTTCAACAAAAAAATTACTTAATTCCATTGTCAACATCTATTCCATATATTGATCATCACAAACATAAATCTTTGACAATTGTTGTAAATTTAGCCTTCCTAAGATAGTTCTTAAAAATCCCTTTGGTTTACCTTCTTAACATTAAAAAAAAAAATTATTAGTAATAATAAAAGTATTTTATATAACTCAATGATGTACCATCTGTCCAATTTTTATGGTCTTATGAGCCCATTTGATTCCTCAACCACAATTCTAAAATAAATAATAAAGAGTATACATGCTCATTGTCCTCTTTGATAGACCTATACATAGAGGTCTATAACTTTTGCATAAATTTTAAAAGTTATCAATCTCACCATTAAATCTTTAGAAACCTTGACCCTACACAACATATCAAAAATTCAAAAACATCCAATGCTAGAATGATGAGATACGGTCCCCGTAACATCACTCTTTTTATATGTCATAAACAAGTAAGAAAATTGCATATCTAATCCATATAGGGAATCAACCTAACTTTTCATAAACATAAACAATCAATCTCAAACCACGTTCATTTGAAATTAAATTTAATCTACTTTTTAAAAAGATAAGATTCAACATTTTGCATGGTTAAAACTTGTTTTATGATCAAACCCTTCTCAACTACCTTGAAAATAAAGGTTTTAAATATCTTTTACCAAATTAGCCATAACTTTCTCATTTCTTAGTGAAAATGACCCATCCAAAAACCAAAAGAAATCTTATTCAAAAATCCAACTATTTACATTGATGATACACTAAATCTAGGTTATATAGGTTTGTACGAGGCCTAGAAATAGAGATATAATAGTAAAAACCATAAAACAAGAAATTGTGTACTCCAAAATGCTTCCCATTTAGCCTCCTCCTCTATTATTTTTTGAATGGTCATTATATCAAATTTATACATTTTTAGGCATTTATGACCTTTGTAACCAACTTATGACCACCTTTTGGTGCAAATGTTGCAAAATTGCAATTTTGGCAACATTGCACTTTTACAACTCTTATAGTATTTTTTTTCTCTCCTTGACCTTGGGACTTTGTATAAAGCCTCAAATAATATCAAAATGGACTAAACATGACCTTTTTCTACATATTTAACCTTTCATCATTCATTTCAACACTTTTGACCATTAACTAGGACTTTTGGTGATTCGTTTACATTAATGGCTTCATAGCCTTACAAATGAATAAAAATGGATTCAATACACATGTGTTAGACACATTAAATAAAAAATACAAATTAGTGACCATATTTTGATCTGTTATCATTTCATTACATTTGTGCCATGGGTGATCCTATACCATACTATTGACCTTGAAAGTTTTCCAAGTCTCTTGGAAATGACAAAATTATGTTAGAAATTGCATTCAATGTTTCCTCTTCATGTTTCACCTTATTTTGTCTCTTTTTCAAGAACATGACACTATCTTTTCCTTCTTCTCTAGTGCACTTATAAGTGGATTGTTGATGGTTTTCATGCAAAGGTTCCAAAAATGCACCACTCCTCCTGCTACTACACAACTACTAACATACTACCATCTTACCCATCCAAGACCCTAGAAGATGCACTACAACCCTCTCTTAGTGGTTTCTCTCTTTGCACCTTCTACGCATCTTCATCTTGATGGAGACAATATTAAGACCCCTTCTTAGGTCTGCCACACACACACTTTCTCACTACAACTTTAATGGATAAGAACCCTACAACCAAAACAATAACAATCCATAAACAACTTTGCAAACCCAATATTTTTGGGACTCTAATACCAATTTGATGTATAGCATCATGAAGAAATCTTCAATTTTCTAGGATCTTGTTGATCCAATACTCTTTTCAATATGAGAACACTTCACTAGACACAAAGTGACATCAAATCACCATGAAAATACCAAAATAGTAATATTTATCATAGGTTCTTTAATCCTATAAAAAGAGACATCGTATATACCATCCCACTTCAAAATAAAAATTACTTAATTCTATTGTCAACATCCATTCCATATATTGATCATCACAAAATATTAATCTTTGACAATTATTCTAAATTCATCCTTCTTGAGATAGTTCTTTAAAATCCCTTTGGTTGACCTTCTTAACATCAAAAATAATTTTAGTACTAATAATAAAAGTTGTATATAACGTAAGGATATACCATCTCTCAAATTCTTATGGTCTTATAAGCCCATTTGATTCCTTGGCACAATTCTAAAATAAATAATCAAGAATATACCTATTTGTTGTCCTCTTTGATAAACTTGTACACAGAGGTCTATAAATTTTACATGAGATAAAAAAAAATTATCAATCACACCATGAAATATTTAGACAACTTGACCCTACAAAACATATTCAAAATGTAGCAACATCTAACAGTGGAAAATTGAGATATGGTCCTCATAACAACACTTTTTTTATCTGTCATAATCAAGTAAGAAACTTATGTGTCTAATCTGTGTAGGTCATCAACATAACTTTTCATAAACTCAGCCAATAAATCTAAATCGACATTAATTTTAAAGTAAATTGAATCTACTTTTCAAAAAGGTAAGATTCAGAATTTTCCCATGGATAAAACTCGTTCTATGATCAAACCCTTCTCAACTATCTAGAAAATGAAGGTACTAAACATCTTTTGCCAAATTAGCCATAACTTCATCATTTCTTAATGAAATGACCCATCTAGAAACCAAAAGGAAACTTACTCAAAAATCCAACTATCTACATTGATGATTCACTATTTCTAGGTTGTACAGGTCCATACAAGGTCTAGAAATAGAGATATAATAGTAAAAAACACAAAACAAGGAACTAGAAATCACTCCAAAATGCTTCGAATTTAGCCTCCTCCTTCTCTATTCTATTTTGAATGACCATTACATCAAATTTATACCTTTTTAGGTAGTTATGACCTTTTTAACTTTTTTATTTTTCTCTCCTTGACCTTAGGACTTTGAATTAAGCCTCAAATAATATCAAAATGGAGTAAAAATTACCTTTTCTATATGTTTAACCTTTCATCATTCATTTTAACACTTTTGACCATATGACCAAACTAAGTTCATAACTAGGACTTTTGGTGATTCATGTACATCAATGGCTTCATAGCCTTACAAATGAGTCAAAATGGATTCAAAACACATGTATTAGACCCATTACATTAGAAATATAAATTATTGACCATCTTGTGATCCTATACCCTTTGATTTCATTTGTGTCATGGGTGCTCCTGCACCGTTCACCTCCCCACTCCCTCTATAACCCCTCCCCTCTAAGTTAACTTGGTGGAGTTTACTTTCGAACACCCTTAGGGCTATTTAGGACCACTAAGATGAATTCCCAAGGATTGTAAAGGGTCCTAAGGGGAAATAGGAGGTCTTAGGATATATTAATATTTCCCAACACCCTCTACCATACATCTTATGGGATGTAAGGGGTTTTAAGGAGTCTTAGGACACATTAATTTGTTAGAGGACCCATTAAGACCTCTTACAACCACTTAGGACCATTCAAAGGAATAATATTCAAACTCTTACAATTTTTTAATATAGACCCTTTGGAGTGACTTATTATAAAACATCTCTCTCACCCACTTCTCACTCTCTCTTCTCTCTAGATACCATTTTCATGACCTCCATCCTCCCCCCTCTCTCACTCTCTCTCACACACACGCATAATATATCTCCCCTCTCTCTCTCATTTTCTTAATTTTACAAATGTACATTTCTTATCTAGGATTCTCTCCCTGTGTATAAAATTTGATGTAGCTAAGCCAAACTCTATGTGTGTTTCAAATGCAATCTTTTAGATAGGGTGTATGCCCTATTGAATGCATTAAGATCCACCAAGCCTAAGGATTAGATTTACCTTGCCAATCTCATATAGAGAATTAAATGATTCAAATAGGTTTGCAACATAATTTCCAACAAGAAAAATCCAATCCTTAGGCTTGGTGAATTCAAACATGTATGTGACATGATTTCTAAAATTTAAAATTAATGAAAATCACATTTTTGGTGTGTTCTCCTTGTCAAGTTTGTGGTCTGTTAAACAAATACAAAATCATACAATATGATATTTTAGACCACTTTGGAAATTTGTAAAAAATCATACATTCATCAAAAAGTTAATATAAAAATGGGATAAACTATGTGTCATTATCTAATTTCTCACTCAAGACATATATATAAATAAGAAACTAAAGACTCTAAAGATGTTGACCCTAGTCTTTACCATCAAATTTTATATATATATATATATATATATATATATATGCATATGTGTATGTATGTATGCATGCATATGTGTATGTATGTATGTATGTATGTGTGTATGTATGTATGTATGTATGTATGTATGTTTACATTTTAGGAGGAGCACATTATACATTGTGTTTTTTTTTTCGCAAAAAATATTAGTAATTTTTTTGTTCCCTTGTTTGGAGATCCTTAATCTTCACTATTTTCAAAATAAATTAGTAGTTTAGAAACTAGATTTAGAGTACTAAAACTCTTGTTCTTGTCACATCTTTACATTTTGAGTCTATCTATCTTTAATTTCTCTTCAAAGTTTAGAATTTGTTGAGTTTAGTTTTTTTTTTTAAACGTCTTATACTGCCTTTTTTGTCCCTCTTTTTTTATGCACACACCCCATCTAAATTTTTATTACTAAAATAGCTAAGGAGGTATCCACTAGAACATATGGCTTTTAAACAAAATTTATCTAGTGTGTACTTTTTGTCATTTTTTTCACAATAATAATTATTTTTGATGTTTTGTTATCTTGATAAAATTCTTACCTTTTTCTTTGTTGCTCTATTTTCTTATGGAACATAGGTTGCTACAAAATCTTTTTTGATAACTTCATTCCTACCCAAAAAAAAAAAAAAAAATTATTATGATGCATATTCTTCTTCTCTATCTAATCCAACATTGATTGAGTATCCACATTCTTTCTCAAAGATGACTTCAATTGTTTTATTAAAGGCTTTAGTTGTATGCATCAAAAATAAGACCCATTTATTTCTACTATAGTCATCAATAAAGGCTTAAGATAGTGATTTACTCCCATAATGAATTTTGTATAGAGTCAAATAGCTTTATATGTACCAAATTGAATGTTTCGTTTTTGATCTAGAGTTCCTTTTGCTAAAAGGGCCACCTATGTTGGTTTCCAAAAAAAATAACATTATAGTTTGCATTAGGCTCTATTATAGTTGGTAATCCTCTAACCATATACATTTTGGAAAGTACTAAGCATAGAATACCTTAAATGTGCAAGCCTTAAATGCAAAAACTATGAGTTGTATTTGATGATCTTCATGTAAGCTTCATGTTGCTCTATTTGTCATTTAATTGGAATAAGTTATTATAAAGTGTTATGATAAATCCATTGCATCAATAAATAATATTAAATTCTTCATTAATTAGACTATTGTAATTTTATTGTTGTTTACATTTTTAAAAATGTAATGCACTCTCCATTTTTTATCAAAACTTCTTGTCCTTTTCAAACAATTTCAGCATTCAAGAGAGTATGTTTAGTGTAGAGCATCATAAGCATTTTGCGTTTCTCCTTTTAACCCATTATTTGTGTGGATCACAATTAAAAAACCCTAGTTCTAAAATTAATTTTTATTATTATGCATTCTAATATCAAATAAAACATTCTTGTTAATGATTATAAATAAGTTTTCCATTCAATACACAAATTATTTAAAATGATTTAGGCAGGAGTGATAATTAAGTACACAATTCTCTTTTACATTTACAAAATCTTATATCATAGGATTTCTTTTTCTTATTATAACTTATGCACATGCAATTCATCATTTCCACAAATCATCAATAGAAAAATATGCTACTTCAATTAATATAGTTTTCCTATGAAGCTATAATATGTAATAGAGAATAAAATGAGAAAAGGTGTGTAGACATGAGTTATTAGATGATTGATAAATACATAAATAGTCATGTTAGTAAAGCACTACACAAAATAACTTTGTTGAAAAGAAATGATAAATGGGGACCACTTGGCTACTATAACTACTATATATATGTTGGTCAAGCATCCAATAACTCTATTATAAGTTCATTTACAAGATTAGTTGCATTGAAGACATTTAAATCATTTAAGCTTTTATCTATAATAAAAATTTTAGTTCATTTATGGTGTAGTTATTATTATTATTATTACCAATTTTATTGATATCATGATTAGTTATATTTATATTATATAAATTAATAACTAATTAAAGTATAATCTGTAAGAGCTTGTGGATTATTAATAAGAAAATAGTTGGAAGACAATTAAATTTCCTAACAAACATCTGTAATATAGATCATAATCATCCATCGCTCCTCCAACTCCTGTATGTTATTGCTTGTAACTAGCTTTTTAAAATTAGGTTACAATTAGAACTCTTTTACTTTCATATTATAAACCTTTAGAAATATGCTTGTTTAATAAAGTTTGATATGTATTGCTATCCATTGAAAAAACTATATATAAATGTTGAAACCCCCATTTTTCATAGCTTGTGGCCGAGGAAATTAAGGATCCAGTCAATCCCATGCCTTTTGCAGATATTAATATTGAAAAAGTTAAAAGAGACTTGGAAGAAAAAATCAATGACCTCAATGAAAAAGTGTTATCACTTAACAATAAGTTTGATAATGTCATTACTAGCATCGAGCTTAATGTGGTCATTTCAACTATATGTAGGGTCCAAAAAGAAATGATGTGGAAGGCCATCTTTGGCACTATCACGGGTCAAAGAATACTCAATAAAGCTAGTTTGCAAAAGGATAATGTATGTGCAGAGATCTCATGTACTAGTCAAGGGCTAGGAGAACATCAAGCAGGCATAGAGTCTCTGGGCCTTTGTTTTCCTTTTTTTTGCTTATGCTTTAATGTTGCTCATACTTTTAGTTATTTTCTTTTTGTGGTTATTGTACTCCTACTTGTAATTTCGCAACACAATTTTAAAATTGTTATGTTAAATCCAAATCTTGTTAATGGAAAGTACTCTACGACTCAGTTATCTTTTTGGATTATTAGCTAAGTGTTTTGGCTAATAAGTTAGACTCTGATACTCATAGTACTTTACCTTATTTTTAATTTAGTTTTTCTCTTTAGTGGGTCTCTACTAGTTTGTGCTAGAGATGGTCTTTTTTGATACTTGATTATATTGGACCATAGCAAAAGAGTATTGTTTTCTATTTGATGTTATTGAATTCAAGACCTTTATCATACCTCCTTTAATAAGAAACTATGTATAAATGTATGTAATTATTCTCTACAAAACAAAATACTAAGACATCATAATACACCATGCCTCATCTCCATATGATGGCATGATAATGTTTATTATTATAAGGAATAACAATTTATTGATAATAACACACCATGCCCTATCTTCCATATGTTTATATATGGCATGGCATTGTTTATTACTGTAAACAATGAAAAATTATTGTTACATTAAAGAGAGAGGGTGTTTGTGCACCATCACCATTATTAACCAGACACCTTTTCTCCTGAGACAAGTGTAGAGAGATTGAATGGGGAAATATATGAAGAATTTCCTCTCCAAATCTGGCGTGAAATCAAGACATAAACGCTTTCAGTGGCATGGGTTCCATCCCAGAACACATGTGCATTCGTATCATTACAAAATAGATTCTGTGGCGTTGTCTTTCCACAACTTACTTGTGTATTAAACAATCCTGATCCACAACATGCTGAGCTTGCATTCTTAAATCCTGCATCCACAAATTTACATGAGATTTATTTTTCCTTCAAGCCACCTAATCCTTAATAACTTTTCAAACAAACAGCTCGAGCCACCTAATCATTAAAATGTTTTCAAACAAAAAATTCGTATGTTTGAGAAATTGGGTAAGAATGTAATTTACCATAGGCTTCAGGGTTCTGAACTATGTTGATAAAATAATCATAAGTTTTGAAATGGATGATGGTTACTCCAGCTAACTTTTGACGGAGTCGATCCACAAGTGACTCCAATGCAGTGTTATATGCCACAACCAGCTGATTTGCACTTTCCAAACATGCACCTTTGGCAATACTATATCCAAGAAGTCTTGTATAAGGAGTACATCCCACTGCTGGAATATCCACTACAAGGAATTTTTTCGCCCCAACTTTATAAAGCCCCTATCAAGTTGCATTTTAATAATCATATAAATTTTCCAGAAAATTTGTAGATTTTCTTTTCGATAATATAAGTGTCAAATTTGAAACTTACTTCTATGTACTGATCAAATTTGGAGATGAGCAATGTAACAAACTGTTGAGGAGTAGTGGTGTTTTGGAGAGTTGTATTGGCAATATAGGCACCAATATCGTTGCCTCCAATCGTAATGCAATATAAAGAGTTGCTTATGAAGGATTTTGCTTGTGCACCTCTAGATGGGTGTGTCTTTCTCAAAATATAAGCAAAGTGTTGGAACTGAAATATTTGCCGACTCATTGTGATAATATTCTGCAAGATTGAAGAGGATTAGAGGGACAAAGGAAAATATCTAATTGAATCCATATTAAAAAAAACACCTAAATACAAACGTGCTAGCATGCCATAATTGTTAGGTGGAATGATAATTTTACATTATCAAAAATTCCAATTTCTAATTTGAGTATTTATTTGTCAGTAATTTTTTAATATTAATATAATTGTTTAAGGAAAAATCATAAAGAAGTTCTATTCTCAGTTTTTAGGATGCATCAATACATAAGAAGGGAAACAACTATTTCAGTTTATGGGATCTATCAATACATAAGTTGTGGGAAACAACTATTTCAGTTTATAGGGTCTATCAATACATAAGTTGTGGTATATAAGAATTTGAGGAAAAAAGTTATTCAATTGACCTGATTTATTAGGAATACGTCAGTTTTGATTATGTCAATTGAAGAGTGGAACTTTTACATCAAACTCAATCATAGACCAAAATTTTTATCAGCAGAACCCAAAAAGACATAGAGGCCTGAAGATTAAAGAGAATGGGTCTTAACCTCCTTCCACTCCTGACTTCAGCATATTCAAGAAAAAACCTTTGGCTTCTGACTACATTGCGCCAGGCTAAAGTAATAAGACCTTCCATCTCCCTCAAGGTTGTTGTTTTTTTTTGGTTTTTTTTAGTCTAGATTACTCTTGACATTGGCAATAGCACATAGAACAACTTTCTGAGAAATGCCTACGTTGTATAAAAATATTTTATATTGACTAATATATTGCTACATTTATTGCAGCAATCAGAACAAAGGGGCAATTGGATTGCAAACATTCAATCTCATATGATTTTCAAAATGGAAGATTGTTGCTGATGGAGACTGATTAAAAAACAGAGCTCATACTGAGAAAGTAAGAAAAATCACTCTTATCTCAAAATGAGAATCTGTATATGCTCAGAATTAGGTAATTTTGAATTAATCATCTCAGCCAAAAATAGAAACTAAAAATGGCAGCATCTAACAGCTGTAAGTCAAGGCTGCTGGCTGCATTGAGAATATGCTGCTACATAAGAGAGGTCAATAAAGGAAACTTTGGGTAAGTGCAAGCTCTCGGGACAGCAACTGGATCCATACACGAGCAAAAATTAAGAAATGGAAATGATTCCAATCATGAAAAACGCTACACATACAATGGCAGTTTATATGCAAACAAAAGAAATAACATGATAACTGAAGTGTATAACAAGAGATGATGCATGAATAAATGTCTTCAGTTGCAAGGCTAATAGGTTTGAAAAGGAAATAAAATGGATATTTCATTTCAAAGGGCATTTTTTAAGAAACTTTTGAAACCGTGAACTTGAAGTCTTGAAGGATACAGAGTCTTATATTCGATCAAAATTTCAATTTTAGGAAAAGGTAGAATTTTCATGTACTATTCAAGAGTCAACACTTTTCATTTGTTTCTCAACTTTCTGTTATTAAGTTACTGATTTTTTTTTCACCTTTTTCATTTTTAGATCTATTAGTTGGATAAACGTTAGAATATCAGAGATCTTAGCTTGGTCTGGCATTGCAAAGCAGATCTGGTGCAACAATAAATTTCATATGGACTAATTAATGTTTTAGATTTTAGCAATAATTGAGATTTCAAAGAAACGATTTTGAAGATTAAGAATCAAATTTGAGATTTGCATTTGTTGTTGGTGTTTTTCACCATAGAGCCTATTAGCTCTTAGTGTCTCTGTTCACAACTATTGGAACATTTTATCACAAGTATCGGTATTTTTTGGTTTTCTTTGGGAGTTATTATTGGGGGTGAACATAACGGGTATGAAAGACTGTTATGAAATGACATTTTTCATCTCTTTTTGTTCCGCTGCCTCTACAGAGAGATCTGTTAATATCCAAACACTGAAACCTTAGATTTAAGCTTTAAGCTCCCAAGTTACCTAAAAAATCTGCATTATTCAACTTATAATTTAGGAGATCTAAATATGCAGAGTCAGCCTAAACAGTTACTAGGCTGAAAAAAGACAACTCTTTGACAAATAACCCAAAATAAAATTGATTTTTTTCTTACTAACAAAATCTATTTTACATATAACATCTAATTAACTGGAAAAGCCATTTCTAGATTTCTATTCCATAATTTTTAGTTCATTCAAAGCTATTCTGAAAACATCTGCTATAGCCATTGTTGTTTTAATATTTGTAAGCCAAAGTGCATTGCCATGTATTTTAAGATTGTGTTCCATTATCAGACCACAACCTACTGAGAATGTTTATCCGAGACATCCAAAACCACTCACTAATCCTGACTAACTATTTTATCCTAATTGATTCCATACTAAAGCCTTGTTTCCGAATGAAAAGATTGAGAAACACAGCATACCTGTCCAGCTCCTGTTGAATCAAGCAATCCGCTACTTCCTGATGCGAAGTTTATCCCTCTGCTAAAATTCGCCTTTGGCTGCAGATATGGTGGGATAAAGGGGAACCCCAAATAGGTAGCTGCAACCATAAATTTGTAACAGATAATTAATAGGTACAAAGCTAAAATTACAATGGGCAAGCTAAAAATACATTTGTGTACAATGGGTAAAGCTTAAAATACAGATTAATAAGAGAACTGCAGTCAAACATCCAAATCTTGTTAATAGGCTCTTGGTTTACTGGTGAAGTTGAATGGCTCACAAAGAGTCCACCAGGGATCAAGTCTTGC
Source organism: Cupressus sempervirens (assembly GCA_028749045.1). Classification (NCBI taxonomy): domain Eukaryota; kingdom Viridiplantae; phylum Streptophyta; class Pinopsida; order Cupressales; family Cupressaceae; genus Cupressus; species Cupressus sempervirens. The sequence continues at coordinate 139,108,533 of CM053789.1, read as the reverse complement.
TGAGTGCAAGGCTCTGACATCATGGTGATTTTGACAGTGTGGATACCCCTCACTCCTTGGCTCTAAGCCAAAGAAGTTTGAGGCACGAGCACGAGTAAGTCTATGTGTGGCCTTCACTGATTGATAGGTCGCAGATCACTGGATCGCCTCACAGATTTGAACCCTCCATCAAAATTTAAAAAACATCCAAATCCAAATTAATAAATGACACCAATTACCTAGGAAATCAAAAGCAGTGCGGCCATTGGTAAAGCGACCAGTTGGGTGGGGGAAAAAGGAGACGCCATAAGGTGTGAAGTTTGCGCGGGCTTTACAGTGAGGAATGTAATTATTGTTCCCTGCATCTCCTAACGAATCTCCCAAAACAAACATGGCCGGCACATTTTCAGCTGCAACCAAACAATTGATCATCCATAACCCAGCTAAAATACCCAACAATGAATTCATCATCATTGTCTCAATCACCCAATTATCCCAGATCTTCTGCTCAAACTCCAATTCGCTTGTTTGTTAATGAGAATGAGTTATCATATTTATATAGAGCATGCTTGAAAGTCTTCCTCCCATGTGTTAGAATGACTACATCTGCCAAATACGACCATTTCCACGTTCAAAATAGCAGGAATAAAATAAGCTCGAATGTGCCAAATACCACCCTCACCGAGATAATTGTACCGCCACCATTTCGATGGTGAATTTTCATAATTTCTCGAACCTCTCTTTCAAAATTTACATTGGGTTTTTCAACTGGCACTGTTTACCACTAACGTCGTTTCCCAGAGTCTCGGGCACAGTGGTGGTGTGAATTGTTCGGTAATTGACGAGGCTGATGATATATTATTTGATTATATGGAAGTTTAAAATTTGGGAAGTGTGATAAAAAGGACGAGATTCAAGGTCGGCCTAAACAGAATATTCTACGAGTCTTATGGAGATGTTTCATCTAATTTTTTTCTAATAGAATAATTTATCAACATGATTTGAGATGAGTGACAAGAAAGTCGTAAGAAGGCTACTTTTTAATCCAACTAACAAAGATATCTGTCAGCCCTTGATATCGGCATAAAATCATGCTGCCTCATCAACAATAAACGACACATAAATGATAAGTCTCCAATACAAAAACAATCATATGATAATTTTTTATTTAATTTTTCACAAGGCAAAACAAAGAGTAGGTCCCTGCCTTCTTCAAAAAATAAAAATTGTATGTGGAAATAAGTTATGGAAAAAAGAGCGATGATTAGAAGTTGGAATTAAATTAGCGAAAAAGCAAGGTAATTATATATTAACAAAAATGTCATCTGATTTTAGAATTTTTTTTTCTTCTTTATTTTTCATCATTTTAAGTGGAATGTTAAGTTTGTATGTTAAAAGGTTGAATGTCAAAGGATTAATATTCAATTGATTGAGTACAAGTAGTGAGAATGTTAACATGAAATATAGAAAGTCATCTATTAAGGTTCAAATAGTTTAGATATATGTTGACTCATATAAGTAAGATCTGCTATATAAAGATAGAGACGAATGAGATCTCCTATATATGATTGCTTAGTCAAATTAAAATTAGGAGGCTTATAGTTTAAATGTATGCTTCCTCATATTATTGTAAATAAAAGTATAGATGTTACAATCTATATATGTTCATAAATAATTCTAATAAAAATTAAACAAAAAAATTAAAATAAACTAAATAATCTAATTTATTTAAACCAAACACAAGATGAATATCCATCAACTTTTTGTCTTTATTAAAAATATTAAAATAAATCCAAACACAAAATAGGCTTGTGTGGACAATAATTTTTTGTCTACTTTCCAAATCTGCAATCAGAATATAGGCTTGTGTGGACAAAAATACTACTAGCAAAAATAGGCCTTAAATTGCCAAGTGGCTATCAAGTGCTTGAATCATCCATTAGGGGTGGTTTCTTTGATTCTCTCTTGCATTTTGTGTGGTGCTAACATTCATTGATTTCATGGAAGAGTTTTGTCGCACATGTCAATGAATTAGACCCCCGTTGACAAAAATGAACTTTAAAAAATGGAGTCCTTTAATCATTGATCATCTAAGAAGTGAGCATAAGGAAGCATTTACTTATTTAAGTTCCAATGAACTGATCACTGACACTAAAGAGAAACCACCTATTAGTAGAGTTTTGGATATCATTATACTCAATATCAGTTGAGATTGTTGGCCTATCATTAAAAAGCTCATTCAACCTTATGATATGTTCCTAGTTGGATTAAACATTAAAAAGCTCATTCAAATATAGTCATATTGCTAATAGCTTGTCGAAATGAAACATTTAATCTCTTTCATTTCCTTCTTTACGTGAAAGGTTCAATAAAGGGTCATGTGGCTATTTCGTGTACCCTTTTTATTTGTCCTAAAACTTATAACCACATTCGTTCCATGTTGATTGGTAGATGTTAGAAAACCTTCATGTCTTTAGGTAAAAGGCATAACTAGTAAATCAATTTATTGTAAATCTTTAAAAGAGAGAGCTATACCTCTCAATTCAAAGGATATTTATCAATTAATGATAACTCATCCAATTGTTAGTATCTTTTTGTTCATTTGTTTGGTTGTTTTGAGTCATATATTTTATTTCTTTGTAAATGGAAAATTTATTTACTAACATAGTAAATGTAAAAGGAAAAGGCATTCATATCATTTGTGTTTTCAACACTTCGTACGAGAACTAGGCATTGTAAAATATAACAATGATTAAATTTACAATATCATTTCTACCTGCTAAATTTTATTGTATCATTTCCAACTGCTAGGAAGCAATAAATTTTAATATTTTACCACTTTGATAATTCCACTCTCCATGAAAAAATATTTTTTATGAATGTAGGTTGAAAGTTACTTAGACCTTTCATTATTAACTAGGCATTTGGAGAACAAAAAATTTCTTGGAACTATGTCGCTCTTAGTTTTAGGTAGCTTGGATAGTTGTTCGTCCATATGTGATTATTTAGCAAATATTTGTTATAAGGCACAAATATCTCCTACTTATCAATTGATGAGCTTAAGGGGCTTTCTAATGAATGGTTCATAAGGCACAACACTTGGTGAAGATTTTACAAATGAGGTTGCAAGCTTTGGGTTTAATAATGGAGGAAACTCTGTAGTTAAGCGCGCTCAGGCTGGAGTAGTACTGGGATGGGTGACCTCCCGGGAAGTCCCGGTGCTTCACCTCTGTGAGCATCACCTAGATCCAATGAGTGTTAAGTGTTCCATTTATTCTCATGAGAGATGGATTCGTGTTGAATCACTACTCATGAAATATGGGTCAATGAGTTTGACTCAAAAAATCACACAGTTAAATCCTAATATTCACATCACAATTTGACTTGCTGTGGAAATTATCTCCTACTTATCAAGTATTTGTTAATTAATTAAATCCTTCTAGAACCAACTAGTAACCTATTGGTTAGGTTATTTTAATTGAAAAGTAACTAGAAAATTCTTGTTTAGGAAGTAACTAGAAACTTTTTGGTTAGGTTCTCTTGATCAAGAAGCAACTAGAAACCTCTTGGTTAGTTAGTATATAAATGAGTTCAACGGAGGCATTTGGTGAATAGAATGGAGAACAACAAATTTTTTAGAAGTATTTACAGTATTACAAATGAGTTCGTAGTGATAGAAAATAGTCTTGTAGTGTTAGCAAGGGCACAATGATAGAGTTGGGGATAGCAGTAGGGAATATCAGTAGGAGAAATCAGGAGGTTGTTTGAATTCTACTAGCGAGAGGCAATGAATTTTGTATCTCTTAATTTTTTTAAGTTAATATATTTTCAATCAATTGAACTAGTTTTCCCTTGGGGGTTTTTCCAGAGACAATTTGCCCAAAAATAAATTTTTTTTGTGTTGTGAATTTCTTTCCATATTTTATTGGTGAAGTTGTAGTTGTGTTATTTTTCAACATTTGCTATGAATTTTTTCTTAGTATTTTAATAATCATCTACAATAGGAGATTAATAATCAGTGACTGTAATGATGTTACTCTTCACATGGTATCAAAGTATTTTTGAGGGTAGAAGAGCATTTCCCTAGGAAAGAAATTGAGGGTTTATATAACCTAGATTGATCTCTGTAGATTTATATTTTCTTTAATCCTCTGAGATAGATTTATCTTGTTCGAGAGATCAAGATAGATTGGATGGTGCCTCAAATTTTGGTGTCTAGAAGGCCAAAATTTCTTTATTGTTGAGAGAGAATGGTATCAAGGATTATGTTACTAGTGTTTTAGTTGTACCAATGGATATGACACAGCTTTCATCATATAAGAAAAAGAATATCAAGTCAAGGAAGATTACAATTAATGTTGTCAAGAATCATATTATTCCACATATCTCAGAGTTAGATACAATGAAGAAGATGTGGGATGCCATTTTGAATCTATACCAGAATGTTACCACAAAAAGGAAGATGATTATCAGAGAGAAGCTAAAGAACACATGAATGAACCAGGGAGAAGATGTTAAAAGTTACCTCACTAGGCTTAAACTTGGCAAGGATGAGTTAGCAGCTGTTGGAGATAGTCCCAATGATGAAAAGCTATTGAAAATAGCCCTAAATGAGTTTTCTAAATAGTAGAGTGTCTTTGCTCAAGGTGTCAGTGGAGGAGATACCTTATCAAGTTGGGATTGAATATGTGCTAATTTTACTCAAGAGGATTTTAGATAGTATTATCAATGGGGGCAACAAGAGTTAGATAAGTGAGGTGGAATAGAGTTAGATAAGTGAGGTGGAATAGGAGAATGTTTCCCTAGCAGGGAAAGGAAAAGCACAAAATGGATCTAGGAAAGGATCAAATTCTCAAATTAAGAAGAAGAAGGACCTTTATAAGGTCAATTTCATTGGATGTCATGAACATGGTCACTATGTTAGTGATTTTCTAGAAATGAAGAAGACAAAGAAATAGGTGGTAGCTTTAGCAAGTGTAGAAGAAATCTCTAGTAGATGGAAGATGAGTTTGTGCTTATAGCTTGTATGATGAGCTTAACCTCATAGACTATCTAGTATATAGATAGCAAGGCATCATTTCATATTATAGGAGTTAGAGAGTACTTCTCTAGTTATCAAGAGGAGAACACCAATATCCAAATCTCTATGAAAACCTTGTTCAAAATCAACCCAATTGGGAAAGCGACTATTCATTTTTAGAGGGAGAATAGAAAGATAATTCTAGTTCATGATGTGTTATATGTGTGTCAGGCTTAGGTATGAATCTGATTTTGGTATATATTCTTTAGGATTGGGGGTATAATTTACTCTTTAGAGGGACACTTGTGTTAATAAAGCACAAGGATTTGAAATCACCCATAACTATTGGAGTTAGGAGTGGTTGCCTTTATAGGTTGTAGTTTGATACTCCTAAGGAACTCATGAGCAACAACAATCCTAGAGATCTTGGAGAGGTATGTCATATGAGGATGGGCCATATTCATCATGGAGCACTCAAATTTCTTTGTGAGATAATGAAAAGTGTTCTAGAGGGGAGCACAAAGCATGATGATATATGTAAGGGATGCATGTTGGAGAAGTTTACAAGAGCATCTTTTACAAGGAGTGGCATCACATTTGAAGGTATTCTTGATCTACTAAATTTAACTATGTGTGGACTTATGTTGAAAAATTCTATCAGAGGATATGAGTACTTTTTTACTTTTATCGATGATTTCTCCAGGAAGACCTTGATATACTTCTTAAAGACCAAGGATGAGGTTTTCAGTTAGTTCCAAGAGTTCAAGGGTCTACTAAAGAACTTTACAAGAAGGAAGATAAGGGTTCTTCAATCAAACAATGTAGATGAGTACGAAGGAAATAACTTCTAGGTGTTTTGTACCAAAGAAGGAATCAAGAGAGAGTGGATTGTTCCTTACAATCCATATAAAAATGGAGTTGCTAAGAGGAAGAACCATTCTATATTTGAGGTAGCAAGAGGTATGCTACATAACCAAGATATGCCCCACTACTTATAGGAAAAAGTGTGTAGTACAATAGTGTGCATTCAAAATAGGATTCCACACAAGGTACTAGGAAGGATGACACTAGAGCAAGTTTCACAAGAAAGAAGCCTAATATTAGCCATCTTAGACTATTTGGGAGTTGGCATATTGTCATAGTCCAGGTGATACATGTACCAAGTTAGATTAGACATCAAAGAAGGAGTATTGTATTGGGTACTATGAAACCTCAAAGGAATATAGGATTTTTATTCTATGGACTAGAAGAACTATTGTCAGACATGATGTTAAGTTCATGGAGAACAAGGCATTTAGAAGGTCTAGAGATTTTCCAGTAGATTATTAGAGTGAGTATCCAACAAAAGCTCCAACACCCAGTCAAGGGAAACAAAACACAAGTGTAGGCTCAGGTGGTAAAGATTCATAGAGTATGGAGCAATAGGTGCAATAGGAAATTCATCTAGAAGACTTAGAGGTTGATATTTCATCCTCCATAATTGGCAGCAAAAACTCCAAGGTTCAAGAGACATTAAGGGATACTTACAAGTTTTTGGGAGCTCCTAGGAAGAGTACTAGATAGTAGAGAAAACTAGCCAAGTTCAATGACTGTGTGGAATTAGTTGGTTAGTTGGTAGATAATGAGCCTTACATCTATCAAGAGGCTATAAAGAATTTGGTATGATGAGATGCTATGGTTGAGAAGTATCCCTCAATAATGTAGAATGATGTGTGGGAGGTAGTTCATAGACCAATTGATAGGATAGTTGTTGGATCACCCTAGATCTATAAGATAAAGCATGGTGCAAATTTCAGCATTGACAAATATAAGGCAAGATTCATAGCCAAGCGGATCTCTGAAAAGGAGAGAATAAAATATGAGGAGACATTTTCTCTTGTGGATATGTATACATCTATATGAGTTATGAACTCATTTGTAGGACATATGGGATGGCAAATCCATCAAATGGATTTCAGGACAACATTCCTCAATGGTGAGTTAAAGGAGGTATATATAGAGCAACCAAAAGGCTTTATAGCATACAACAAAGAGACCCATGTGCATAGATTAAAGAGAGAATTGTAAGAACTCAAGTAAGCTCCTAGAGAATTGTATGAGTGCATTGATACATACTTGCAAGAAATGGCCTTTGTGAAGAGTAAAGCCAATGCTTACCTCTACTACTTGATGGTTGGTGATGAGATTCTCATTCTTGTTCTTTATGTGGAGGACTTGTTTCTTACAAGTTCAGTAGGGCTCATAGAGGACAGCAAGAGGGATATTGCAAAATAGTTTGAGATGAAGGACTTAGCACTTATGCACTTCTTTCTAGGCATAGATGTGTGGTAGAAAAATGGAGAGATTTTTCTTGATCAAAGAAAATATTGCATTGATATCTTGAAGAGATTTGGGATGGAGGATTGCAAAACCATGTCTACACCCATGATCACAAATTGGAGGAAGGTAGATACATCCAAGGAGAAGGATGTAGATCCCACCTTATATAGATAGTTGATTGTTTGACTTATGTACATTTCCAATAGTAGGCTAGATATTGCATTTTTAGTAAATTCACTTAGTTAGTTCATGGTTAAACCAAAGATAGCACATTTGACAAAAACCAAGCATGTATTGTGTTACTTTCATCATACAATTGGGTATGGGATTAGATATGTCCAAGGTGAAGGTACTAGGTTGATGGTCTATACTGATGCAGATTGGGTAGGAAGTATAACAAATATAGGAAAACTTCAAGGTGTTGTTTGAGTTTGGGATTAGGAGGTGTATCTTGACTTAGCAAGAGGGAAAAATCCATGGCCCTGAGTTAAGAAGAAGAAAAATAATAGAAAATTGCATGGCAACATGTGAATCTATATGTCTTTGAAATTTGTTAATAGCCTTGTTTGGTCAGAAGGTTAAGACTGCTATTAGACACTATGACAATGAGAGTTGCATCAAGTTTTTTGAGCATCTAGTGTTTCATGAGAGGTCTAAACATATAGACATTAGATATCACTGTATCAGATGTTGTATACAATAGGAGGTTATTCAGCTACAATAGATACCTACAAAGGAGAAGGTGGTAGACATTCTAACTAAGGTATTGGGGAAGAATAAATTCATCTTCTTCAGAGATAAGTTGGTTGTCATGGAAAACATCATCCTCGCTAAGAGGGAGTCTTTTTTTTAGGTTGCTTAGATAGTTGTTTGTCTGTATGTGATTAATTAGAAAATATTTGTTAATTAATTGACCCCATCTAGAAGAAAATAGTAACCTATTGGTTAGGTTTTTTTAATTGAGAAGCAAGTAGAAACTTGTTGGTTAGGTTGTCTTGATTAAAAAACAACTAGAAACCTCTTGGTTAGCTAGTATAAAAAGTGGGTCAAGGGAGGAATTTGGAGAATAGAATAGAGAATAAGAAGAGTTGTAGAAGAATTTGCAGTCTTAGTAAATGAGTTTGTAGTGAAAGCAAATAGTCTTGCAGTGTTAGCAAGGGCACAATAATATCATCAAGGATAGTAGTGGGGAATATTAATAGGATAAATTATGAGTTTGTTTGAATTTTGCTAGTGAGGGGCAAGGAATTTTGCATCTCTTGATTTGTTGAATTTAATATATTTTCCATCTATAGAATTGGTTTTTCCTTAGGGGTTTTTCCATAGACAATTTGTCCAAAAACATTGTGTTCTTTGTGTTGTGAATTTCTTTCCATATTTTATTGGTGAAGTCATTGTTATGTTATTTTTTGATATTAGTTGTGAATTTATTCTCAATAGTTTAATAATCATTTACGATAGGAGATTAATAATCAGTGACTACAATAGTATTAATTTTTACAATTGCCCATCTTAAACATGCTAGGATTAGACCTTTCATAAGTATGATACATATAGACTATGTTGCACCATTTTTGCCGCAAAAATAATGTCCAATTTTATAGATAGAAAAATTACTTATCCTTCATATTTATTCTACACTTAAGACCATCTCCATGTAATTTTTCATTGGTCAATAGAAGCAATAAAATTTTAAAAATTATTATGGCATGTTTGGTTGGTGCATGCCTAATTGTAGTGGTACTTGTAAAATTTCTCCTATGGAAATACATTTATAGACGATCAACTCACATGAGAGGCTGCCCAAGTATACCACTAGCCCACACTTATGGAGGTACTTAATATCTTTTATTCTTTGGAAAAATGGAGGTGTTGTTAATAAATTTTTGTGCTTCTTGTATCTTACAGATATCAATTTATAACCTACTCCACTTTGTCGAAGACAAAGGAATATCATAGATTTTGGTGGTAGAATATATGGATGGGGAAATTAAAGCTATGACAAATACTTATTATACATTGATTGGCAAGGAAGGCTTTGGTTTAGTATTCTTTGGTACATTTTTTGGGTATGATGTTGCAGCGTCAATACTTTCAAGTGCTTATAATCAAGGGTGAAAAAAATTCCAAAATGAAGTATTTTTCTATGCCTTCACAACTCTAAAAATCTATCTTTCAACATAAGAAATTATTTTTCCTCTTATTTCATTGGTAGTTAAAATTTATTATTAACATATTTTGCTTCCATTTATTTCAACTTTAGGTTAGTCTTCTTTACATATTATATTATAAGAATCTTGTCCGAGAACTATTCCAAGGTTAAAACTTAAACTGTGATTAATCATTTCATTGAAAACTAATAGCATTGCTTTATTTTTGTTTTACTATGTTTATTTTCAATGTTTCCTAAGGAAAGGTGATCAATTTTAGCCATTTCTTTTTTAATCTAAATGTTGGCACATTTTGTTTGGTCAAATTGGAGGATACACAAATTTCTATGGAAGAGAACATGTGAATATCAAAATGAAGGTGTTGGTTTTTGTAGATGTTCTTAACATTTGGCATGTTTTTCAAAAAATTTAGGGAAACATCAAAGTGTTTAGTTGTGATTGGCTTAAGTTTAGGCAAAATATCATTAAAGTATTATATTTACTGAGGAGTGTTGGAAGGAGTCAAAGTTGCTCACAAGTTAAGAAATGCAGGTAAGATGGAGAGCACCACGTGGCAATGAGGTGGAAGGTGTACAAAGGTGGACCAATTGGGTGCTACCACGTGGCACACCTAGTCAAAACTACTTTGACCCCAAAATTCAAGGGTGAAGCAAGAATAAAGATATTTAAAAAAAAAAAAATTAATCATTTTGTCAGGGCATGTACAAAAGTCTTTCAAATTCAAAAAGGTTTTAATTTTAAAGTTGAAACTTTAGAAATTATTTAAATTTTTTGAATTTCAAGTTCAGTCATAGATCCATGCAAGGGGGGTATTTTTCAAATTGAGATTTAGGGGTCTTCTAAGAGGCAAATATAGACATATTATATATTGCCAGAATTGGGAGAAGATGAACTTTCTAATTTTGAGGTTAGTTTTTGCACAAGAAATAGTTTGTTCAAGCTACAGTAGGTTTTGTCCCAAATTCCTAACTTGCAACCACATTTAGGTATCAACATTTAGTTTTGATTTCTAGTAAGGTAATGACTTGAATATGGGTAAAACATGGTAAGAATGTAGTTGGGGTTAATTTTGGTCACCATTATTCAGTTTAAACCCAAGTTTTTACCAACATTTCATGATGCAGTCCAAATTTTTGGTTGCACAAAAGTTTTCATCATTTCAATAGAGATATTTCCAAATTAGTTACAAGATGATGATGAAAACCATATTAGATCAGATGGGTTGAAAGAAGAGAGAGGTTATTTAGTTGTAGGGTATGGAATTCCAAGTGGACACATGTCATTCTAAGATTAGATATGGAAATTCATCTTAGTCTATATCTTTCTTTCTTTCATCCATTGTAAAGATTCAAGTTTTCACTTTGAAACTAGTTGGTTCCAATCTTGAGTTTTCTCAAATCTGAGATACCATTCTTTAACAATTTTTTCTTGTATGAATAGTAGTAATGAATAGAATATAGACAATTCAAATCTTCTAGGTGTTTTTGTGTTTCAATTTTAGGCATATGAATGTATTATTTCAAGGAAATCAATACAAAGAATAACAAATGATTGAGTTTCATTTTAAATCTTGTCTCCTTTCTCAATGAGCTTCAATATTTTATTATCTTTGAACAAAGAGTCTAGGTCATAGTTGCAGTCCCTTAAAGTTGTATGTTGTTTCATTTTTGCTTATAATTCAAGGAGTTATGTAAATGCTTCGGGGAAACCAACGGGGTTGCAAGTGTATTGATGAGGATATAAGGTAAAAAAGAGATCTAGATTGAACACAGATGTCTATTCATAATGTGAATAGATAGATCAAATATCTGAAGATATGAATATGTCTTAGGTACCCATATGTATGTTATTGATTCATGGAATTGCCCAATAGATAAGGCACTGATTAGCTACATGATCAGTAGCTATTATTGTTGTATATTAGGGGTTTTGTTGAACTCAACAATATTAATCAAATGCTTTTCCCCTTTCATGTTGAAGAGCTGAAAAGTCTAACCCTAACTCAGCTTGTGAATTTCCTAGATTTGCAATTTTCTACTATAGATCTATGTCATTTCATGAGTCATTAGTAGAAATAAGGGTTAAATCTTCTTAGAAGATTCAAGAATATATTTTTTGCACTAGTACCATATTGGTTGAATCTGAGGTCCACCCACCTAGGTTTTACAAAGCTTGAAGTAGAAGAAGGGTCAAGCCTTATGGTTGGCCTAATGTTTGAAATGATATGTTAAAGATGAGAGTTAGCTACCCCTAAATGTTTCATATTCTCATCAGGGTAATTTGAAGCCTATAATGTTTCAAAACACAACTAAATTCTATTTTCACTAATTTTTATTTTTGTGGAATAATGTATTTTTAATTCAAATATTCCACAAAATATTGACATCATCATAACATATGGGCATGAAAACTTGTGGATTCTCCATTAACACTTGGCTAAGATATGTCATACTCCATATATTCTTATTCTCTTACACACATCCATATTTGGCTTCCATTGTCATAGATTATTAGCTTTAAGTGGGGTAGAGGTGTCATATGATGCATCATAGATCCTCTTCATCCTTAGTGAAGTTTGACTTCCAAGTATAATACAATCCTACATTTGTCATCTTCTGTCATATGCATCATGGATTTTCCAAGGAATCTCTTACCAAGTCACATGTCCAAGGTGACAAATCCAATGCTCTAATCTTTTGTATGATTATAAAATGAGCATTCTTGCTCTCATTTCTAGTCTCTAAGGTCCCTAATTCCTATGTCCTTGAGTCCTTGGTTTTTGGACTTTTATTCTCTCAAGCTTAAATCACATTTTCTAGTATTCTCATAGCTTCATCATTACCATAGGCTTTTGCTTTCTAATTGTGTGCATTATAGGCAATTTGGAGCTACATCATATGGAGAAGAAAGGACATGGGAACTACAAATGAAAGAAGAGGTTTCTAATGTTGTGTTGGTTCCTTTCTATTACTTTGGCTTTCATAGTAGACTAGAGGGTGTTGATGTGCATTTATTGAGCTTGTGATTTGCTCATAGTATGTTAGACATTAGCCTATTTTCAAGTCCTACACTCTCATAATTATGCAAGTAGATTAGAATAACTCTTTCATTCCCATCTATCCCACTAGAGAGATTATTCCATTGTCTTACAATAATAATGATCTAAAGCTATATCAAGTTCATAATTCAAAGAAGGTAGCACCTACATTTAGTTTTAGTCTAGATAGGCTTTTGTTTCTTCTTTCTTCCTTGCTTTGTTCCCTACTTCGCTAGGTTAGTGTTCCTTTCCTTTGTGTTCTTATTTTAATTTTTCCCACTGTAGTTTTTCATTCTAGTTGTTTGAAACCAAATATTCTAGGCCCCATCTCAGACATTTGCAATGCCTCAATTCCTAGTTAGAGCCAGTTATTGCCAACTTTCAGTTTTTCCCCTATGAGTGTGTAGTTGGTAGTATTCATTAAGATTTTGTGAAAGATTTCTTGTCAAGATAGCCTTTAGGTGACTTACTTCTCATTAAGTTCCCAAGACTCTCACTTTGCATCTTTTCTGAACCTCCCTTGCTTTACTATTCTCTATCCCTCCATCTAGGTTTCTTGTCATTTTAATGCATTTGGGGTTTACATGATTTAGATTTGGTTCAAATATGTTTTAAGAATCTTCTTGGTGAGAGGTCAATTCCTATTTCAATAACTTCTATCTTACACCAGCATTCTCATTTGCTTTGTATTTTGAATAATCGACTAGCTTTCCCCTTAGTGAAGTTTATCAAGAATGTACCCAAGGACCAAAGTCATGATAGTATTCATAGATGTTTTCTTTCTTGACTTATGATGGAAAGATCTATGAAAATGAAAGTCAAATATTTCAAGGTTTTAATTCAAAATTCAGAGGTAAAATCCATTTCTATGAAGAGAAATGGGTTTGTGGCTTTTTAGCTACAAATTGATCGAAATGAAAGCATTTTGGTATCTTTCCTAATCTAGCATGGATTATGCTCAATAAAAGAAAAATGTATGCATAAAAACCATGTAGGCATGATAATAAAAGGAATTAATCTAAGCCCATAATCATGAATCCATGTTCAAAAAATCATCTCAAGATATCTGATTACAATAAGGGAAAATGCTTCAAAGTGTTTCTTCCCCCAGAAAGCACTAATTTTAGAGGGGTTTTTCATCCTAAGTGAATATAAAAGGATACTTCTCTTAAGACTCAAAAAATAAAGAACTACAAGACTATAATATGAAAATATTCTATAGAGATGCCCAAATACACTTTTGAAGTCAGTCATAAAAGTAAAATTTTGATATAACAGAGATCAAGTGTTTGAATACTAGATGTAGAGAATAAGAAAATGAAGTGTCTAAGGTATCAAAGGAACATTCCTCGCAATATGATCCTAAATTAAAGGAACGATAATTTTATAGAAAGATAGATCTACGCTCTCCCCTTCACATAAAATGAGTTATCATATGGATCCTTATTCTAGATTGTAAGAATTTGCCTTAGGGAAATATTCAGCCAAGACCAAGGAAATCAAGCACAAAAACAATAGTAGACCAAAAAAGTCTGATCAAATTAATGATATGATATTCAATTCAATGTATTTATTGATATGTACACTAGAAATGCCTATATGTAAAGGCCTCTATGATGCATCTAGAATGCCTGGGTGTTAGTAACATGATAAGTCTTACAACTAGGCACATGTCCAATAGTAGTGGATTATCCTCCATTAAGCATAGGAGTAAGTGTGATGATGAGAGGATAATCCTACAAAGGTGTAGCACACAAAATTATGTTGTAGACATCATGTGCTAAAATAGGAGTGCAAATAACTATGTTGTCTACATGACAACTTAGTTAATTATGCAAACTCTAGTGTTGTTGTAGACACCATGTGCTAAATTAGACTTTCTTACTTATGTATTATCAACATGAAAACTCATAAGAGTACACAAACTCCTAAGTGTCTCACCAAAATAATAATAATATAATGCATTGACCTAAATAAACTTAAGTATAGTGTAAATAGTAAATACTTATTTACACCAATAGCCCCCCTTAAGTGCAATGTAGGGGGATGCACTTAAGCTTACAAAAGGTAGGATGAAATGCATGATGGGTCCTAGATACTAGGCCATGTTAGGTACCCATGTACATAATAAAATGATATCTCTTATAAATTAGAGAAAGACAGAAAACCTCATGGGGAGAACCCTCCACCAAAAAGAGAGACGAAAAATCAAGATGCATGGATGGATGGAGTAATCAAGACCCCCCCATTACTACATACATCAAGTATATAAAAAAGAGAAGAAGGAAAAAACCCATAAGAGGAAAAAGTCATCCCCATAAAAGAGAAGGAGACAAGGTAGTCACCCCTTAAATGTAGAGTGTCAATCAATGATATCTGCTCCAATGTAGAAGATGACCCAATGTTGTTGAATAATGTTCCTCCCCTTTGGAAGAAACAATGGCAGAGGTACAAATGAGATGCTTCCCCTATGTGTAGAAAGAATCTTGATGATGAATGGTTCTCTAAAACTTGCTCAACTATCCCTATGTCGATGTTGATGGTCCCCCTTCAAATATTGCAGAAAAGAAAATGTGCAGATTGAGCAAGGATGGATGTAGAACATGCCCCAAAGAAATGACTATCTCCTCAAATGATAAAGAGACCTCCCACAACTATTGTACATAGGGATCCAGAATCACATCAACCTGTGAAGATTGATTTTATAGAGAATGGACAAAAGGGTTAGAGTGATCCCTCACAACAATTGAAGAGTGATCTTCTTCATCAAAGAGAAGATGTATATCATCAATGATGTCTCCCAAATCTACTATGTATGACTTCAAAAAAAAACCTTAAATATCTATCAAGAAGTCAACCACTGATGCTGGTGCTGGAAGACAAGGTGTATCTTGCTATTTTGGATGTATCACTGTGGCTATGGATGAAGTATTTGCCTCAACAAAGAGAAGATGAATATCATCAGTGATGTCTCCCACACCTTCAATGTGAGACTCCACAAATAGATCTGAAATATCTGAAAGGAAGTCATCCCATGAAGCTAAAGAAGGAAGACATAGTGTTTCTTGCTGCACTAAATTGGAAGCATCTATGACTAGAACTAGATCAGTAGTAGCAATAGGAGCATCAAGAGCATTAGGAGGTGTGAGCATTAGGAGGAACATATCATAAGGTTGAATGAGCTTTTTAATAATAGGCCAACAATCTCAACTGATATTGAGTATAATGATATCCAAAACTCTACTAATAGGTGGTTTCTCTTTAGTGTCAGTGATCAGTTCATTGGAACTTAAATAAGTAAATGCTTCCTTATGCTCACTTCTTAGATGATCAATGATTAAAGGACTCCATTTTTTAAAGTTCCTTTTTGTCAACGGGGGTCTAATTCATTGACATGTGCGACAAAACTCTTCCATGAAATCAATGAATGTTAGCACCACACAAAATGCAAGAGAGAATCAAAGAAACCACCCCTAATGGATGATTCATGCACTTTATAGTCACTTGGCAATTTAAGGCCTATTTTTGCTAGTAGTATTTTTGTCCACACAAGCCTATATTCTGATTGCAGATTTGGAAAGTAGACAAAAAAAAATTGTCCACACAAGCCTATATTCTGATTGCAGATTTGGAAAGTAGACAAAAAAAAATTGTCCACACAAGCCTATATTCTGATTGCAGATTTGGATTAAGGTGTGAAGTTTGCACGGGCTTTACAATGAGGAATGTAATTATTGTTCCCTGCATCTCCTAACGAATCTCCCAAAACAAACATGGCCGGCACATTTTCAGCTGCAACCAAACAATTGATCATCCATAACCCAACTAAAATACCCAACAATGAATTCATCATCATTGTCTCAATCACCCAATTATCCCAGATCTTCTGCTCAAACTCCAATTCGCTTGTTTGTCAATGAGAATAAGTTATCATATTTATATAAAGCATGCTTGAAAGTCTTCCTCCCATGTGTTAGAACGACTACATCTGCCAAATAAGACCATTTCCATGTTCAAAAGTGCAGGAATAAAATAAGCTCGAATGTGCCAAATACCACCCTCACCGAGATAATTATACCGCCACCATTTCGATGGTGAATTTTTATAATTTCTCGAACCTCTCCTTCAAAATTTACATTGGGTTTTTCAACTGGCACTGTTTACCACTAACGTCGTTTCCCAGAGTCTCGGGCACAGTGGTGGTGTGAATTGTTCAGTAATTGACGAAGCTGATGATATATTATTTGATTATATGGAAGTTTAAAATTTGGGAAGTGTGATAAAAAGGACGAGATTCAAGGTCGGCCTTAAACAGAATATTCTACGAGTCTTATGTAGATGTTTCATCTAATTTTTTTCTAATAGAAATCATTTATTATTAACATGATTTGAGATGAGTGGCAAGAAAGTCGTAAGAATGCTACTTTTTTAAGCCAACTAACAAAGATATCTGTCAGCCCTTGATATCGGCATAAAATCGTGCTCCCTTATCAACAATAAACTACACATAAATGATAAGTCTCCTATACAAAAACAGTCATATGATAATTTTTTATTTGATTTTTCACAAGGCAAAACAAAGAGTACGTATAACCCTGCCTTTTTAAAAACAAAAATTTGTATTTGGAAATAAGCTATGGAAAAAAGAGGGATAATTACAAGTTGGAATTAAATTAGGGAAAAAACAGGGGTAACTACATATTAACAAAAATGTCACCTAATTTTAGAATTTTTTGTTTCTCTTTTTTTTTCACCATTTTAAGGGGAATGTTAAGTGCATATGTTAAAAGGCTGAATGTCAAAGGATTGAAATTCAATTGGTTGAGTGTTAACATTAAATATAGAAAGTCATCTATTAAGGTTCAAACAGTTTGGATATATGTTTACTCATATAAGTGTGATCTGCTATATAAAGATAGAGACAAATGAGATCTCCTATATATGATTGCTTAGTCAAATTAAAATTAGGAGGCTTATAGTTTAAATGTATGCTTCCTCATATTGTTGTAAATAAAAGTATAGATGTTACAATCTATATATGTTCATAAATAATTCTAATAAAAATTAAACAAAAAAATTAAAATAAACTAAATAATCTATGCAGAACTTGTCCTAGATCTATTTATAAATACGATTTAAAATAAATCATTCAAAATATCCAAATAAATCATTCAAAATAATCACAATTTAGAAAATATGTTTAAACCAAACACAAAATGAATATCCATCAACTTTCTGTCTTTATTAAAAATATTAAAATAAATCATTCAAAACAAGAGACGCAAGCGTCATAGGTCCTGCCATTTGAATTTGTAGTTTAAACAAAATAGAAGTAGCAATATTCCCATTCGAAAATATTAAATGTTAACTTTCAAAAGAATTTTAGGTGCTCAAAAAGTACTGACTATCCAGAAGTCAACATACATTAGAACAGTACATGTCTATAATGTATGCAATCATAATCTTAATTCAAATATTTCGTCAATGACATTGATAATTGTATGATACAATCTATGTTGAATCTTGATGTGTGTGACTTGCTATTGTTTGAACAATGTAAAACTAACTTACTTTGCATTGGATACAAAGTCTTATTGCAATCAGAATCTTAATTCAAATATTTCATCAATGACATTGATAATTACATGAGACGGTCTATGCTGAATCTTGATGTGAGTGACTTGCTATGGTTTGAATAGTGTAAAAG
The DNA here is from genome assembly GCA_028749045.1 of Cupressus sempervirens. NCBI lineage: Eukaryota > Viridiplantae > Streptophyta > Pinopsida > Cupressales > Cupressaceae > Cupressus > Cupressus sempervirens. The sequence continues at coordinate 139,090,300 of CM053789.1, read as the reverse complement.
TAGCTTATTTGCATTAGATAGAAAATCTAGCTTCAGATAAGATGGTGCCTCGGTATATTAGCACCAAATTCACCTTATAATATAATAAATATAAAAGATAAATAAGTTAAAAGAAAATAATGCAAGAATAGAGAAAAATAGACAATTCACATAGTTCATAAACAATTGTAGGTGAATTAAAAGTCATCTTCAACATTCTTATTTACAAAATTTATTGTGTATGAATACAATGTGAGATTAATTAGAGTATTCATTGATAATGAGTACATAGAATGCTAAAATAGAAAAAATGTAAGCCTTCTATTTTGTGCACCCTTACAATATAACTATAAAAAAGAAAATAATTTAGAAAGTTAATAAATATATTATCAAATCATTTACTATTTATTATTAAAAACAAAGAGATTATTTATTTACAAGTTCCTTGTGGATTGTTTATAAAGTATAAAAATAGAGGAAGAGAGGAAGAGAGAAGGTTAAATATTTATACAAATTTCAATATTTAAGTAGAGATATTCGAAATTAATAAATATAAAAGACAAAAGACATTTGGAAGAACTCTTTATATAATCATTCTATATTCATAACAAAATATTCGAATTGTTGGTCTTTATATTGTTTAAAATTTACAAATATAATTTCAAATGTAAAAAATTGCTAAATTTTTATTGTAATTTCTTTGGTTTTTAGAATGTAAAAGCTTAATTCCTAAAGTTTTTATAATGTTCTTAAATAAACTTTAATAAATAAATAATTATGAATAAAATAAAATCTAATATATTTATATTAAATTATTGTCATTAAATATTTATATAAATATTCTAGTTCACAATCAATAATTGTAAAAGTAAAATAGAAAATTGAACATAATAATATAAAAATACTAAAAATAAAATAAAACTATATTGAAAAATATTAAGATTTAAGTTTCATTTCTTATATAAAGAAAATAGTCAACATGTCATGTCATTGATATAATTACTATTTGATTTTTATGTTTAAAATAGTTCTAAAAATGATTTTCTATGGTAAAAGAAGATTTGTATAAAAGATGACATAAGCTGTAATTAATGCATTAAATATGGTAAAAGAAGATTTCTATAAAAGATGACATAAGCTATAATTAATGTATTAAAAGTAGAGTGTACAAAATATCCTAATTTTCTATGAAGAAAATTAATTTTACTCCTTACTATTATTGCTCTAAGCCAATCAAAGAAGAGATAAATTATTTTGTTTAAATCATTTAAATAGATGAAAAATTTAACACTATAGTTTATAGACATATGTTTTAAAAATTCTTGACTCTAATTGGATATTTAAAAGTTACTATTGCATCTAATGGATCCCATGGCAGGAACTAATAATAACAGCTTAAAAGGTATGTTTAAACCAACAACAAAATGAATACCCATCAACTTTTCTTTACAAATATCTAAGAATACCCATCAACTTCTCTTTACAAATATCTAATAGTAAGCTTATGCTCCCTTCTCAAGATAATAAAACAGGAAAGGCCAATCTCCATACAAAATGCACTAAAGACAAAACAAAGTCAAACTTTTTTTTTTTTCCAGAGTCACGAAAATATTTTTTTGATGTTTTCGGCAGATCATGAAGATCAATGTAATGCCCCGCCAAGGGATCCAAAGAATTCCACTAAGTTTGTCAAACAATTTATTTTTTTTAAAACATAAATTATAAACCATTCACAACACTTGCGGAAGCAATAGTAGCATCCAACTGAAAATAACATAACATAACAGATTACATTCTTTAAAGATCCCTTAACGTTGAATTACTTCTAATCATCACTTATTCATCTAACATTATATCCTTAACAATGAAATAACAAGGATACATCCAATGTTCTTAAACCATATACAAGTGTACATTTTAGATTGCTCAATCATCCATTGTTCATGTTACAAGGTATGAAAAACTTAAAAGAATAAACATCCATGTAAATAAAGTACATCATCTTCCAATATTAATCCATGATGTAATAACATAATGAAACCACATATCATACATGATGCATCATCATCATAAAGACATAAACATCCATCATAAAATATAACCATATATCACAAACATAAATAACTAAGTGCACGGTTCCTCCCAACCGTAAATAGCATCATTAGACCATCATGGATCCTAGCCATCCCTCTGTGCGTAACATTCCAAAGCATCGAAGAGATCATCGGCTATAAACATAGTAGGAATGTCACTCCTAAAACATCCTACTAACATACAAAGTAAAGCATAAGATAACATCATCTAACATATGCAAATCATCAATATAAGAAACATACCAATAAATACATCCATCATAAGGTATATCATCAATCATAATGATCCAAGAACAGAATGAAGATAAATATCAACCAAGAATGCTCCAGCCACGGTGTCTCGGACGGATCTCAAATGATAAGAGTGGAAAATACACTACCACCCGACCGCGTGGAACCTAAATGGTCCACTCCCACCGTGCTGAGGAGATAATCTCAAGTCCCAAACAGGCTATCAAAATCACATAGCACAAATCTCCAAAGTCCAAGAATCCTAAAAGTCTACTACTCAAAGGTTCCAACACACACAAAATCGACATCTAATTCTCAGAGGCACACAATGACATGTAGAAAACCTACTCTGCAAGCGGGAAAGTGTCATCGCATTTATCTCGTACAAGTTACCCTGGCAGTTAGCTAAACTCCACGGGTCCATACAGATCTCATGTGGCCACTAGTATCCTCTCATACTGACAAGGCATACTATGGAATGCAAGGTCGCAACCATGCATCTCACTACTCCCATCCTAGCGTGTACAAGCGCTCAAGGCATGGGAGAGAACCAAAACTCTTATCTTTTTAGGTTCATTTAATCCCCATTTAGTGTGTAAATGTTATCACTTATTAACCAAACTTACAATGAGTTACCCTGGCAGCCACTTAGGGCCCCGACCTCCATTGCAAGCCACTTCCCGACACTACAAGTAGATTACCTACCCTAAGCTCATGGAATCATAAATCACCACAGTCCTGTACAAGCGACTGTAAAGAAAATCCAAAAGATAATTCATAAAAAGAATCATCAAATATCCACAATAAGAATCATCAAATATCCATGATAAAATCATCAAATATGCATAAAAGCATCAAATCTCCATGAGCAACATCCATAGAAAATCATGACCACAATAGTTCTCTATTGGCAACTGAAGGCATCACTGATAATCATAAGTATCCATTGGTTCTCAATAACCAAAATATATCCCAAAATAATCACCATATCCATTGGTTCTTCAACAAGCAACCAAGAATATCTCAAAATCATACTGATCAAATATCTCAAAATCATACTGATCGAAGACTCCAAAATGGTTGAGTCAAACATGTCACATCATGACATCATCAAGAATAGATCCACATTATGGCGACTAGAAAACAATCCAAGGATAACTGATCGATGACTCAAAAATGATTAGCTCAGGTGTCTCAAATACATATACATCTCAGCTTTGCACATGAAGACTAATGAACAAATACAAACATTTCATAGAGCATACGATCACATACCATGGTTGGGCTTATAAAGATCGAGACCAAATAAGATCAACATGCCAACACATCTCTTAACCCCCGAGCCTCTGGTAACAACCTAGGACTGGTCAACACTAGTTAACCCAAAACCCAAAACAAGAAGCATAAAGAATACACGATGCAAACACATGTTTTGGTTTTCTAAATTCACATAGTTGAATAATGTGTAGAGTTTATTTTTCCATTTTCAAGTGTACTTCGAATGTCTAAGTTTCATTATTTGACCTACAAGTCAACCCAATTGTTCCCCGATAGCATTATCCTTTCATTATTAAGAATCACATTCTAAGAATAACTTAAGGATAAATATTCACTAACTAATCATTATTGACCTTAATTAAATTGTTCTCTATTTTAACCATGATCCATATTCTAATTGATTAACTTTCCTATAATATTACTTCAACTTCCAAAATAAATCAAGGATCATTATTCGTTATCATATAAGAAAGCCAATTATCAATCTTTGAATAAGAATATTATAACTTAATTAAAATGATCAATTAATTCAATCAATTAACATAGGTACACAATCCATGTCCTATTAACATTCTAATAGTTAAACTCAATTAAATATCTCTAACACTTAAGCCTCTTAATTATAATCATTTTAATAATTAAATCGTTACTAATAACCGTTAAAATATCTAAGTCATTATTCAAGTCATTAGAATAAGACTTATCAACTTCGATATAGATAATCTACAATCTCATTAAAAGAATTATATCAATTAAATCTCTATTACATAACTTAATTATTAATTAAATCTAATTAACTCTCATTAATTGATTTAATTAATAACTACATAACCATAGCAATGTTCCAATTAATATCAGTTGACTAATAACTAACCAAAATTCTGTGAGATAGAAGTCAACTATAGTTCAATACTCAAATGATCATATTACTAATTCAATAATATTAACTTGTTAATATTTAATAACAAGCTATATTGAAAATATTAATAATAAATCTGTAATGACCACATTCGTCATACTAATATTTTCTTAACAATTCGTATTAATGATAATCATTTCAAGTTAAATCTCTATCGCATAATATAGTTATATGAATATCAATTGATTAAAAATCAACTATACTCCAAATCCAAAACTAATGTCTTTTACAAATCTTCAATCATTAAATAATCTCCACTAGATTAACTCTAATCGAATTTATTGATAGCTATATAATCTATTTATTATTTATTAATAGTTTATTAGACCGAACAACATTAATAAATAATAAACTCATCGCAACTATAAATAATATGACTCCATGTCAATTAAATCTTAATCCATTATCATTAAAGTCTCGTCATTTAAAAACGTAATATAAAATTACCATTTCTTATTTACTTAATGTATATATTAATATACATTAAATAAAAAGTCAACCTTTAGACTCAATTTTCTAATCACTCAATATTCAAATTAATAATTCAGTATCTCTTAATAATAATTCACGAATTATTATTAATCGATTATCATTTATCATTTTCAACGAGTCGATTAAGGACCCCAAAAATAATAGATAACTTAAATATTTAAACTCATCTATTATCACTATTTAATCAACTTGATTAATTACTTAATATTACATATATATATATATATATATATATATATATATATATATATATATATATAATGATTAATATTCAATACTTCATTATGTTTACAAAATCGAATTACAGTATTATATATATATATATATATATATATATATATATATATATATATATATATATATATATATATATATATATGTATACGTATATATATACATATATATATATATATATATATATGTATACGTATATATATACATATATATATATATATAATAATTATATGTAAAACCGAAATCCAAACTTTATAACATATCACATAACCTGTTTATAGCAACAGATGTCGTGGTACATAGTACACTGTGGACTAACAATTATCGATTCCAACATCATACATTGCGATAATAATTCGCAACAGTGCCGTGTGCTTTAGCCGTGCGGCCTCTGCCCTCTGACGTAGGGCCTGCGACGGCAGTCGAGGTACCTGCGTCAGCGGGTACAGGCGACCGCCGGCGGGATAGTAAGGAAAAAGGGGTCGGGTGGGGTGAGACCCCTGCCCCCCCAACATTATTATTATTATATTTATAAATAACATTCAAACACGGTTTGCATTTTAAATAACAATTCATTAAAACATTTACATGCGATTTGAAATTCCATTATATGATTTCTATTGCCGCATTTTAAAACAAACGTATGCATATATATATATATATGTATATGTATATGTATATGTATATGTATATGTATATGTATATATACAGATTATAAATCAGTATCACAGTGAAATATATATATATATATATATATATATATATATATATATATATGAAAGTATGCAGATTTAATATATATTTTAGAAAGGGAACACAAATATATATAACTTTAAATAAGAAGAGTTTTCAAATTCTTTAAATTAAGAATTTTCTCTTAAAAATAATTATCCTCAAAATCTAACCATTAATTTTCTCTAATAGGTTTGACTATAGGATTAGAAACCCTCTTCAATTCTATTTATCACTTTGATTCTAAATCGAACCCAGACCCGAATTAGATCTAATTTTCTCCTTAATTGGATCTAGGGTTTTCTAATATTTTCTTCTCAACCAAATAATTACATATCTAGATTCTGATTCAAATTGCAAAATTTATTCATGGAATATAATCAGACACATATAACAAACATGATGAAGACAGGAAGAGAAATGGTGCAAAGAGAATATGTGATTATCACGAGTGCACCTGGACACTGATGCTAATTTTGTCATGCCTCAGAAATCCATAAAGAATCCTTCCCTTCTCCATCATTCGCAATCCTTCCAAGATCCAAGCCAACCGAGAATCTCCAAGTGACTAGATGTGCTAGAAGAAGCATGGAAGCATATAGAAGCATATGAGCATGAAGAAGAATATGAGCTTGTAGCTTCCATTAAGCTTTCGTTTAAGCTTTTCATTAAGCTTCTACTTCAACTTTCATAAGGCTTCCATAAGGCTTTTTTTTAAACACACTAGGAGAGCCTCCATTTAAAGGCCTCTAAGATGCATCTAGAGTGTCTCTAGAAACAATTAAAAGATAAGCATGACAACCAAGCATGAGCCTTCTCCAACCTTCTAGATAAGTCTTAAGGTTGTAGACACCATGTGCTCAAATAAAAATGCTAACTCCTAAGTGTAGACAACTTGTGCAAACTTAGAGTGCAAACTCCAGTGTTGTCTACATGACAACTTTTGAGAATTTGCCAACTCTTATGTGAGCAAATATTAAAAATAGTGCACATTAAGTAATATAATATTTACTTTACTCTTTCCAATTTAATTTATTAATTTATTAAATCTCATGCACTAACTTTAATAATTTCACTTTTCAATCTTAATATATTTATATTTTAATCACATGAGATTTAGAATCTTTTATTAATTTAAATATATCTTCCACTTTTGAATTTCATTTTTCAAAACTTAATTGCTAAAATATTTATTAGCTTTAATAATATTATTTAGTCATTTATTTAAAAATGAGCTCCAAATATATTATTATTAAAATAAATATTGTCACATTCCAAATTTAAACTTTTAACTTTTATCTTCCAATTTAATTATTTTATTTAATTAATTTCTCAATTAATTAAATAAAATAAATATTAAAATATCATATTAATTAAATTAAACCATTAATTAAATCTTTTAATTAGGCTTAATTAATAGAAAATACATCAAAGACTCACAAGGTAGAAATACGGAAACCCATCATAGCCAAAATACATACAAAATCAAACTAAGGGTTAATATCACGAATTACGTCATCCAACGTATTCGGAGGGTACTCAACTTAGATACTTGTCCTAATTTTTCAATTAGAACAAATGGCTTAAGGGTTGGAATTTGGACTTGAAAATTTATCTCCCCTCTCTTATCATTGAGATAGTGTGATAGGGTATGCTCATCCTGGCAATTCAGGGAAGTCGATACCCGGTACCTACAATCTGCATAAAAACCATGCATGTACAAGCACAATATATACTAAACTAAACAGGCAATGGCAGGAAGTGGTGCATCGTGTAGATCCCGATTAGCAGGTGACTACGACTCCCTTCCTTGACCACATCAGACACGTCATACAAAAGCAAACACGCAAAACAAACACGCACACCATACACATGCAAGTATGGGGTAAGTATCCATAATAAAACACATATGATAATAAATTATCTTACTAATCATCATTAATAACTGCAAACACTGAAAATAATCATCATGCATACTTGAAATATAGAGTCTAAGTAATCTCATCACATAATAAGCTGAATCCATAGCACAATATCTGATAATCTCAAAACAATGCTGCTAACCATCAATATGAAACTAGCTCCAAAAGAGTTCAGCAATGATAACAAAATGCGAACTAGGGGCAGGCACTACAATCAAATACTGAAATTTTTGAAAAAATCCATTATGTTTTCGATTTTTTGAAAATTGATCAATTGTAAAGAAGATAGCCCCATCCTAATAAAACTATTCATAAATGAAAATAGATAAACTTTAATGCCAAAATATTCTTATATCTTAGTAAGTTTTGTAGAAAACAGATCGGTTCCAACGTGCAACGCTTTCCTGTTTTGTTTCCCTCTCATGACTCACACTGTTCTATAATTAAATTGTATTTTAATAGGGACAAACGTGATCATTTACTGTATCAATCCCTTAGCAGCCAGAGAAGACTTTTTTAAATTAAATTTATTCCCTTGTTACCTAGCAGCGAGCAAATATATTATTGACCGACTTTGTCCATTTCTGTTTAAACCATTCTAAATGCGAATAAACAAAATCGTTTACAATTCTAACTCTAGTAGAGTAGGTATTACATAAGCAGCTGGAAAACATTTCAGTAATGTCTCAGTGCTTTATTAGGTCGTGATAAAAGGATGTCAGAAATGACGCATAATATTGTCATGTATTGGAATAAAATACACATTGATCAGAACACGAGCAAACTTGCCAAATACTTATATTTAAAATGCATGTTACTGTGCGAATTTTTTTTTTCTCTCAGTCGACATTTAAAAGTATTATCATCTTTACTGAAAAATTGGTAAACTTTTCATATCGTATTGCTGGAAATTACAATTCAGAATAGATTTGTTCTTCTGCACTTACCATACTATCCCACATTAAATTTCTATTTCTATCTTTATAATATGAAGACAAGTGTTAATATAGAGAGGAAATAGTATTAATTATATGTTTTCTTAAAATATAAGAAATAATGAAAATAGTCACATTTTATTATTTATCATAATATAATATTCAAATTGTTGAATAAAATGAATGAGAATACAATGATATCAAATATGTCAACATTATCTTCTTTGTTTTATACATCAAGGCATTTCTAATTATCTATGATAAGCTTCCAATATATAAAACTGACATCGACATATAATTTTGATAAAATGCAGCAAGCTTATAATGTATTAATTAAAGAACAAATACAAGTAGTACATATAGAAAGAGTGCCATCAATATTAACTTGTTAAAAGGTTAATGAACAGCCATAGGAGATCTAATAATCAAGATAAGATAAGATAAAATATAATTATCTACTCAACTAAGGGTGGCTTTATCATATAGGTGAGAAGAAGCTAATTGTCAATTAGAAGACTACCATATATGAACATTCTAAACTCAATTACTACATTGAGGTATGTGTAAGATGTATGTGAATCATAAACTTAAAGGTTTCTCACACAAAGCTCTTTAAGAGAATGAAACTTGGTAATTAATAAAATAAATAAATTAGGAGATATCTCCTTGAATCATAAAACCTAATCATATTGATGATAAAAAAGATGAATATCTAAAAGAAACATGGCGAGAGTGGAGACTCATATGTGATGCATTTGATCATCTAAGAAGTTTGATTAGTTCTTAGAGATCAAAAAGATCCTTAGAAACTATTTTCTTAACTTCTAGCCAGTAAATTTGGACTTACACTTGGACTACTTTTATAGTGTGACTATCCACAATCCACTTCAAGTTAGTGTAATTGCACATGCTTGTATAGAGGCATTAAAATATTTATCTTCTAGTTCAACATTGGCATGACAAAGTTATGTGTTGGTGATGTCATGTGTCTAGTTGCAAAAACACATAACTTGCACCTATAAATTCAAACAAAGTGTGATGTATATTTAAGCACGTTATTCTAGAACCTAATTTTTTGTTACATACATGTTAAATTTGAATTAAGATAGTTTAATGGGTTTTTTGACATTGTGATTATAAAATTATCATTCAACTAAAATTATAAAACTATTTCATAATGACAAAAAAATATTTTTAAAAAAATACATAAGATCAACCACGAAATAAATAAATCATTACCCACCTTTCACACTAACTAAAGAAAGACAGCTTTTAAAGATTGTCCTAAACAAAGCCTAAAATAGATATCTTTTAGTCTTTGAATCTTAGTCAAGAAAATATAACTATAAACTAGTACTCTTTTATTAAATAACAAAATAACTTATGAATAATATATTATTTTTCATAAAAACAAAAAAACCATCAACAAAACATAAACAATGATATATAAATTCCATTTTGATTTATTAAATATTTGTAAGAATGAATTTTTAATTTTAATGTCCCCTCTCTTACAAAACCCACTTATTTTTCTTCTTCTTTGATACATACCACTCTTAAACTTTGGATCCAAGACTTTTACGACTAAACCACATAACAATATTCATTAGACTAGGCACTGTAAATCTCAAAGGCACAGAGTGAATTTTTTTAAAGGAAGTTGTTCATAGAAGCCAAGTCAAACCAATAATTAATATCCATTCATGTTATAAAACTTTTTGTTAATAATATAAAAAAAATTCAATAAAAACAATGCATAATCAAAGTGAAGAACGCTGACTTTGGTGTAAACTTTTCTTTTGTTGTGTTGATTTTTAATTTTTAAGTCTTTATGTAGGCCTCTAATTCCATCGACTGGTGTTTCTTCCATTCTTTTGATTCTTGTCAATTTAAAATAATATTCTATTGTAATATTGCCAAAATATTATAATCAGAATTTAACAGTGTAATTTTGAAGTAACTCATGTATCATGAATCAATTCATGTATAAAATTCTATTTTAATAAGAATAAACATTTGATCATTTATTGGGTCCATTTGGTGAGCGGAATAGGAATACATATTCTGGAATACGTATTCCAAAAACATGTAATTCCTTGTTTGGATGCACCAAAACGGGATTGGAATACGAAATAAAAATGGAATACGTATTCTATTTTTGGCCCAAAAATGGGGTTTTGCAATTCTACCAAAATAGGTGGTATTGGAATACGTATTCCTATTTCATTTTTTTAAATTTTAGAAAATATAAATTTTGGGGTCCGCGAATTCCTATCAAATACTGGCTGAACCAAACAGAGAACAGGAATACGTTCTATTCCAGAATACGTATTCCTATTCCGCCTTATTGATTCTTTACCGTCAGGGAAGACAATTTTCTTAATTTTATTGCCTCGATTCTCAGCAGCTACCGAAAATATTATTAAAGCAACTGGTTTTGTCCACTTCTGTTCAGACTAGTCTATTGTTTCAATTCTAACAGCTAGCAAAGGTATATATTATTCTATTTCTTATAGAATATTAGAGTGCCGGCTGGAAAAAATTCAATCCCGAATCAACTATCCATTGAGACGTAATTAAAAAGGAGTCAAAATTGAGTATGCATATCGTCATCTAGGAATAAAATACACTTTGAGCATTAGAACACGAGCAAACCTGCCAAATGTATTAAAATACGTGTTACAATGTGAAATTATTATATATCTCAGTTCACATTCGAAAGCATGATCCTCGTGATTGAAATATGTGTAATCTTTTCATATGGGATTAGTGGAAACCACAAAAATCACAATTAATGCGTTTGATGCATAGGATGGGAATGAAATTCCTTTTCAAGCTTAAATCTTAAAATATAATTATTAGTTCCTGTAGGAAATCTTACTTACAGAATCGTTCACTTCAAAAACAATTAATAAAAACTTTTCATTAACCAATAAAATTAATAACTTCTAATTTTTTAAAACAAATATTATGAAAATTTAAAAGCCACGACATCTTTAGAATAATATTAAACATATGTTAATGTAATGTTATGTGTTGTGGGCCTGACTTTTTTTTAATATGCTTTTGCATCAAATTGACCTTTTTACCGCTCCAACATATGCCCTATTGTTGCAAAACCCAAGCAAATCCACACAGCCCAATTTACCTACCAAGATTGACCGTAGCATAGATTGATCGTTTCTTTAAAACATTATATATTTATTTATTCTTTATTATTCTTTTGAAATTAAAAGTTAGTTTAAAATTAAATTTATTTTTAAAATTATAATTTATCTTTTACTTTCATTTTAAATTATTTTTGTTTTTAAATTCTAATTATTATCTACAATTATTATATTTCTTCTAAAATATCACTTATTTTCTTATTTTCTAATATATTTTATTTTACTTTTGCTTTCTTAAAAAAAAATTATAATTTTTTTTTGCATATAGTTTATTTTTATTTCTCATATTTTATGCTAACTACTAATGACATTTTGCATTTTGTTACTCTTTTAAAAAGATTAATGGTTAGTTGAGATAATTTGTAATGCCCTGCTTGGAGATCCTTGGAACTCAAGGATTAAACATACACTGAATAATTTTATTCTTAAGATAAATTACCAACAACATAAAGTAACCAAGTGCAAGAGTGAAATATCTATACAAGATAATAAAACATGGAACATGGCTAAGCTCACATGTTCATTTACACCAGCAGAAGTCTAACAAACACTTCCAAAGATCCCCAAGCACTATACCAAACTCAAAATCATGAGAATACACAAGGAGAGATGTTCTTTTTAAGCCCCAAAGAACAAATTCCTAGCATGGTTAAACATATAAGTCCATTTCCAACTAACCATAACATAATCAAGAATTACAAGCAAAGACCAACAATGGCCACGCACAAGACGAAGGCTCAAAGTTACAACCAATCATCCACTGGACACCATGTTCAGAGCTAAATGTTGAATCTTGAAATTTGACTAAGTCTGAATTTATGAAGTCCTGAAATTTCCTAGAATCTTTATCTTAACTCAGAGAGGTCTGAAACCTATCTCAAATGAATCGTCACATATATTAGAATATATCTTAAGTATAATGAATTAAGTGTATGTCAACTCATACTTAAATGATATATTTTGAACCCCATAGAAAATATGTTTTGAACTAGGAAGGTGTAAAATCCATCAGAGTGTCCAAAACCAACTTCCAAACTTTCCTCCACCAAACCTAAATGCCCATTGTTTCTCACGTGAGGAAGTGCACTATTCTCCACTCTCGCACGAGACTTTGCATCACTACATGCGAGAAAGTGTATTACTCTGCACAAGGAAGTGCATTACTCTGCACGAGGATTCACATCACGTCATGTGAGAAAGTACACACTCTGTGCAAGGAAGTACTTGCTCACATGAGGTAGAATGTGTGTATGCATGAGACAATACATTCTCATGTGAGGAACTACCCTTCCCATGCAAGGAATGCCAACAGCGCAATAACGAGGCAAGATAAAAATGCATGAAAATATGAAACCTCCACACCTGGGAGTACAGAATCCACATAAATCAAGGAATGATCACTCGAGAGCATAAGAGACAAGACATTATGCAATAGGAAGGAGAAAACATCTATCCATCTAATCCATAACAACGTATGAAAGAACATGTGGAAAGCAACATCGCAATGTACATACATGGTTCATAAACCAAACATCATATGAAGGAAGCATAATCATCTAAGCAACCAAAACTCGTGCACGATTTCTCCCAACCATAATGGCATCATGAGACCTCAAAGGCCCTAGCCATCCCCCATGCGTAACATCCCAAACTGCCAACTAGATAGTCGGAGCTATCTTATGAGGGTGTTACTGCAACGTAAGTAACATCATAAGAACAAGATCTTGTATTCCCTACCCCTAGTTGACTTTTCTGTTTTATTGTCGAACTCTTTTAATGATTAGTGGCATTTGATTTCCAAAATGTTGGATATTATTTCATACTTAGTTGATTATATGATGAGTTACTTTGGTACTAGTTATTTCATGTATGCATGATTATTCTTCGATGATGATTGTATATAGTGATTCTAGTTATTTCATGATGATAGTTAGGTGGAATATTTATAAGTGTTTTCTATGGATACTTACCCCATACTTGCATGTGTATGGTGTACCTATATATTTTATTTTATGTATGATGTTTCTTATATGATTGAGGGAGGGAGTCATAGTCACCTGCTAGTCGGGATTTACACGATGCACTACTTCCTGCCATTGTCTATTTAGTTTAGAATATATTTGTATGTACATGCATGGATTTTATGTAGATTGTAGGTACTAGGTATCGACTTCTCTGAATTGCCAGGATGAGCATACCCTATCGCAATATCTCAATGGTAAGAGAGGGGAGATAACTCTTGAGTCTGAATCCTAAACTTAAGTCAATTTTCCTACAAAGTAAGACAAGTATCTGAGTTGTCTACCCTTCTGAATTCGTCAAGTGATGTAAATTTGTGAATTTAACCCTTGAGTTTGATCTAGTATTTTGTACTTTATTATGGGTTTTCATATTCGATCTCGTGGATTTGTGATGATTTTGTGTTATAATTAAATCAAATTAAAAGAAAAATTAATGATTTAATTTAATGGAAACTTTATGAAAGAAATTTGATATTTGATTATATTTAATTAATTGAGAAATTAATTAAATAAAAGAATTAAATTTAAAGATATAGTTAAAGTCAAATTTTGGGCATAATAATATTTATTTAATTTAATAATAATATATTTAGGAGTTTACTTTTAATTAAATGCTAAATATTATTATTACTTAAGTTAATAAATATTTTTATCAAAAAATGTCTCAAGAATTAATTAAAGAGAGAAAGAAAATTATTTAATAAAAATATTTTGATTAAATGGCAAAAAGGTTGTGCATGAATATTAAAACATAATTAAATAATAATGGTAAAGGGCTTTTCACATGATTGCACAATCAAAGCCCTAAATTGGCGAAAAATTCTTTATTAGCAATTAAGAGTTCATTTCTTGAGGACTAGGTTTTCGAGGAGCAATTTTAGAGAGGAAGGGAGTTAGAAAGAAATGGAAATACTTGTGTGCTTCATGTGTTGTCAGATTAGAATTAGATTCAGGTAGAATTCTCGTGGTTAGTTTGCGTAGTAGTTTTCCATTCTTCCATTTCCTATCTTTTTCGTGCCTGGATAAATTCATTCTCAGAATTTTTTATATTTTATTGATATCATTGTGTTATAATTTACTAAGTTTTGTTCTTGATTTCGTCTATGAACAAATTAATTTATTAAAACCCTTTTCATAGTTTATCATTGTTCTTCAATTTTGAAATTGTTTTTATTTGAGAAATTGTGAATTAGAACCCTTGTTCTATTAATTTAATGGATGGGAATTTTTATCAAGTAGGGTTTTGGGATAAAATTAATTTATAAAATGTAAAATTTGATTATTACTCGATTTTCCCCTATCAGATCTAATTCGTAGTTTTATATATATATATATATATGGTAATAAAAATTACCATAGTAAATATTATTGTGATAATTTTTATCACATATAATTATTCTCAAAAATTGTGAGATTGGAATTTAATGGGGGCATATTTGTTTTGTTTTATTTAAGCAAAATAATAATAATAATTTATTTATTTTAAGATGAAGTGGTGGGCAGGGCCACTAACCCCCCACCCACCTTCCTCCCTTCTTCCTCCTCGCGGTAGTTGTTGCTGCGGTAGCAGCACGTACTGCTGCGGATGCAACAGTACTCTGTTGTGACTGCAACAAGGTTGTTGCACAGCCTTAATGGCTAGGTTGGCAGGCCTTAAAAAATGCTTTTAATTTTATTTTATTTTTATAAATTTTTTTATTATGTATTAAATTTTATAATTTAAATTAATTTATGTTTTAATAAATATTTAAATTTACTTTTAGATTAATCTTAATTAATTTAATTAATATTATTATTTTTTATTATTGTTAAATTATTTAATCAATATTAATTATTTTTTAATAAACTAAAGTAATTCTTATTATATTATTATTTAATGATTGTGATAATTAATAATCTTGTATTATTTTAATCGGTAATTATTATTTTAATAAAATAATATTCATTATTTAAAATTATTTTATAATATTCAATAGAGGTATTATTATTTTTACGGGTTAATGGTAATTGTGTGATTAGATTTAAAAAGTGAAAATGGGTTAAGTTGTAAGGGAAAATTTATAAACTTTATCAAACTAAAAACTTATAATTAAATGAAACATGAACCTTACTATTAACTCAAATTGTGTGTTTTTAAAACCAAATAGAACTATGAAACTACACTGTCAGTTGTATGTTTTCTTATGTGTTGGGTTTGGGGTTGACTTAGTTGACCAAATTAGGATGTTTACCAAAGGCTTCGGGGTTTGTTCTATGATATCATGATTGTTGAAATCTGATTGAAAAGATCATTGTTGAAGAAGGGAGATTGATGATTAAGAATGTTTTCAATCATTGTTTTGTCACTAATGTCAAACCTGCTATTTATTGGAATGACAATTGTGTATATGATCCAAGTACTATCACTTAGTTGATTGATGAAGAGGATTTAATCAATAAGATGTAACAAAAGTACCTAAGGGAAAGGTTGAGTTATGGTTTTGCAATGAAGTACAAGGATCAGTTAATACAATCGTAAAATGATGTATTGACAATATACTTGTAGGTACAGAGGTTGGGCACACTAAGAAACTCTAGAAAAATAAGTAGTAACAAAGTTGTCTACAAAGCTTGACTAAATTCATTAATGGGTGCCAAGCAAATGAAAAATCTAGTGTGTGGTAAGTGAAATAGAAGGTGCCGAGCAAGTTTAGGTGTCGAGCATCAATAAACTTAGTTGATGCCAAGTGAATCCACAATAAGTGTCAAGCATCAGTAAATTTAGTTGGTGTCGAGTAACACAGTGTGTGTCGAGCATCAAAAAGTCAATAGTGCCGAGTTGCTGAATTATTTGAAAAGTCAAAGAATCGCCAGATCCGAGCCGACAAGTTTGTTACCTTGAATTTTGTGAACTAGATGGAAGATAAGGATGCTAAGCTAGTGGCATAGAATTCTAGGTGAACCATTCTTGGGCAAATTTAGGTGGATTCTTCATGATGTTTCTAGATGAAACAAGATAAGGGGTAGGTACATTGTATCTTACCTAATCCATT
The DNA here is from genome assembly GCA_028749045.1 of Cupressus sempervirens. NCBI lineage: Eukaryota > Viridiplantae > Streptophyta > Pinopsida > Cupressales > Cupressaceae > Cupressus > Cupressus sempervirens. The sequence goes on along the minus strand of CM053789.1, from coordinate 139,073,265 downwards.
CGAACCCTAAATTAAGAGCTAAAAGAATAAAGCGGGAAAAGTATTCTAGACTTCTATTTAAGGAGTCACAGGTCAAGAAGCAGAAGGTTGGTCGGAGAGAGTATGTGGTATTGAGGAGAAGGCATTGAGGAAGAGGAACAGAGTATAGAGACTCTGCTTTGATAGGTGACCACAGAGGTGATTGCATTGGAAAAATGAGCATGGAAACTCAAGAAGACAAAGCTTGAAAGGAGGCCAAGCTGTTAGAGCTACAAAGACTGAAAGCCAAGCAAATTGGAGAGCTGAATTGAGATCTGAAATCTACAAGTTATGTTGTGAGTTGTATCAGATCAAAAGCCCTTATTGTTACTCTCTAGCAATTGTATCAGTTAGGGATAAATCCTATGGACTTAAGTGGTTTAATAGCCATGTTGTAAATCCTTTAACAGGGTGACATTCCAAGTGAATGTTCTAAAGTCCTTTAACCAGGATCACTTCTAACAGGGTTATTGAAATTCCTTAACCAGGTCACATTTAATAGTGTGTTGTGTAGCCTTTAACAGGGCAGGCCTTTCACATGGCATCACTTCAAAAGAGTGAAAAAGGAGTAGCATGTTACTGGTGGTTTTTCCCAAATTGGGTTTCCACATAAATCACTATGTTATGTGTTGATCTTTCATGTTTTATTCCTGCATGTTGATTTTTTAGTAACTTGCCAAGATGGATGTTTAGCTTGGATGCATGGTTAGTTTAAATGGGCTCACTATACTTAGTGAAAAAGTTTTATTAGGAAATTTGGACCTTGAATAACTTATTCATCCCCCCTCTAAGTTATTCTAAAGCATTTCCAACAATTGGTATCAGAGCTAGTTGTTGATTTGGTTTAAAGGTACCAGAAGCAGAAAGATCAAGATGTCCAAGAGAGAAGTTCCCAAGCTCAATAAAGATAACTTCGTTGCATGGAAAAGTTTAATGAAGTTGTATCTTGGATCTATAGGTGATCATGCACAAAGTTCAATTGAAACAAAACATGTTGATCCAGTTGGTGCCCCTACTACAGAAGATTTGAAGAAAAAGAAGGAACACAATCAAGCAATGTTGGAGATTGCCTCTGCCCTCGACTATGTTGAATTTGATGACATCAAGGGATGTAACTCTGCATTCAAGATGTGGAAAGCCTTGTCAGATATTTATGGAGGAGATCAGAATGTCCAAAGAGCAAAAAGAGAAAGCCTCAAAGGAAATTTTGATGACATGAGAATGGAAGAAGGTGAGAATGTTGCCCAGTATGCCTCTAGAATAAAGAAATTAGTAAGTGCAATAAAAATTTTGGGTGGTCACTTAGATGATGATACTATTAATAGAAAATTCTTAAGAACTTTGCTCCCCATCTATGCTATTAGAGTATCATCCATCCAAGAATTAAGATGTGTACCAGGAAACAACCTAACTTTTGAAGGTATAGTAGGAAGACTTACTGCATTTGAGTTATCCAACTTTGATAACTACAAACCTAAGAATCTTGAATCTACTTTCAAAGCCAAGCTAGTGTTGAAAGATACTGAAGAAGTGAAACCAAAGAAGAAGGGAAGAAAGATAAAATATGCATCTAGTGACAGCAACATAGATGAAGAAGATGTGGAACAATTGGAAGCATTGCTAGCGAAAAGATTTCATAGAGGCAAAGGTAAATTCAAAGGTAAGCTATCTATCATTTGTTTTAATTGCAATAAGGTAGGACATATTGCTGCAAGATGCCCACAGAAAAAGGACTATAGAGAAGGCAACAAGCACAAGAGCAGAAGAGAAGATGATAACAAAGATTACAAAGACAAAGGCAAAAAGTGCTACATTGTTGAAAAAGAGAATTCTGCTAAAAATGATGATGAGGTAGTCTATGTAGCCATGAATGATGAGTCAAAAGAAGATGAGGCAATAGCAGTAGTAACCTGTGTGAACAAGAATGACAGATAAATCATAGACATTGGATGCTCACATCACATGACAAGAGAAAAAAGTAAGTTTGTCGCTTTTACTTAGTATGATGAAAATAGTGTCAGATTTGGAAATGATGCTCCATGTCTAATCAAAGGAAAAGGTTCCATTAAGCTTAAAAAGAAAATCTCATGTGATAATGCATATTATGTTGAAGGATTGAACTATAATTTGCTAAGTGTGTCACAATTAAGCAATGTAGGATGCAAAGTAGAATTTGGAAAGAAAACTGCCAAAATCTATGACACTGATGGAAATCTGATAGGAAAAGGAGATCAAACTAGAAGTAATCTATTTTACCTAGATATGGAGGATGTTGCATGTCTTATTGTAAGATTTGATGATGTGTGGCTATGGCATAAAAGGCTATGTCATGTCAACTTTGATAATCTAATTAACATCAGCAAAAAGAAGAAAGTCAGAGGTTTACCTAAACTGAAGAAGCCTAACAATACAATGTGCAAATAGTGTCAACTAGGAAAGATGCCCAAGTCAAGTTTCAAGAGCAAAACCTTTACTTCCAAAGAAGTACTAGAGTTAGTCCATACTGATTTATGTGGCCCAATAGAAGTGAAAAGCTAAAAAGGAGACAGATACATAATGTTATTTATTGATGACCACTCTAGAATGATGGCTGCCATGATCTTAAAGAAAAAATTTGATACTTTTCAAATGTTTAAGTGGTATTTGGCCAAGGTTGAGAAGGAAATAGGGAAGAGTCTGAAGTGCCTGAGATCAGATAGAGGAGGAGAATTCACATCAAAAGAATTTGAGAAATTTTGCAATGATAAAGGAATTAAGAGACAAACATTAGCACCTAGAACTCCCCCACAAAATGGAATTGCAAAGAGAAGAAATAGATCAGTGATAGACTGTGCCAGAACATTGATGATGGAAAATAATGTTTCTTTGAAGTACTGGAGAGAAGCTGTAAGTATAACTGTCTACAGCTTGAACCGAGTACAAGTCAAGAAAGGTACAAATGAAACACCTTTTGAATTATGGTATGGTCATTCACCCAATGTTAAACATTTCAAAGTATTTGGTTGTAAGTGTTATATTCTTAAAGATTCTAGGAATGGCTAGTTTGATGCAAAGAGTGATGAAGGCATATTCGTTGGATGCTCCACTAGAAGTAAAGCATATAAGTGTTTAAATACTAACACTAACAAAATTATGGAGAGTGCAAATGTAAACTTTGATGAGCATACAGAAGTTCAAGCTAATGAATCCAAGAAACAAGAAGAATATAAAACCTTTGTATACTTCTATGAAGGAATGCTTGTTGAAGAAGAAGTTATCAATCAAGTTGGAGATCAACAACAAGTTTCAGTATCAACCGAATCACAACTAGTGAATGTCGAGCTACATTCAGAAGCCAAGTTGCAGAATGAAGCAATGCATATTCTGACTTTGAAACTAGTACACATGAAAGAGATGTAGAACTACCTGAAAGAGATGTGCATAGTGACTCTAAAGCTGAAAGACCAAACATGGAAACAAGGATGGAACCAAGGTTATCCAAGTATGTGAGAAGACATCACCCTATTGAAAAAATTATTGGTGACAAGGAAGCAAGACCAATGACAAGAAATGGACTAAGAAATGAATCATGTCTGCTGAGAAAAATTGAACCCAAAACAATAAAAGATGCACTACAAGATGATGATTGGTATAAAGCTATGGAAGAAGAGATTGATCAGATAAAGAAGAACAAAACTTGGACTTTAGTTCCAAGACCAGCTGATAAGAATGTGATTGGTACCAAGTGGGTATTTAGGAACAAGCTAGATGAGAATGTTGACATCACAAAAAAAGGCCAGACTAGTTTGTAAAGGTTATGCACAAGAAGAAGGACTGGACTATGGGGAAACATTTTCCCCTATTGTAAGAATGGAAGGAGTAAGAACTATGCTTGCATATGCTACCTACAAAGGATTTAAATTCTACCAAATAGATATAAAGTCTACTTTTATAACTAGTATACTGGAAGAGGAAGTCTATATTGAACAACCAAAGGGATTTGTTGATGACAAAAATGAGAATATGGTTTGCAAATTGCATAAAGAATTATATGGTTTGAAGCAAGCACCTAGAGCATGGTATGAGAGACTTCACAAATATCTTGTGAAGATAGGATTTGAGAGAACAAATGACAATAAAAACCTATATATCAAGGAAGAAAAAGGTAAAGATATTTTGATATCTAAAATTTTTGTTGATGATATAATATTTGGAGGAAAAGATACCCTATGCAAAGATTTTGTTGATTAGATGAAACATGAGTTTGAGATGTCAATGTTTGGGGAAATCAAATTCTTTGTTGGATTGCAAGTATACCAACTAAAACATGGCATATTTTTGACTCAATCAAAATATATCAAGGAGATACTCAAAATATTTTGCTTAGAGGATTCAAAACCAGTCAATACACCAATGGTCACAGGACATAAGCTATCCAAGAATGACGAATCAGCTGAAGTGAATTAGACACTATACTGATAAATGATTGGAAAGTTACAATATGTTGTACACAGTAGACCAGATATTGCATTATCTATTGGGATAGTGGCGAGATTTTCTGCAAACCCAAGAGCAAATCATCTTATGGCAGTAAAAAGACTAATGAGGTACCTAAAAGGAACAGAGGACTTAGGCTTATATTACAAGAGGACTAAAAAGTTTGAGTTGAAAGCCTACACTGATGCAGAGTGTGGAGGTAATATAGATGACAGAAAAAGTACTAGTGGAGGAGCACTCTTCTTAGGAAAAATATTAGTCACTTGGACTAGCAAAAAGCAAAGTTGTACCTCACAGTCCACAGCTGAAGCTGAGTATGTTGCCATTGCTATCAACTATACAAATATTGTATGGATCAAGCACCTATTGAAAGGTATGAAGGAAGAGATAACTAAACCTATGATACTCTATTGTGACAACACAAGTTCCATCAACATATCAAAGAATCCTCTGATGCATGCCAAAACAAAGCACATTGCAATTAAGTATCACTATGTAAGAAAACTAGTGGAAGATAAACAAGTGAAGATGGAATATGTCAACTCAAAGGAACAAATTGCTGCCATCTTCACAAAACCATTACCTAAAGATGCATTTGAATACCTTAAAGGCAAGTTAGGGGTGATATCCCTATCCAAGGTTGCTTAAGTAACAGTAAGACTGCCCTGCATCAAATTAGTTGATTGTTGATATGATATAAATTGATGCCAAGTTTACTTACTTTAGGTTTTTGCCTGAAGTAATTACAAGTACTGAAATTCCAAACAAGTCACAATCAAGGTGACAGAGGAAGAAATTGGAGTTCCTATAAATGCTACACTTGCATGATAAGATGTTGTTGGAATCTAATTGAAAAAGATCATTGTATGAAAGAGATTGTTGATGAAGGATGTGTTCAATCATTATTTTGTCACTGATATCAAACCTTCTATTTGTTGGAATGACAATTGCTTATAAGATCCAAGCACTATCAATTAGTTGATTGATGAAGAGGATTTAATCAATAAGAACTAACAAAAGCACCTAAGGGAAAGGTTGAGTTATGGTTTTGTAATGAAGTGCAAAGATCAGTTAAGACAATGATTAAATGATGTATTGATAATATACTTGAAGTTGAAGAAGTTGGCTATACTTAGATACTGAAGAAGAAGAAGTTGTAATGTGAGTGTTTGCAAAGCTTGACTAAATTCATTAGAGGGAGCCGACCAAGCTAGTTCAAGCTAAGAAAATTTTCAATAGGAGCCACATGAATATCAAGTTCCGAGAAAGTATCAAGTGCCAAGTAAAGATCAGGTGTCGAGTGAACTTCAGGTGCTGAGTAAAGTTTAGATGCAGAGTGAAGTTTAGGTGCTGAGTCATGTTCATGTGCCGAGCATCAGTAAAAATACAGTTGATGTCGGGTAACACAGTATGTGTCGAGCACCAGTATTTAAATAGTGTTGAGCTGCTGCATTATTTAAAAAGTCATAGATTCACCAGATTTGAACCAACATGGTTGTTACCTAGAATTTTGTGAACTAGATGGAGGATAAGGATGATGAGCTAGTGGCACAGAACTTTATGTAAACTATTTTTGGGTGAATACAGCTGGATTATTCAAGAAGTTTCTTGAGGAAACAAGATATGGGTTAGATACATTGTATCCTACCTAATCCATTGAAACCCTAAATTGGAGAGGAAGAATAGAGCGGGAAAAGTATTCCAGACTTCTATTTAAGGAGTCATAGGTCACGAAGACAGAGGTTGGTCAAGTGAAAAAAGCATGAAGTGTTGAAGAAGGTATCGAGAAGGAGGAAGAGAGTTTAGAGACTCTACTTTGATAGGTGACCACAGAGATGATTGCATTGGTATGACGAGTATGAAGACTCAAGGAGACAAAGCTTGAAAGGAGGACAAGCTATCAGAGATGAAGTGATTAAATCCAAGCAAAGGAATGAACTGAAATGTGATCCAAAATCTTCAAGATAAGTTGTGAGTTCTATCAAATCAAAAGCCCTTATTGTTACTCTCTAGCAATTGTAATAGTTAGTATAAATCCTATGGACTTTGGTTGGTTTAATAGCCATGTTGTAAATCCTTTAATAGGATGACATTCCATGTGAATGTTCTAAAGTCCTTTGATCAGGCCCATTCCTAACAGTATGGTGAAATCCTCTAACAAGGTCACATTTAATAGTGTGGTGTAAGTCTTTAATAGGGCAGGCTTTTAACAGGGCATCATTCTAGAAGAATGAGAATTGAGTAGCATGTTACTGGTGGTTTCTCTCAAATTGGGTTTCCACGTAAATCATTGTGTCATGTGTTGATCTTGCATGTTTTATTGTTGCATGTTGATTTGTTGTAACTTGTTGACATGGATTTTTTAAGCTTGGATGCATGGATAGTTTAATGGGCTCACTATATTTGGTGAAAAAGTATTATTAGGGTATGTAGACCTTGGATAACGGACTCACCCCCACCCCCCCCCCCCCCCCCCTCCTCAGTTATTCTAAATCATTTCTAACAATTGGTATCAGAGCCTAGCTACTAATTTGGTTTAAAGGGACTAGAAGCAGAAAAGATCAAAATGCCTAAGAGAGAAGTACCCAAGCTCAACAAAGACAACTTTATTGCATGGCAAAGCTTGATGAAGTGGCATCTTGGATCCATAGGTGATTATTCCCAAAGTTCAATTGTTATTGAACATGTTGATCCAACTAGTACTCTTACTGCAGAAGATTTGAAGAACAAATAGGAACACAATCAGACAATGTTGGAGATTGCATCTGCACTCAACTATGCTGAATTTGATGATATCAAAGGACATGACACTGCATTCAAAATGTGGAAAGCCCTGTTAGACATTTATGGAGGAGATCAGAATGTCCACAGAGCAAAAAGAGAAAGCCTCGGAGGAAATTTTGATGACATGAGAATGGAAGAAGGTGAGAATGCTGCTCAGTATGGTGCTAGAATAAAGAAAGTGGTAAGTGCAATAAGATGTTTGAGTGGTCAATTAGATGATGATACTATTAATAGTAAGTTCTTAAGAACCTTTGTCCCTATCTATACTATTAGAGTATCAGCTATACAAGAGTTGAGATGTGTACCAGGAAACAATCTAAGTTTTGAAGGTATAGTGGGTAGACTTACTGCATTTGAGTTATCTAACTTTGACAACTACAGACCTGAGAAGGTTGAATCTGCTTTCAAGGCTAAGCTATCACTACAAGATACTAAATAGGTAAAATCAAAGAAGGAAAGAAAGAAGAAATATGTATCTAGTGACAGTAGCACTGATGAGGAAGATGTTGAACAATTGGAAGCATTACTAGCTAGAAGATTTCACAGAGGCAAAGAAAAATTCAAAGGTAAAATGCCTATCATTTGTTTCAATTGCAATGAAGTAGGACATATTGATGCAAGGTGTACATAGAAAAAGGATTACAAGGAATGCAGAAAGTACAAAAATGATAAGAGAGAGTACAAAAATAGAAGAGAAGATGACAAGAAAGATTACAAAGACAAAGGCAAGAAGTGCTATATTGTTGAAGAGGATTCTAATGACAATGATGATGAAGTTATTTATGTGGCCATGAAGGACCAGTCTGATGAAGAAGAGCCTACAGCACTAGTGACATGTATGAACAAGAATGATAGATGGATCATAGATAGTGGATGCTCACATCACATGACAGGAGACAAAAGTAAGTTTGTTAACTTTACTCAGTATGATGGAAATAGTGTTAGATTTGGAAATGATGCTCCATGTCAAATCAAAGGAAAAGGTTCCATTAAGCTTATAGAGAAAATCTCATGTGATAATGCATACTATGTTGAAGGTCTAAACTACAATTTGCTGAGTGTCTCACAGTTAGGCAATGTAGGATGCAAAGTAGAATTTGGAAATAAAACTACAAAAATCTATGATACTGATGGTAAACTGATAGGAAAAGGAGATAAAACAAGGAGTAATATGTTTTACCTTGATATGGAAAATGCTTCTTTCTTTGTTGCAAAGTTTGATGATGTTTGGTTATGGCACAAAAGGCTATGTCATGTCAACTTTGATAATCTGGTCAATATCAGCAAAATGAAGAAAGTCAGAGGTTTACCTAAACTGAAGAAGCCTAAAATTATCATGTGCAAACAATGTCAGCTAGGAAAGATGACTAAGTCAAGTTTCAAGAGTAAAACATATACATCTAAAGAAGTACTTGAGTTAGTTCATACTGATTTATGTGGTCCAATAGAAGTGCAAAGCTACAAAGGAGATAAATATATAATGTTGTTTGTTGATGACTATTCTAGGATGATGACTGTTATGTTCTTAAAGCAAAAATCTGATGCTTTTCAAATGTTTAAGTGGTATGTTGCTAGAGTTGAAAAGGAAATAGGAAAGAGTTTGAAATGGCTGAGATCAAACAGAGGTGGAGAATTCACATCAAATGAATTTGAGATATCCTGCAATGACAAAGGAATCAAGAGACAAACATCAACACCTAGAACTCCCCCACAGAATGGAATTGTTGAGAGAAGAAATAGATCTGTGATTGACTGTGCCAGAACATTGATGATGGAAAAGATTGTTGCTCTAAAATATTGGAGAGAAGTTGTAAGTATAGCTGTTCATACACTAAATCGTGTACAAATCAAGAAAGGCACAAACGCAACACCTTTTGAATTGTGATATGGTCACTCACCCAATGTTAAGCATTTCGAAGTATTTGGTTGCAAATTTTTTATCCATAAAGATACTGGAAATGGAAAATTTGATGCAAAAAGTGATGAAGGCATATTCTTTGGTTACTCCACTAGAAGAAAAGCATATAAGTGTTTAAATACTAACACTAACAAAATTGTGAAGAGTGCAAATGTAAATTTTGATGAGCATGCAAAAGTCAAAGTTGAAGAACCAAAGAAATTAGATGAATACAAAACCTTTGTGTATTCTTATGAAGGAATACCTATTGAAGAGGATGTTGTTAATCAAGTTGGGATTCAACAGAAAATTTCAGTTTCAGCTGAGTCACAACCAGTGAATGTCGAGCTACATTCAGAAGCTGAGTTGCAAAATGAAGAAGATGCACATTCTGACTCTGAAATTAGTACACATGAAAGAGATGTAGAATTACCTAAAAAAGATGTGCATAGTGACCCCAAATCTGAAAGATCAAACGTGGAAATAAGAATAGAACCAATATTATCCAAATATGTGAAGAAACATCACCTTGCTGAACAGATAATTGATGACAAAGATGCAAGACTAATGACAAGGAATAGACTGAGAAATGAATCATGTCTGTTAAGCAAGTTTGAACCTAACATAGTATTTGATGCATTACAAGATGGTGACTAGTATAAAGCTATGGAAGAAGAGATTGATCAAATAAAGAAGAACAAAACTTGGATTTTAGTTCCCAGACCTGATGACAAGAATGTAATTGGCACCAAGTGGGTATTCAAAAAAAAGCTAGATGAAAATGGTGAGATTACTAGAAACAAGGCCAGACTAGTATGTAAGGGTTATGCTCAAGAAGAAGGATTAGACTATGGGGAAACATTTGCCCCTGTTGCTAGAATGGAAGGAGTAAGAACTTTACTTGCATATGCTACATATAAATGTTTTAAAGTCTATCAGATGGATGTAAAGTTTGCTTTTTTGAATGGTATATTGGAAGAGGAAGTCTATATTGAACAACCAAAGGGATTTTTTGATGAGAACAATAGGGATAAGGTTTGTAAACTACACAAAGCTCTCTATGGTTTGAAACAAGCACCTAGAGCATGGTATGAGAAACTTCACAGATATCTTGTCAAAATAGGATTTGAGAAAACAATTGACAACAACAATATGTATATCAAGGAAGAAAAAGGTAAAGATGTTTTGATATTTGAGATCTTTGTAGATGATATAATATTTGGAGGTAAAGATGCTCTATGCAAAGACTTTGCTGATTAGATGAAAAATGAATTTGAGATGTCAATGTTTGGAGAGATTAAATTTTTTGTTGGATTGCAAGTACATCAATTAAAACATGGTATATTTGTAACCCAATCAAAATATATCAAGGAAATTCTCAAGACATTTGGTTTGGATGAATCAAAACTAGTGAGTACACCAATGGCTACTATACATAAGTTATCTAAGAATGATGATCATGCTAAAGTAAACCAGACAATGTATAGATCCATGATTGGAAAGCTACAATATGTTGTACACAGCAGACCAAATATTGCTTTATCTATTGGTATAGTGGCAAGATTCTTTGCAAACCCAAGAGAAAATCATCTTATGGCTGTCAAGAGAATAATGAGGTATCTAAAAGGTATAGATGATTTTGGTTTGTATTACAAGAGGACTGAAAATTTTGATTTGAAGGCCTACGCTGATGCAGATTGGGGAGGTAACATAGATGATAGAAAAAGAACCATTGGAGGAGCACTTTTCTTAGGGAAAAGATTAGTCACATGGACTAGTAAAAAGAAAAGTTGTACATCACAGTCCACAGCAGAAGCTGAGTATGTTGTTGCTGCTATCAATTGTACAAATATTGTGTGGATTAAGCATCTGTTGAAAGGAATGAAGGAAGAAATAATTGAACCTGTGATACTTTATTGTGATAACACAAGTGCTATCAACATATCAAAGAACCCTATGATGCATGCTAAAACAAAGCATATTGCAATCAAGTATCACTATGTAAGAGAATTGGTGGAAGACAAGGAAGTGAAGATGGAATGTATCAATACAAAAGAACAAACTACTGATATCTTCACAAAACCATTACCCAAAGATGCATTTGAATATCTTAGAGGTAAGTTAGGGATGATACCCCTAACCAAGGCTATTTGAATAATAGAAAATCTTCCCTGCATCAAGTGAAGTCAATTGTTCAAATGATACAAGTTGATGCAGAGGATACTTACTTTAGGTCCAGCGTGAAGTAATCAAAGTACTAACATTCCAAATGAGTCACAAGCAAGGTGACAGAGGGAGATATTGGAATTTTTTGTAACTGCTACATCTACATGATAAGATGTTGAAACAATGTGTCTTTGGCATTGTTGTCAAAGAGGGAGAAATAGTAGAAAAACTGATCACATCTAGAAAAGAGGGAGAAATCCTGAAAGAGGGAGACATAGTTGAGACAGGGAGAAATAGCAAAAATTGATCACATCTAGTAAAGAAGGAGATAACAGCTGGCATAATGAAAAGAGGGAGAGAAATAGCTGAGATAGCTAAGAAGTAGCAGAAGGAACATGTGAAATAGTAGAAAGGAACATGAGATATGAAAGAGAGAATTAAAAGAACAATCAAGATGATAGATCTCAGAGGGAGCAGCTCAAAAGACCAAGATCAGAGGAGATACAAAAGTCCACAAGTTTTCTTTTTGGCATTTAACTTACTGTTTTAGCCTAAGTTAGTATTTTGTTAACTCGGTCGATCAATTAGTTTTTGGTTTGGTTGATCAGTTTGGTTTTTCATCAATACCAAAGAGGGAGATTGTTGGAATCTAATTGAAAAAGATCATTGTATGAAAGAGATTGTTGATTAAGGATGTGTTCAATCATTAAATTGTCACTGATGTCAAACCTTCTATTTGCTGGAATGACAACTGCTTATAAGATCCAAGCACTATCAGTTAGTTGATTGATGAAGAGGATTTAATCAATAAGATGTAACAAAAGCACCTAAGGGAAAGGTTGAGTTATAGTTTTGTAATAAAGTGCAAAGATCAGTTAAGAAAGTGATTAAATGATGTATTGATAATATACTTGAAGTTGAAGAAGTTGGCTATACTTAGATATTGAAGAAGAAGTTGTAATGTGACTGTCTGCAAAGCCTGACTAAATTCATCAGAGGGAGCCGAGCAAGCTAGTTCAAGCTGAGAAAATTTTAAATAGGAGCCGAGTGAATATCAAGTGTTGAGCAAGTATCAAGTGCCGAGTAAAGATCGGGTGCTGAGTGAACTTCAAGTGTCGAGTGAACTTCAGGTGCTGAGTAAAGTTCAGATGCTGAGTGAAGTTTAGGTGCCAAGTGATGTTCATGTACTGAGCATCAGTAAAAATAAAATTGATGCTAGGTAACATAGTATGTGTTGAGCACTAGTATTTAAATAGTGTCGAGGTGCTGCATTATTTAAAAAGTCGTAGATTCGCCAAATCTGAGCCAACATGGTTGTTACCTAGAATTTTGTGAACCAGATGGAGGATAAGGATGATGAGCTGGTGGCACAGAACTTTATGTAAACCATTTTTGGGTGAATACAGTTGGATTATTCAAGAAGTTTCTAGAGGAAACAAGATATGGGGTAGATACATTGTATCCTACCTAATCCATTGAAACCCTGAATTGGAGAGGGAGAATAGAGCAGGAAAAGTATTTCAGACTTCTATTTAACGAGTCATAGGTCACGAAGATAGAGGTTGGTCAAGTGAAAAAAAACATGAAGTGTTGAAGAAGGTATCAAGAAGGAGGAAGAGAGTTCAGAGACTCTACTTCGATAAGTGACCACAGAGATGATTGCATTGGTATGACGACTATGAAGACTCAAGGAGACAAAGCTTGAAAGGAGGATAAGCTATCAAAGTTGAAGTGATTAAAGCCAAGCAAAGGAATGAACTAAAGTGTGATATGAAATCTTCAAGATAAGTTGTGAGTTGTATCAGATCAAAATCCCTTATTGTTACTCTCTAGCAATTGTAACAGTTAGTATAAATCCTATGGACTTAGGTTGGTTTAATAGTCATGTTGTAAATCCTTTAACAGGGTGACATTCCATGTGAATGTTCTAAAGTCCTTTGATCAGGCCCATTCCTAACAGTATGGTGAAATCCTCTAACAAGGTCACATTTAATAGTGTGTTGTAAGCCCTTAACAGGGCAAGCTTTTAACAAGGCATCATTCTAGAAGAATGAGAATTGAGTAGCATGTTACTGGTGGTTTTTCCCAAATTGGGTTTCCCCGTAAATCATTGTGTCATGTGTTGATCTTGCATGTTTTATTGCTGCATGTTGATTTGTTGTAACTTGCTAAGATGGATGTTTTAAGCTTGGATGCATGGATAGTTTAATGGGCTCACTATATTTGGTGAAAAAGTATTATTAGGTCATTTAGACCTTGGATAACCGATTCACCCCCCCCCCCCGTTATTCTAAATCATTTCTAACAGATGTTGAAACAATGTGTATTTGGAATTGTTTTCAAAGAGGGAGAAATAAATAATAATAATATTATAATAATAAATGATCAAAGTGGAAAGCTGTAGAAAAGAGGGAGAAATAGCAGAAACTGATCAAATCTACAAGATCAAAGTGTAGAGGGAGAAATAGCAGAGATGAACGAAAAAGGAAATAATAGCTAAGAGGGAGCAAATAGCCAGACAAGAAGCAATCAGAATGATGATGACAAGATCAAAGAGGGAGCAAAACAAAAAAAGGAGAAGACAGTGTATCAGCAAAAGTGATATCCCTAATACTTTGAAAGAGGGAGCAATTTATAGAATTCAGAGGGAGTCATAAGAAATTCAAAGTTGCTGATAGAATGAATAATTTTGGAGGAAAAGTTTTCTTTTTGGCATTTGACTTACTATTTTAACTTAGTTAGCATTTTGATAACTTGGTTGATCAATTTGGTTTGCCATCAATGCTAAAGAGGGAGATTGTTGAAATTTCATCGAAAAGATCATTGTTGAAGAAGGGAGATTGTTGATTAAGAATGTTTTCAATCATTGTTTTGTCACTGATGTTAAACCTTCTATTTGTTGGAATGACAATTGCTTATATGATCCAAGTACTATCACTTAGTTGATTGATGAAGAGGATTTAATCAATAAGATGTAACAAAAGTACCTAAGGGAAAGGTTGAGTTATAGTTTTTCAATGAAGTACAAGGATCAGTTAAGACAATCATAAAATGATGTATTGACAATATACTTGTACGTACAGAGGTTGGTCACACTAAGAAACTCTAGAAGAATAAGTAGTAACAAAGTTGTCTACAAATCTTGACTAAATTCATTAGTGGGTGTTGAGCAAGTTAGTTCATGCCAAGCACATTTATAGTAAGTTTCAAGAAAACGAAAAATCTAGTGTGTGCCGAGTGAAATAGAAGGTGTTGAGCAAGTTTAGGTGTCGAGCATCAGTAAACTTAGTTGATGCCAAGTGAATCCATAGTAAGTGTTAAGCATCAATAAATTTAGTTAGTGTCGAGTAACACAGTATGTGTCAAACATCAAAAAGTCAATAGTTTTGAGTTGCTGAATTATTTGAAAAGTCAAAGAATCGCAAGATCCGAGCTGACAAGTTTGTTACCTTGAATTTTGTGAACTAGCTGGAAGATAAGGATGCTAAGCTGGTGGCACAGAATTCTAGGTGAACCATTTTTGGGCAAATTCAGGTGGATTCTTCATGATGTTTCTAAATGAAACAAGATAAGGGGTAGATACATTGTATCTTACCTAATCCATTCAAACCCTAAATTAAGAGCTCAAAGAATAAAGCGGGAAAAGTATTCTAGACTTCTATTTAAGGAGTCACAGGTCAAGAAGCAAAAGGTTGTTCAGAGACTCTGCTTCGATAGGTGACCACAGAGGTGATTACATTGGCACAACAAGCATGGAGACTTAAGAAGACAAAGCTTGAAAGGAGGCCAAGTTGTCAGAGCTGTAGAGACTGAAAGCCAGGCAAATTGGAGAGCTAAATTGAGATCTAAAATCTGCAAGTTATGTTGTGAGTTGTATGAAATCAAAAGCCCTTATTGTTACCGTCTAGAAATTGTATCAGTTAGGGATAAATCCTATGGACTTAGGTTGGTTTAATAGCAATGTTGTAAATCCTTTAATAGGGTGACATTCCAAGTGAATGTTCTAAAGTCCTTTAACCAGGCTCACTTCTAATAGAGTGATTGAAATCCCTTAACGGGGTCACATTTAATAGTGTGTTTTGTAGCCTTTAACAAGGCAGGCCTTTCACAGGGCATCACTTCAGAAGAGTGAGAAAGGAGTAGCATGTTACTAGTAGCTTTTTCCAAATTAGGTTTCCACATAAATCACTATGTTATGTGTTGATCTTTCATGTTTTATTCCTACATGTTGATTTTTCAGTAACTTTCTAAGATGGATGTTTAGCTTGGATGCATGGTTAGTTTAAATGGGCTCACTATACTTAGTGAAAAAGTTTTATTAGGACATTTGGACCTTGAATAACTTATTCAACCCCCCCCCCCCCCCCCCCCCCTCAGTTATTCTAAAGAATTTCCAACAATGATGATGTTTTGTATATGATCTTTTATACCCAACCTTGATGTGTCACGTGTTTCAATGATGAGTTTGATCTATTGGTGGTTATTGCTTTCCAGTGTTCTTGTGTAGAACTGAGGTGAATGGTGTGACTTTTCTAATATAACCTTTGGGTCTTCAATCAATTATCTTTGGATTTCTTCCTAGTTGCTTGTATAGGACTGAGGTGATTGTGAGTTATTATTTTTAGGTGATGTAATGGTTTTGTATATGTATACTTGATTTTTGATCAGTCTTGTTAAGATGATTGTATTGGTGAAATCTATGATTTTGACCAGTGATATTTTTAGTACTTTCCAATTGCTTGTTTAAGAACTGATGTGTAATTTATGGTCATATTAAACCTTCTACTTTTATTGAGCTTA
Source organism: Cupressus sempervirens (assembly GCA_028749045.1). Lineage (NCBI taxonomy): Eukaryota > Viridiplantae > Streptophyta > Pinopsida > Cupressales > Cupressaceae > Cupressus > Cupressus sempervirens. The sequence goes on along the minus strand of CM053789.1, from coordinate 139,057,124 downwards.
GGGTAGGTTATTTTATGTCTTGTTGGGAAGTGTTTTGCAATGGAGGTCGGAGCCCTAAAGAGGTTGCCTAGGTAACTGATTGTAGGTTATTTTAAAATAAGTGATAACGTTACATTAAATGAGAGTAAAATAAATTATTAAGAGTCATTTTTCTTCCTCACCCATGTCTTGAGTGCTAGTACAAGTTAGAATGGGAGTAGAGAGGATGCTCGGTTGTGACCTTTCTTCATTAATATGTCTTGTTAGTACAAAAGGATACTAGTGCCGCATAGTGTCACTAGGGGACTGCAGTCCAGTCAAGCTACTAGGGTAGCCTTAGAGTTGGCTCATGCGATGGAACTTTCCCACTTACATAGTAGATTTCCTACGTGTCTTTGTTTCCTCTGGGTTTAGATGTCACTTGTGTCTTGGTACCTTGAGTTAGATTTCTTTCAAGTTTTCCTTAACCTAGATGTTGATTTATGCTATTGGGATTGTTATCATGTTTGGGACTTGAGACTATCTCCTCAATGTGGTGGGAGTGGACCCTTTTTGAGTTTCCACAAGGTTAGGTGGTAGTGTTTTTCACTTTTAGCATTGAGATCCGTTAGTTCGATGTTGTCACTGGAGTTCGCTATTCTACATTTCTATCCATTCTATTCTTGTGTACTATGATGGATGGTTATACCTATTTTATTGTAATTTATTTCATAGATCTTAGGAGATTATGCAATCTATTTTATGATGTATATTATTTTAACCTTTCATACCCTGTGACCTGTACAGTGGATGATTGTGCATTCTAATTATTGCCAAGTGGCATTCAGGATAATTGTATATTATTTAAATGGATTTGTACTTGTAGTTATTCTTTAATGTGCATGTGTTATATATTAGTTTTAGTATTAATTAAACTTAAATGTGATTCAATGTCATGGGACACTTAAGAATTGTAATCTATTTTATGGTATGTTCTTATGTGTATGTTATTGCTTCCGCTATATTATTTTTGTTGTTGTTAACTATTATCTTTCAAAAAAAATGTTTGGCAAACTTAGTGAAACTTTAGGTTAATTTATTTTGGATTCCCTTGCGAAGCATTACATGGGTAAGTACACCAAGTTGTGGTGCCAAAAGGGGGATATACGTGGCCACTT